>JBAKBP010000358.1:0-134928 GCA_037953745.1 Lithodes maja
GTGCATTGTCGGAGTACTTCTTCTTAATGTTTGCCATATCCTATTGCTTATTCTTATAATTCTTCTTATGTCAATTTAAAGCCTTTAATTACCAGTGAGTTATTCATTAAATTGCTGTTCAAAATCCGATACTTACTTCTTATGAGTATTCGAGAAGCATCTAACTTATCAGAAGATTCCTTGCTTGATGCTCGAGGACTATTGTTTAACGTAACGTAATAGTGCCGATCCGAAGTAGAGGGTGGAGGACTTCTTAAGTTCTTAGTTCAAGGGTGGATTACTTCGGCTTCGGCCAACACTATTCTTTAGTGTTGTAGTACTTTCTTCTTTGTTTGATTGTTGACCAGACTAGATAACTCCCGTCTTGTTATTAGTCTGTTGTGTGAAACGCTAGTACCGAGTTCTTGTATACCCCGTTATAGCAGATAGAACTCTGGAGGGTAGTGGCGTTTTTTGTTCGGCTGGCAGTACTCTGGGGTTGGGATCGTGTGTTTCCGTTGTGGCAGCGAGCCATACTCGAGTCCTGTGTAAGAGCCCTAGTGTACCCGAGTGCCCGGTCGTAACAAATGGCGACCTTGCTTAGGATTTTGTGAACAGTATAATTTTTTGCAGAGTTGTACAACATTTGTTTGTTCGTACTTTAGCGTACATATTGAAGAATATTTTTTTTTGTAAGGCAATTAGGAGAGCATTTAAGAGACTCCAGTTAATTTAGTAATTAGTGCTTGCATAAGGGAGTTTAACACTTTTGTCTCGAGAATTTTTTGGTGAACTTCAGTATGTCGTGCCCTAGTACTGACGAGGAGCGAGAGATGCTATTTGAGGAGGTGCCGTTAGTAACTAGTGAGGAGGATGCTAGACTTTTTGTGAGTAAGCAGTACCACGTGACGGAGGAGAGGCTGACTGGGGTGAATGTTTATGGCTTGCACCTGATAGCCAAGGTTTTGGGTCTATCCAATGTAGGAGGGATGTCCAAGGGGGAGCTGATTTCCTGGGTGTTGCGTGGGCGACATGGGGTTTCGGAGGAGAGGGCGTTTGGGGGGGTTCCTCCCCAGATCCCCTCTCACTCGACTCCCACAGTGCCGTCCACTCAGTTGCCGGAGGTTAGCACTCTCCCACAGAGGGATGAGAATTGGAAGATTGGAGTGCCCTCGGGCGGTGCGTATGGTGGTTCCCCAGTTCTTGCCCCCCCTCCTTCAGTAGTGGCAGCTCCCTCTTCCGGCCTGTCTCCTGAGATGATATTTAAACTCGAGCTTGCTAAAATGGAGAATGAGGCTAGGAAGCAGGAGATGGAGAATGAGTCTAGGAGGCATGAGAAGGAGATTGAGGCTGAGACCAGGAGGCGGGAGGATGAGACTAGGAAGCAGGAGAATGAGATTAGGAAGCAGGAGAATGAGACTAGGAGGCATGAGATTGAGGTCAGGAGGCACGAGGCTGAGCTTAGATACGACTCCGAGAAATATTGTGCTCAGATAGACTTAGATAAGACTCGTGCAGAGTCGACAGGGATTCGGATGGGCCGGGAGGGCCAAGTAAGAGAACAGTCCTTGTCTCACTTAGTCAAATTGGTGCCGGCATTTAGTGAAACTGAAGTCACAGAATTTTTTAATCGTTTTGAGAAGAAGTGTAGGGAGCATAATTGGCCTGAAGAGAAGTGGGCAGCTCTGGTCTCCTCAAGACTTACGGGTAAGGGTCTGAAGGCTTATGATGCACTGCCTTTAGAGTCTTGCATTGACTACCCAGAATTGAAGAGAGCTGTCCTACGGGCATACGAGTTGCAACCAGAAACATATCGATTGAAGTTTCGGGGTGTTACAAAGACTAGGGAGGCGACCTTTCTTGAGCATGCCCGGGACTTAAAAGATGCACTTACAAACTGGACACGTTCTGAGAAAGCTGAGACGGCCGAACAGTTGACTGAGCTGTTTCTGCTCGAGCAGTTTTATAAGTGTACAGGTGCAGAAATGACTTTAACTATTAAAGAAAAGAATCCAAAAACTCTACAGGAGGCAGCTGAGATGGCTGACCTCCGGCTATCATTAATTCGTGGGTGCGGGTCTGCCCAGCGTAGTGAGGCAGGTAACAAGGGGCGTGACGCCCCACCCCCCCGAGTTAGTAATATATCTTATGCAAACAAGTACAAGAGTTATGATACCAAGACTGACCACAAGACTAGCACCGTCCCATTTAAGAAGGGGCCGGGCCCTTCCCAGTACCAAGGGAAGCCCAAAGGGGAGTTAGAGTGTTATCAATGTCATAAAAAGGGGCACTTTGCAAGAGTCTGTCCTAGCAAACCACCTACAGCAGCTGTGTCTTTGGCCTGCAACATTGGTGTGTCTCTGAAGCCTTCTGAGTTTGCCCGGGGCAGTTCGTCAGAGGCTGAGGCACAGCCAATGCAGAAGCACCTGGGAGGCTCGAACCCTGCTCAGGATGTTTTTTGCGACCATAGAGGACGGGGTTGCGTGATGTGGGCGGGGCGCAAGCATGGAGTAGAGGTCTTGCGTGATACAGGTGCTTCCCAGACTTTGATGAAAAACTTGACTGGCTACCCTATAAATGCGGCTCGGGTGGTGGTGGTGCAGGGTATTAATGCAACTCGGTCATACCCGCTGGTGCGGTTGGAGTTGGAGGTGGATGGTGTGGCACGTGAATTGGATGTTGGGATTGTGGAGAAACTGCCAGTGGAGGGCGTCGACCTTCTTCTCGGCAACGACTTTGCAATGCCCGCTTCTGAGGTTCTACCCTTAGTCGTTGCCGAGAGGCCGGCCGACGTGAGTAGGGAAGAGCGAGAGTGGGTCGAGCGGTGCCAGGCACAACCCATGGCGTGTGCTGTCACCCGAGCTCGGGCAGCTAAAGTGTCACAGCCTAGTCCTCCGTCTTCAGACCAGCAGAGGAACGATCAACAGGAGGAGGCTAAAGCTGGAGTTGGTTTTAAGAGTTTTGACTCGGCGGCTCTCCTGGGTGATTCAGTATTAGCACCATTACTTAGTTCTGGAGTGGCCCCTGGGCCTGTCATCGAGAGTGACGAGGCTGGGCATGACGAGTCTCCACGACAGCAACGTTATGAACATCGAGAGAGACAGAGGGAGCAGCTCAGTATCGGGGAGGGTCATGCATTGCTCCGGGAGCAGTTAGATCGCTTGGCACCCTCAGATATACGTCGGTTGCAGCTGGAGGACCCTGAGCTCCAAACGTGTGCTAATGGAGCTGTGGAGCTCGACGAGGACGGTGATGCACAGCCGGGAGATTTTTTTTATTTAGATGGCATCCTGTATCGGCGTTTTCAAGACCCTAACCGTAGCTGGAAGATGGGGTCCGGGGTAGTGGACCAGTTGATGGTGCCGCGGGAGTGCAGGGATAGCCTACTGAGTTTGGCGCATGACACACCGCTGGCAGGACATTTGGGGGTAAGAAAAACGGTGGCGGCTTTGGGGAAGTTGTTTTGGTGGCCGGGGATGAAGTCTCATGTGCAGTCCTGGATAAACTCATGTGATATTTGTCAACGGGTCGGGAAACCAAACCAAGTTATTCCTAAAGCTCCGTTGCACCCTATTCCTGTAATTGGGCCACCTTTTAGTAAGATTGTTGTTGACATGGTTGGTCCCCTCCCTCCCACAAAGGCTGGTAATAAATTTTTGTTAACCATCATGGATGTTGCCACTAGATACCCCGATGCATACCCCATGAAAAACGGCATGGCTAAGACGGTAGTCAGTAACTTGTTGTGGTACTTTTCAAGGTACGGGTACCCGGAGGAGATTCAGTCTGATCAGGGGTCCAATTTCACCTCCAATCTCTTTAAGCAAACAATGCAACAGCATGGAATACGGGCGGTGGTATCGTCAGCGTATCACCCTGAGAGCCAAGGGGTGCTTGAGCGGTGGCATGCCACCCTTAAAAGCATGCTCAGGTGTTATTGTGCTGATAACGGAAGAGATTGGGATCTTGGATTGCCGTATGTACTGTTTGCTGCTCGGGAAGTGCCTGGTGAGAGCCTGGGATTTAGTCCAAACGAGCTGATTTTTGGACACCGAGTCAGGGGCCCCCTTAATATGCTGCGGGAAATTTGGGAAGGAACTGTGCCGCCTTGTTCCTTGTTGAAGTATGTGTTTGAAAGCCGTGAGCGCATGCTTAAGAGTCTGGAGATGGCAGGTCGGAATTTAACAGGGTCACAAGCTTTAATGAAGGACAGGTATGATCGCAAAGTGAAGCTCCGGGAGTTCATTGTGGGACAGGAGGTGTTGATTTTGTTGCCTTTGGTGGGTAACCCCTTGTCGGCGAAGTATACTGGACCCTATAAAATTGTGGAGAAAATTTCGGACCTAGATTACCTTGTTGCCACTCCAGACAGGAGGAAGAAGAATCAGTTATGTCACGTGAACCTGATAAAAGAGTATGTGAGGCGCCCCTCTGAGCCTCTCACTGTCCCTGTGTTGGCTTGTTGCGGCCGTGGTGGAGAAGGAGAGGGGGACAGTCAAGCTTCAGAGGAGGATAGCTGGGATCACCATGTTTCAGCGGATCAGTGGGCGGGGAACTCGAGCCTAAGGGCTGACGAGGCTATAGCCCATTTGCCTGAGCCGCAATTTGAAGCTATCTGTCAGTTGCTCGGTTTATACCCCTCTGTATTCGCTGAACATCCAGGCCTCACTACTCAGGCTATGCATGATGTTGACGTGGGGCACCATCTACCCTTTAAGTCAATCCCATACCGTGTGCCCCCCATAAAACTACCCGCTCTGAGGGATGAGTTGGAGTATATGCTCGGTAGAGGGTTGATAGAGAAAGGTACCGTTAAATGGACTTCCCCCGTAACACTGCAGCCTAAACCAGATGGCAAGGTACGCTTCTGTATTGATTTCCGTAGGCTAAACGGTTTGACTCCAACTAACCCATATCCTCTTCCTCGGGTTGATGATAGTGTTGATAAAATTGGTAATGCTCGGTTTTTGTCTAAAGTTGATTTAGTAAAAGGTTACTGGCAAGTACCTTTGTCCGAGCGCGCTAAAGAGGTATGTGGTTTTGTGGTGGACGGGAGTACTTACCGGTGTAATGTTATGCCCTACGGACTTAAGAATGCACCAGCAACGTTTCAGAACCTGATGAATGAAATTGTCAAGGACATTCCAAATTGCACCGTATACTTGGACGATGTAATCATTTATGATGACGACTTTGAGAGCCATTGTGAGCACCTGGAGACCTTGTTCCGGAAACTTAGTGAAGCAAGTCTGGTAGTAAATTTGGCAAAGTGTGACTTCGTAAAAGCCACTGTGCAGTACCTTGGGTTTGTAGTGGGAAGGGGACAGGTGTGCCCCCCTCAGAACAAGGTACAGGCTATCAATAAATTTCCGCACCCAACCACCAAGAAGCAGATCATGAGATTCTTGGGTATGATAGGCTACTACAGACGCTTTATAAAAGGTTACTCCACGGTGTTGGCACCTCTCACAGATTTGTTATCTAAAGACAAAAAGTTTTTGTGGGCGCCTGAGTGTGAAAAGGCTTTTAATTTAGTGAAGCATTTGCTGTGTACTCACCCGATACTCAGGGCCCCAGACTTTAACAGGCCTTTTCAGCTGGCAACAGATGCTAGTGGTGTAGGGGCTGGTGCCGTCTTGCTACAGACAGACAATGAAGGTGTGGAACACCCAGTAAGTTTCTTTTCTAAGAAGTTCAATGCTGCACAAAAGAACTATTCTACAATAGAAAAGGAATTACTGGCGATTGTGCTGTCACTCAGGCACTTCGAGGTGTATGTTCCAGCCTATGGCCCAGTCGTGGTTATCTACACTGATCATCACCCTTTGAGATTCCTAAATCAATTTCACAATCGCAATATGAGACTGACCCGGTGGTCATTGATGTTGCAGGAGTATAACCTGGACATCCGGCATATTGCGGGATGTGACAATGTGATTGCGGATTGTTTATCGAGGGTAGATGATCAGTCGTAGGCTATCACAGGTGTATGATCCCGAAGAGATTGACACACGGGTAGCCTCCTGCTTTGGTTTGAGTAGTATTTTGCGCTTGGTGCTTGTTGGCTCGCGGTTGTAGCCCAGCGTATTGGGTCGTAAAGCAGGATTGTTGAGCGTTTGGTATAGAAGAAAATAGGCTGCCCTTATAGTGCAGCCGGAAAAAAACATATTAAAATATAAAAAAATCATATAAAAACTCTTTCTTTTTGATATAGATAATTGTATAAGTTTGTCATAGCCTATAGTGTTTGAGTAGTCCACGAACTATCAAACGGCTGAGCTGCTGTAAGCTCGCTCTGGGAGCATGATATTATGTCTTTTACTATTGTTGGGAGGAGTTATGAAATGTGAATTTTTTTTTTATAAGATGTGTTTTAGTGATAAACTCAGCGTTGTTTTAGTGCCATGCGGTCGCTGGGTGTGAGGGGTTTGATGGGGTTCTGTATATCAGATTTTAGCTCAGGGTTGAGCAAGTAAAATCTTGGGGGAGGTGTGACGCATGTCGAGTATGAGCATGCTGTACAGAACGCCCAGTCAGGCCCCACTCTCGCTAGGATCGTCAGGGCAGGAACTTTGGCTGTAGTCTGTGTAGAGTTTCCTAACTCAGTTTATGTGAACCGTTGTACTATAAGTATTATCATTATGTATTTTGTTTTCTTCTAAGTCAACGAGTTCTATTTTATATCATTAGATATAAGTATTGTGTGTGGGACTTATATGTAATGATGAGAGGAGAGAGAGGGAGATATTACGTAACGGGGATCAGTGAGTGCGCCACGCGGGCCGGTAGGCCTAATTCCCTCCTCCCTCCTCCCTTCCTCCCTTTCAGCGCGTGGGAAGTTCTTTGTCGATCCCAGATTGAGAGAGAATATGACGTCATGATTGCCAGTGGGCGGTCCTTAAGTAGTTTGAGATATGCCGCTAGAGGGCCGAGTATAAAAAGAGAGGTTCTTGCCACCATTCTTCAGAACTCATCAGGCAAAGCGACTTCTCATATCCCTTGCAACTATCCATATTCTTCCGACTGATGTGAACTTTCTCTACTCTCTGAACAGCCTATCTTCTTCTCTTCTCGTCCCTGTTTAACCTCCATGACCCCTTTGGTGCAGATTTAGTCAGCCAAAGTATTATCGCTTGAGTTCTCACGAGATAAGTGCCTGTTAGATAGCCTATTTTTGGAAGGGTTAACTAGAATAGGATTGATTGATGTTTGTTGCACTCGTATATGCATTTCCCTGTGTGCGATTATTCATGTTCCTGTTTTCTGCTGGTTTAGGCAATGCTAGACTGGGATAGGGTTTCTGAGTTGTGATTTCCTATGAGTACTAGGTTGCGGTTGAACCAGTACAATTGCAACGGAGACGTGGAACGCCTAGGTGGTCTTTCTGACTGTGTACCGTGGGAGTTTAGCACTGTGTTGCGAGTGAGGGCTTTTGCCTGTGCCACCCAACACTGTGCTATCTCATTTGCTTGACTTTGAGAGGATCGCCAGGAGAGAACCAGATACTAGTGATCTGGATCTCTCAAGAGAGCATCCCGTCAATTACCGTAATTTGGCCGCACAGTCTTAAGGACCTCGCTAGGCTACGAGCCGCTTGCTCAGCCATTGTCTCTTAACCTTAGATATCCCAGCTAGACTTTGCTCGACCAGCAGATACAGCATAGTATTGAAGCTTCTCCTTATGTATATTATTGTTTAAGCACTATTGATTTCATGTGTGGCACGCTTAGCTACTTCAGAGATTAGTGGCCCACGAGCACAATCTTAGTAGGCTATTGCCAGTGCATTGTCGGAGTACTTCTTCTTAATGTTTGCCATATCCTATTGCTTATTCTTATAATTCTTCTTATGTCAATTTAAAGCCTTTAATTACCAGTGAGTTATTCATTAAATTGCTGTTCAAAATCCGATACTCTTACTTCTTATGAGTATTCGAGAAGCATGTAACTTATCAGAAGATTCCTTGCTTGATGCTCGAGGACTATTGTTTAACGTAACGTAATAGTGCCGATCCGAAGTAGAGGGTGGAGGACTTCTTAAGTTCTTAGTTCAAGGGTGGATTACTTCGGCTTCGGCCAACACTATTCTTTAGTGTTGTAGTACTTTCTTCTTTGTTTGATTGTTGACCAGACTAGATAACTCCCGTCTTGTTATTAGTCTGTTGTGTGAAACGCTAGTACCGAGTTCTTGTATACCCCGTTATAGCAGATAGAACTCTGGAGGGTAGTGGCGTTTTTTGTTCGGCTGGCAGTACTCTGGGGTTGGGATCGTGTGTTTCCGTTGTGGCAGCGAGCCATACTCGAGTCCTGTGTAAGAGCCCTAGTGTACCCGAGTGCCCGGTCGTAACATGTCGAACTGAGCTCATGACGCTGGTGGCATTGCCCCGGAGGATAGCCATCCCTAGTCTTTGCTTGAGCCAGAGGGTTTCCCGGGGTTCTCCTGAAACTTCTCTGATTTTACGGCCTATTTCATTCACCATCTTAAGGGTGGTAGGGCCGAAGACTCCTGAAGTTTCGAATGCCAGGGGCTCGAACTGATGAATTCTGGCGATGGCTTGATATTTTTCTCGCTTTTTATTTTCTGCTATCCGGGCGGCTTCACCTGCTTCGTCGGCGTTTCTGGCGGCGTTGGTTGTGGAGAAAGTGTCAACACATGTGGCATCCCACACGAGGCACCGGCCATTCTTGTAAGGGTAAGTGGTCATCCCATCTGGCCGTTTGCCGTCTTCTCTGTGAAGTCCATGTGGTTCGAGGATTGATGCACAGTTAGCACTCTGCAGGGCCCGTTTTATGACATCATTTAGTGCAGAGTGTCTTGGCAGGCGGCCTGCGTTGTAATTACATGACAAGGCATGGTGACCTTGAGCATCCATCCTCCCATCACACTTGCAAGTGTGTGGGTGACAAACTGCCGCACCCACTCTGAGCGCGATGGCGACCCGGAGCGCTTCAGCATCCAAGTGAGTTCCAAGAGGTGGGATGGGGATGGCGTGTAACCACAAGCCACTCTCCGAACGGGCGGCTGCCTGGAGGCGTGCTTTTGCAACCTGGTCTGCATTGGTTAGGAGATTTTCTTGAGTTTTCTTCGCCGAGATGGTATCCCACGCTTTCTGCTTGCTCCTGGAGGTACCCTGAGGCTCCTCCTCTACTCCTGTACTTCCCTTCCAGGTGTTAATCGCTGCTGTTACGTCCCCGTTAAGTGTCATTCCGGGTTTAGAATAAAGGATGGACAATACGAGGTCGTTGGTCGCGATGAGGGAAGAGATAAAGGCTGGGGGGGCAATATCCGAGGCTCTCCGTATGCCCAAGCCCCCGAGGCGGACAGGAAGGGTGGCTTGTGTCCAGGCCCGTTCTTTAAATTCCACGTTGGTGATGCTGGTCACTGCATCTCGGATTATGCTGTCTAATTCTTGGAGGCCGCCGTTGTTCGTGTAAGTCATCGATGTGCGCATTGTAAGTAAGTTAAGATTAAAAAAGGCCTAATATGCTATTAAGCAATATTGACATGGTCTTATGTAGTATATATGAATTTATCGTATATATTAATATAATTTATCGTATTGAGCAACCTAGATGCGGTACGATAATTTGGCCTCCTGGCCAAGGCAGCAAGATGTAGGTCTGGACGAGGTTCAGAGCCTCTACTAACACCGACCAGTTAACATCTAATTTCCGCCCTCAGTTGATCGAGCTTTTGTGCCTCTAATCACAATACACTGACAGCAATAAATACAGCTACACCATCACGATGCTCTCATCGACACCATGACTGACTGACAGATAAGCATAGTATTCATGTCCATTCCCATATAATCATTTGTTCCCTTTCACTTGGCTCGAGCCTCAGGCCCGGGCCGGTGTCTTGCCTCCCCATTGTCCGCCATCTTGGGTAAAGTTCTCCTTTGTCTCGTTGCCACGTGGAACGATTGGTGAGTTAATTCCTGGATAATATTTACCCTTATAACCTTACCCTATATATCATTTATTATATGAGACCTTTGGATATAAATTAGCTTGTTTCAGATCCAATTCAATTTAGATATGGAGTAATTCGATTTAGATTGATTTTATTTGGATTAAAGCTTATAGATATTTAACTTCCATTGATAGTTTACCACATTGGTGCCTAGACCCGGGAATTAGCTACCAGTAAGGGATTTTTTAATGCAATAAGCAAGGGGACATATAGCAGGATACAGGAACAACTTTATGATAAACTGGTAAGGCTAGCCAAGCGATGGTTAGAGCCGGAATGCAGGGTCACATCGTTGCGCCTGCCTAAGTCCTGCATCCCACCCATCATCTTTCCCCAATAATTGTTTTTTTAAATTTCAGACTTCCTGTGACATATGACCTGACCTAAACAAAAATCTTGTTCAATATGACCCTTAAGTGTAGGTATTGCTATTTTGTGTGCTATTTTTTCTCCAAAACATAGAAGTCTGCCGGTCGGCGTCTCTTAGCTAGGCTATTATTTTGCCGTTGTAATTATAACATTTTAGGTAAATAGCCTACAGGCTTACATACAAAATGAGTAAACAGGAAGAGACACCGTCTAGTGGGGTGCTGAGCAAACCCCTAAAAATCAGAGGGCGGGACTTCGGGGAGTATTAAATAGGCTAATTATAGATGTTATCACTTTCATCAATACTGCTGACCTCGAGGAATTAGCGGCTAGGTTAGACAATGTCCAGGCTACCCACAGTCGAATTGTTGATCTAAGTGAGGTGATTGTGGCAGGCATGACAGAGGAGGAAGAGATAATTGCAGAGTGTGATAATCTCGCCCTCTATGATGAACCTGTCTTTAAAGCGAAGCACCTATTACAGCGCGCTGTCGCAAATAAGAAGGGAGGCGAGAACGAGGCCCATAGAAGGGTTGACCCGAAACACACTGTGCACCTCCCAAAGCTCAATCTTCCTACATTTGGGGGCAAATTGACTGAGTGGTTAGCTTTTTTGGATGTATTTCGGTCTACAGTACATGAATCCTCTTTGGATAATGTCCGTAAGTTTCACTACCTAAAAGGACAAATGGAAGGAGAGGCCTTACATTTGATAGAGGGTTTTGCGGTAGTAGGTGATAGCTATCTGGAGGCAGTACAATTATTAAAGTCCACATACGGGGATCAAGAGCAGTTGAAGATGTTAAAGCTCGCAGAACCACAGTATAAGGTTGAGGAGTTAGCACATTTTAGGGCAAATATGGAGTGCCATACTCGAACGCTAGACACCGTAGGGCTCACCACACAGGAAATTATAGTCATTATCTTACGACAGAAGCTTCCTATGGCAATACTTAACAAGGTTAGATCGTTTGATCTGGGGGAGTTCAAAACTCAGTTCAGTAAAGAAATTAGTAATCAACAGTTGAACAATGGGAGAATGTATGTGTCGGGAGGGAGTGGGAATGTGGAGATGAGGGGAACTGTAAGCATAACGGTGGGGACTAAAGAAAAGAAAGAGGGTACATATAAGAAACCTGCTCAGATTCTATGTAAGCTATGTAATAACAAACATAAATGGAGTTTCTGTGTAAAATACCCAACAAATGAGACAAAACTAGCACAGGCAAAGAGGTTGAAGCTATGTGTAGGTTGTCTAAGTAAGGAACATGGTAAGCAGGGACAATGTACTGCTACATACTTAAGGCCCTGTCGCCACTGTAAAGGACATCACTTTGACAAGTTGTGTCCTACAGCAGACAAAGTCAAAGACGTCAAACCAGAAGGTACTATAACTTTGACACTAGGTAGCACGAAAGACACCACTATATTGCCCACAATACAGATTCCCATGGAAGGTAATGACAGTAACAAGGTTTGTCGGGTACTTCTTGATCAAGGGTCTCAATGATCCTTTATAAAAAGGTCCGTATTAATGGGACTTAAGCACCGAATCGTAGGGGCTGAGACTCTTCGATTGCAGGGCTTCACAGGGGTTACTGACAAACAAGTCTACGAGATAGCGGAGATTTCATATTTCTACCATAAAGACAGGTACTTTATGACATGTATCGTAGTAGACACCCTACCAGAATATGTATCTGTAGGGGTGAAGAAGGTGGAACACACATTACGTAGCAAAGGGGTTAACCTGTCAGATCCCATGGGAGATCAGAGAGAGGTGCATGTTCTACTTGGTGTGGATCATTATTATGATGTAGTATACCCTGGATTTAAAAGAATGTGTGGTGTAATTTTAATACCCACTAAATTTGGCTATTGCATGAGCAGAAAGATGCATACTACACAGTCAAATGTCCTGGTCGACACGGTCTCGATATTAAGAGTGCATGTAACCGCGGCAGAGGAGTTGGGAAGGGAGAATTCCCAACCTAGTGACCCTAAAATGACTGCCGAGATCGACCTGGAGCGACTGTGGAGATTGGATCACATTGGCATTAATCCTATGGAGACCGATTATGACTCAGAAATTGCGCTGAAGAATTTTGAAGAGTCTGTGAGCTACTGTGCCTCAGACAAGCAATATAAGGTTAGTTTACCCTGGAAGAATAGTGAGATAAGCCTGCCAACCAACTATGGATTGGCATTAGGTCGCTTGTGCTCATTACAGGGGTAAATTAACTAATGAACCGAGCACGCGCCAGGCGTATGACGATGTATTTCGGAGTTATGAAGATAGGGGCTTTATTGAGAGAGTCGATGTAAAGGAACCGATTAAGAAGGGTATGGTTCATTATCTGGCCCATCATGGGGTGAGGAAAGACAGCATCACCACACCAATACGGGTGGTGTATGACTGCTCTGCCCACCAAGGTCAACAACCCAGTCTAAATGACTGCCTGCTGACAGGTCCGTCCTTGGTGTCGGACCTGTCCCAACATCTATTGCGGTTTTGGCTGGGGCAGTATGCATTTACTAGTGACATCGAGAAAGCATTCTTGATGGTCAAACTAAAAGAGGAAGATAGAGATGTTACCCGCTTTCTTTGGTTCAATGACATTAGCGACTCTGAAAGTCCGGTCGTATTCTACCGTTTTCGGGTCGTACTCTTTGGTGCTACATGTTCACAGTTTTTGTTGAATGCCACAATAAAAAAACATCTAGCAGATACTCTTGAGGACACAAGTAAACTATCTCGCGGGTTGTATATAGACAATTTGCAGGGTTCTAGCGATAGTCAGGATGATTTGTTACATACCTACTGGCAGGCACGTAGATTGTTTACAGAAGCACATTTATTTCTCCACGAGTGGGTTACTAATAGTGAAGATCTTCAGAGTTTGATACATTTTTTTTTTTTTTTTTTTTTTTTTTTCTATATTCCAACTTACTTCCTCTCGGGCATAGGCTGAGAACCTTAACATTCACCGCTTTACAATGAACAGTGAAGCCTGTGAGGTCTTGTTCCAGTCTAGGGAGTGAGACATGTGAAGCACGTAGAGCACAACGAGCACCTGCCATCTTGCCTTCACATGAGGCACGGTGCTCACTCATGGCCCGAAACGACCCCATCTCTGAAGCCACCCCGTTCCCGTGCTTCACTGTCTCACCCCCTACACTCGGACTCTCACACTTACACACACACAACGCCACCTGTTGAGCAGATAACTCACCAGGCATTGCACCCCTATAGCATATTTTGAATATGGGAATATTCATACAGTGCTATTTAATCAGGGAACCATGAGGGTATTTTATTGACGTTTCGGTGGGCTTGTGGTAATGCACTGATACCAGGTACAGCACAAATTCCATCCCCATAATATCTTCCCATTGATACATCGGGATTTGAACCCGGGACCTTTGGATTACCAGGCCAGCGGCAAGACACCTCCACCACACCTCCCGGCACGGTACGGCATCTCATAACCAAGAAAAGTCCAGAATTTTGGGGATGATTCTGGCTACATCTAAAGATGTACTTTCTACCCTCTCTGGGCTTAACACTAATAAGGCGTACGGTCCGGACGGTGTTCCTCCTGTTGTTCTCAAAAACTGTGCTTCCGTGCTGACTCCCTGCCTAGGCAAACTCTTTCGTCTCTGTCTATCCTCTAACGTCTTCCCTTCATGCTGGAAGTTTGCTCACATTCAACCTGTCCCAAAGAAGGGTGACCGCTCTCAACCCTCCAACTATCGTCCAATTGCTCTCATTTCTTGTCTTTCTAAAGTTTTTGAAACTATTCTTGCTTCCAAATTTCTTAAGCATTTCTCTTCTCATAATCTGCTCTCAGATCGCCAGTATGGCTTCCTTAAGGGTCGCTCTACTGGTGATCTTCTTTCATATCTTACTAACTCTTGGTCATCCTCCTTTCGGGACTTCGGTGAGACTTTTTCTATTGCACTAGACATATCGAAAGCCTTCGATAGAGTCTGGCATAAATCTTTAATTTCTAAACTACCCTCCTTCGGTTTCTATCCCTCCATCTGTGCCTTTGTCTCTAATTTCCTTTCCGGCCGTTCCATAGCCGCGGTTGTGGACGGCCATTGTTCACTTCCTCACCCTATAAACTCCGGTGTTCCTCAGGGCTCTGTCCTATTTCCTATTCTCTTTCTAATTTTTATAAATGATCTCCTTAACTGTATCTTAATTCCCATCCATTCATACGCAGACGACTCAACCTTACACTACTCCATTACATTTTCAGAACGCCCCAGCCAGCAATCCCTCAATGACAAACGTAATGAAGCCATAGAACTCTTAAATTCTGATCTAAATACTATTTCCAATTAGGGCAGAGAAAACCTTGTTAACTTTAATGCTTCCAAAACCCAATTTCTCCATCTATCTACCCATCAGGATCTCCCAGCGGACTATCCCTTATTCTTCAACAATACAAAAATCAACCCTTCATCTTCTCTCAATATTCTTGGTGTCTCTTTTTCTTCTGCTCTCATTTGGAAGGACCATATTACCAGTCTTGCTAAGGCAGCCTCCCAGAAGC
Organism: Lithodes maja; assembly: GCA_037953745.1. Classification (NCBI taxonomy): domain Eukaryota; kingdom Metazoa; phylum Arthropoda; class Malacostraca; order Decapoda; family Lithodidae; genus Lithodes; species Lithodes maja. Next base: position 14,886 of record JBAKBP010000358.1, read on the forward strand.
TGGGTGTGCTCAACCGCCTTAGGGGGTTCTTTTCCCCTGCACAGCTTCTTGCTCTGTACAGGGGCATAGTGCGCCCTTGTATTGAGTATTGTTCACATGTGTGGGGAGGTTCCTCTCACACCACTCTCCTAGACAAGGTTGAAAGGAAGGCCTTTCATATCATTAACTCCCGTCCACTCACCAACTCTCTGCAATCTCTCTCTCTCCGCCGCAATGTTGCATCTCTCTCGCTATTCTATCGCTACTATAATAATCAGTGTTCCTAAGAGCTATCCCAGTGCATACCACCTCCTTTACGTAGGGCACGTGGTACCTGTCTTGCAACTCAATCCCACCCCTACTCTGTGCAACTCTCCAACCCAAGAGTGAAACGTTACTCTCAAACTTTCTTCTACTCAACAGCTGAGCTCTGGAACTCTCTCCCAGAATCAGTCTTTCCCGCTTCCTATGACTTAAATTGCTTCAAACTCCGTGTGTCCAGGCATTTTGGCTCGAACGTCCCTTGATTTTGGCCCTGTCACTCTTTCAACTATGGGGAGGCACTCGCTATAGGCAGTTATGCCTTTTGCCTCCCTCAATCACATAGAAAAAAAAAAAAAAAAAAAAAAAAGACATACTAACTTTTCAAACAAGGTCTTTTGCTCAGCAGACGGGAGTGCACACAAAAAGAAGTCTGTTGAGCAAAGTTGTGCAATTTTTTTATCCTTTGGGTCTAGCATTACCCGTTACCATAAGAGCTAGGATTCTGATGCAGGAAGTTTGGAGACGTAAAATAGGATGGGATGACAGTTTGCCCGCGGATTTGAATGACCAAGGGACATTGTTGTTGCAAGAGTATGATATCCTATGTACTAAACCTTTACCTCGTAAAGTGGCGGCGTTCAGTGATGTTAGATTACACATGTTTTGCGATGCTGGCGCCACGGCATACGGGGTAGCCATATATGTCGTTACTTCATTTGGGGCGCATTTAGTTACGGCCCGGGCTAAAGTAGCCCCGGTTAAAAAGGAAACTATCCCTAAAATGGAATTGACTGCCATGCTGCTATTAGCACGTCTGGTGCAACATGTACACACAGCATACGAGAGCGAATTAAATATGGAAATCGTTCACGTTTGGTGCGATAGTCTGGTCGCACTCAACTGGATACATAGCAAGAAGTCGCTGCCAGTTTATGTGAGAAATAGGGTAGATGAGATTATGGCCCTATTGCCAGACGTTGCATATCATTATCTAAATACAAAAGGCAACACTAGTGATCTCATAACTAGGGGTATAACGGCTAGCCAGTTAGTGAAGTCCGAATTGTGGTGGCATGGTCCAAAGTGGCTGCTCCATGAAAATGAATGGACGATTTGGCATGCTCTTGGTGAGGGACTTCTGCCACTGGAAACAGTGGCAGTTACAGCCCAACCAAATGAGCCACCGGGTCCAGTAATAGAGTGGGCAAGATTCGGTGACTATAATAAACTAGTCAGAGTTGTCGCTTGGGTGTTGAGATATATATCCAATATCAAGCTTAAAGTAACGGGCCAGTTCTGAAATAGGGGTCACAACATTGATGCTCGTGAATATAAAGCAGCTGAAGTAACTTTGATCAAGTGGGTTCAAGCAAAAACCTTTTCCAATGAATTTGAATCTTTGTAAAGCTCGAACAAGACATTAATGCCTAATTTAGTGCGTCAATTGAGGTTGCACCTAGATAATAACCTCATCAGGTGTGAGGGTCGCCTGAAGTGGTCGGGTGTAACGGACGGCACAAACCGTCCTATATTTATGCCAACAAGACATCACGTTACTGATCTATTGATCATACGTGCACATAGGGAAGTAAAACACTACAGGGTATGTCATATTATATCAAATTTGCGTCTCACATGGTGGATACCCAGAGTTCGACAAGTAGCTCGACGCGTAGTAAGAAACCGTGTAATATGCCAGAGACTAAAGGGTAAACCATATGCAACTGGACCAGCTCCACCTCTACCTGAATGCCGTGTAAAGCACATAGAGCCTTTCCAAGCTGTAGGGTTAGATTACACAGGTACATTGAAGACGAGAGAGCATGAGAAAGTTTATATATTATTGTTTACCTGTGCAACGTCTCGAGCGGTACACCTAGAACTATGTGATAATATGTCTAGAGAAGAATTTATGCTGGCGTTTAGACGGTTTTGTGCCCGTCGTTCATTCCCTCAACTCATTCTTAGCGACAATGCTCCTACTTATGTCCAGGCATCAAAATATCTAAAGGATATGAGCAGTGATCCTACAATCATCACTTTTATGGGAGAGAGAAAGTGCGAATGGAGGTTCATCCCAGTTAAGGCAACTTGGTTTGGTGGGATATGGGAACGGTGTGTCGGCATAGTAAAGTCAGGACTCAGAGCGGTAGTAGGACGTGCTCTATTGAAGAAGAGTGAGTTGACGAGAGTCCTCACAGAGATAGAGGCAGCCGTGAATGATCGTCCGCTCACATATGTGTACACCGACCATTAATGCCAGCTCACTTACTATATGGTAAACCATTGACTGCGTTTCCATCTGATTTCCAATCCGTTGTAGAGTTAGAGGATCCCTCGTTGTACTCTGAAGCAGCGGTGTCTAAGCGATACCAGTATATATCGAGGGTAATCGAAGATTTTAGAAAGAGGTGGATTAATTAATATCTGCATTGAGGGAAAGGAGTGTTACACCCTCTGGTAGACCGACGGCACCTACTGTTGGTTAAGTCGTTTTAATTAAAGAAGATAGTCCTCGTTTATACTGGAAATTGGGCCGCGTGTTGGAGGTATACAAGGGGGAAGACTCTGTAGAGCGGGTGGCGCTATTGAAGACAGACACTGGTACTACTGTTCGTCCTATCGCACGTTTGTACGCTTTGGAGCTCTATTCCACTTTACAATCGGAGACTCCACCTATTATTGCTGGGTCCAAGGATTCTCAAGGTAACGACTCACCTCTTACTGATGGTGATCAATCTCAGACCGGGACGCGTCTCAGACGCGCTGCTGCTGGCGCCGTCGACATCTGGCGTCAGAAGATAGCCTCTGGGCAACTTTAAGTTTAAGGTGGGGTTCAGGTATTTTTTTGTGGGGGGGAGTGTATCGTGTAATACGATAGTGTAAGATAATTTATGTGCTTATGTACGTCTCTGTGACGTCACTAGGTATACGACAGTCTAACGTTCCTTCCCACGGTAGGGCGTAGGACGAGTAGATCGTACATTATAAGATTGTAAGTAAGTTAAGATTATAAAAGGCCTAATTTGCTATTAACCTAACAAGTGCGCATGGGGGTAATTGAAAACGTCCCCCTGTGCTGACGTATTTGAGGTGTTTCCGTCACTAAAATATTCATTGTACCATTAATAGCATTAATAATTATCCATATGCGCCTATTATGGGTTGATTATAAAGGTATTAACCTGAAACAACAATAAAACGAGTGAAAACAGCGTTTGGATGGTCAAAATCGGAGATATAGCCCGCGAGTTGTATAATGTATGGGTAAGGCAAACTGCTTTCCCGCCAATTTCCCCCAAGGCCACTGAGACACAGTCGATCGATACTCTCTCTCTCTCTCTTGCACTCGCTTGCCATCAGTGATGACAACACCCTGCTTGCAACTCGCTAATGTTAGCACGAAAATATACCTCAGAATAAGGGAATAATAGGGAAAATAGGTGATAACTGAAGGAGAGGAGGAAAGTGGGGAAGGAGGGGAGGTAGAGGACTGAGATTTTGCATGGCCCAGGGGCCAAAAAAAAATAAAAAAATAAAAAAATAAATTTTTTTTTTTTTTTTTCGATGTCAAAAGTTGATTTTTTATTTTACTTACTCTCAAGAGTCTTCCCGCAGTCCGCCGGGGGAACTCTTAAGAGTCTCCCCGCAGCTCCCGGGTTAAGCAATATTGACATGGTCTTATGTAGTATATATATGAATTTATCGTATATATTAATATAATTTATCGTATTGAGCAACCTAGATGCGGTACGATAATTTGGGCTCCTGGCGTTTGCCAAGGCAGCAAGATGTAGGTCTGGACGAGGTTCAGAGCCTCCACTAACACCGACCAGTTAACATCTAATTTCCGCCCTCAGTTGATCGAGCATTTGTGCCTCTAATCACAATACACTGACAGCAATAAATACAGCTACACCATCACGACGCTCATATCGACGCCATGACTGACTGACAGATAAGCATAGTATTCATGTCCATTCCCATATAATCATTTGTTCCCTTTCACTTTACTCGAGCCTCAGGCCCGGGCCGGTGTCTTGCCTCCCCATTGTCCGCCATCTTGGGTAAAGTTCTCCTTTGTCTCGTTGCCACGTGGAACTATTGGTGAGTTAATTCCTGGATAATATTAACCCTTATAACCTTACCCTATATATCATTTATTATATGAGACCTTTGGATATAAATTAGCTTGTTTCAGATCCAATTCAATTTAGATATTAAGTAATTCAATTTAGATTGATTTTATTTGGATTATAGCTTATAGATATTTAACTTCCATTGATAGTTTACCACATTAGAATTATACTGAACGCTTGGAACATTACAAAACACGCACAAAAACATTTCAAGGATAAATTAAACAAGCAGAAACTAACTACACAACTACCTTTTTCACAAACAAAATGCAAAACCACAAACAATTCTACAGCTTCTTCAAAGTGTGCAAACGAGACTCGATTGATATAACAACAATATTCCATTGTAAGTCTCTGGTCAAACTTCCACAAAACAATGCACATGCACCTAATTCACTATTCCACGCAGGATTTACAAAAGAACAAGCAGACTTGCCAGAACTGTCACCATCAACACACACACTGATACCATCACTGACTTTACAAAATTATCCGAGGAATCAAGAAAAATGTATCTGTGGTAGACATGGATAAAGAGTCTGGACCAGACAATAAAATCTGCAGGATACTCAGGGAGAATGTCCCTGTCCTGCAGGTTATATTTTCACAGACTTTTGACACCGGAGAACGTTTCCCTTAGTCATGGTTGAAAAAAAAGATGGGTCTACCAAATACTGCGTTGACTATAGGAAACTGAGTGAAGTCACCATTAAAAATGTCAACCCTTGTTTCACATAGATGACTCGCTAGAATCATTACATGGGTCCACTTGGCTCTCTACCCTGGATTTACAAAGTGGATACTTGTAGGTACCGGTAAAACCAGATCAAGAGAAAACAGCATTTACCACAAGTGAAAGGAAACTCTACCAATTCAAATTGTTACCTATTGGAGTTTGTAATAGTCCCACCAGCTTTACTAGAGTGTTAACCTAAGAAGTGCGCAGGGGGGGGTACTGAACACCGTGCCGTGGTGCGCAGGTACCTGTACGAACTGCGCCGGTAGGTTTGGTGCTTCCATGTTTGCTCCTGCCGATCCACAAGTCTGCCGACTCTGCCAGCAACGAGAGGATTTGACAGCAAAATTGGATGAAGCCCTCAACAAGATCAACGCCCTCACCAGGAAGCTGGAATCACTCCAAGAGTTTGTAACACTCAACGTTGGAGTATCACTAACTCAAATTGTTTCAACTCCAGCATCCACCACCGCCCCAACGTCATCTGCCAACAATCCAACACCTGCAGTAGACACTGCAGCAGATGCTTCTGACGAACCTGAGCCGACATCAAACCAGGACAGCCGCCCTGTTCCCCTTAGTCTCTCCCCCACTCCTCGTGCAAGAAGCCTGCTAGCACGAACAGTACCAACCCCTCGCCCCCGTTCTAACCACTCCTCTCCCCGACCTGTACGTAGAGTCCCGCCACCACAGGTTTCCGGATTTACACCAGTGAGGAACGGTGCACGGCCAACGCAGAAAAGGTCTCATCTACCAGTCACAATGTCAAACAGATTTGAGATATTGGTAGAGATGGAAGATGAACCAGAAGAGACCAGGCTCGTTGGGGATTCCATCCTACAAGGACAGGTCGAAGAGTTCTGCGACAGAGTCCCAAATCAACGAACAAGATTTTGCATCCCAGGAGCTGGACTGGACGACATTGTGGAAGCCTTCGAAGATACCACAAAGGATGCAAATGAAAATACCCTTTTTGTCATCCATGCTGGTTCAAATGACGTCATGCGCACCAGATCCGAAGAGTTGATGGAGAAATATCGCAAGATGATCCAGCACTACAAAAACAAGTCAAGGAATATCATCATCTCAGGCATTCTCCCCAAGATCGACGCACCTGACAAATTCTACGACAAGGCCTTCAGCACAAATAGCCGACTAAAACATTTGTGTCTGAGGGAAGAAGTTGAATTCATCAACCTCTGGGACAACTTCTACAACCAGCCTACTCTGTTCCGCAAGGATGGCACTCATCTAAACCCTGTGGGTTCAGCACGCATGGGTCGTCTCCTACACGAAGCAGTCCGCAGCCATGGATCAAAAAACGCCATCCGAGAAGAAGCAGCAGTGACATAAATCATCCAACGCCAAGAAAAAAACAGAGGCAACCGAGGACCACCAGCGATAAGGACCGAAGACAGCGAGGACCGAGGACAGCCATGAACATAAATGTAGATCCGACAAGAACCAAAAATATTATTAAAGAGCGTTCCGTGAGTTCTAAAATAACAAATTTAAAGGTTTTCTATGCAAACGCTCGTAGCATACGCAATAATACGCAGAGTATTCACTTCCCGGTTATGTAATGTTTGAGAAAAGCCGAATAAATCGAAATGGAGGTGGCGTTTTACTTTATATCAAAGAAAGTCTTAATCCTACCCTCTTGTCAAAACCTCAAATTGTGAATGTCGACGCATCTTTTGTGCTAATAAAGAATAATAAAGGTACCAAAATAATACTTGCATTAATATACAGACCTCCAGCTCAATCAGTGCAAACTGACCGAGAAATTTACGAACAAATTGCAGATGTAAGTAACTCACAAGATACCGTAATTTTTGGTGACTTTAATTTACCTGTGACCAAGTGGGGCGATACTCTTACTTCACACTCCGGACATGACTTGTATACGAACTTGCAAGAGAGTTCGCTTTATCAATTTGTTGGAACGCCGACCCGTGGTAATAACGTTCTTGACATTGTACTTGCAACAAAAGAAGAATTAATAGAGAATTTGAATGTTGGTGATGAATTCAGTAACAGCGACCATCGTACGATAACTTTCACTTTAAAGTTTACTAGTAACGAACCAAATAGTAGCATCGAAAAAGTCCCTAATTTCAAGAAAGCAAACTTCCATAAACTTAGAGCTATGTTTAAAGAAACTGACTGGAGCTTTTTAATTCACAATAACGACATAAATACATCTTGGAAGTTATTCGAAGCCACTTACCTAAAAGCAGTGCAAGACTGCATACCATCGAGAACTCGGCGTCCAGGCCATAATAATAAGCCCAAATGGTGGAATAAAGATATTTCAAACTGCCTGCTTGCTAAAAAATTTGCTAATGATAGATTAAAATCCTCACAAAATGACGAAGAACGGCTGAAATTTGTAGAGCTACGACGCAAAGCCAAAAAGTTAATTAAGCAAAGTAAAAAGACCTTAGAGTTACATATTGCGAATCAAAGTAAAACAAACCCGAAAGAATTCTATAGTTATATCAGAAAGAAAAAAGTCGTTACTTCAACTGTTGGACCGTTAGTCGATGAAAATGGAGAATACACCAAAGACGAAGAACAAATGAGTAATGCCCTCAATACCTTCTTTGCATCAGTTTTTACAACAGAACACCTCAGTGATATCCCTACACCATCGCCGATTCAGATTGATAATTCAGATGTTCTAAGCAATATCACCGTTACAGAGAGAGAAGTATTGAATTGTTTAGATAAACTCAAGGTAAATAAAACGCCTGGACCTGATACAATCTCGCCTAGAGTTCTATAGGAAGCTAAGGATGAGCTCTCTAAACCACTGACATTACTATTCAATAAATCCTTGCAGTCTGGAACTATGCCCGATCAGTGGAAGCTAGCCAATGTAACACCGATATTAAAAAAAGGCAGCAAATCCCTACCCAGTAACTATCGTCCAATTAGCTTAACCTCAGTTGTATGTAAAATGCTAGAAACGGTCATACGAGACAGACTCGTAAATCACTTAGAGGAAAATAACATACTTAAAGATACTCAACACGGCTTTCGTAAAAAACGTTCCTGTTTAACAAACCTCTTAGACTTCTTCCACGATATCCTCAACCTCTACGATGAGAGTAAAGCTGTAGATATTATATACCTTGATTTTCAAAAGGCCTTTGACAAAGTTCCCCACAAACGTTTACTGCTAAAACTAAAAGCGCATGGAATACAAGACGGTGTGTTGAAATGGATAGAAAATTGGCTCAGCGACAGAAAGCAAAGAGTAGTCATAAACGGTAAGGCATCAAAATGGACCAATGTAAGTAGCGGGGTACCCCAGGGATCGGTACTAGGACCAATTCTCTTTCTAATTTACATCAACGACATAGATGAGGGTCTCACCTGTACAATCTCAAAATTTGCTGACGATACAAAAATTGCAAATAGCGTACTCTCAAAAGAACAAGTTGACGATATGCAACACAATCTAGATAAATTGTCATGTTGGGCCCAAATTTGGCAAATGAGTTTCAATGCGGATAAATGTAAAGTACTACATATCGGATACCTAAATGAGAAAGCAAACAATTCAATGAATGGCACTCAGCTTAAGAATGTAAACAGAGAAACCGATCTGGGAGTAACAATATCGAGTAACCTAAAACCGAGTCAACAATGTTCAGAAGTTGTTAAGAAGGCAAACAAAATAATTGGCTTTATAGGCAGGTCATTTGAGCATAAATCCAAAGAAGTTATCCTAACCCTTTACAATTCATTAGTCCGCCCTCTTCTGGAATACTGCGTTCAATCCTGGTGCCCTTATTACCAAAAAGATATAAACAAGCTAGAACGAGTTCAACGTAGAGTTACCAAAATGATACCTAGCCTAAAGAACAAACCATACGAAGAGCGTCTTAGAGAATTAAATCTATTTCCTTTAACCCAGCGCAGATTAAGAGGTGACTTAATTCAAGTGTTCAAAATCATCAAAGGCATCGACAATATGAACTGTAGTAAGTACTTCACTATCGACCAATCTAATTACACTCGGGGAAACGGTTGCAAAATTATTAGTAAATCTTTTAACTCACACGAATCTAAGAATTTCTTCTTCAATCGAGTTGTCAACTTGTGGAATGGGCTTCCCCGAAACGTTATAGACTGCATCACCGTTGATTCATTTAAACTCCGCCTAGACAAATATCTCTCATCAAACCCGCGACTGACTGCGTTTGTAAATGAATAACTTTATTTTATCCCCCCCTCAGTTACTAACCCATCTGTCCCCTACTAACTTCCTAATCCTGCCACGGACATTAGTTCCAGGGCAGTAATTCCCTTTCCAATGTTCCCTTACCCACTCTAAACCACTGTTTGGACACTTGATCCTCAGTGTTTTGGAGGACAAGCAACCTAGAAGGGTCACTATATATGTTGTTGCTTGATTTCCTTTGTACTCCTTTGTACTCCTTTGTACTTAGGCTGTTTTCTTCACTCAAATCGTCATCGTACCGTAAATATCATTAAGACTTATCCATATGCGCCTATTTTACGTTGATTATGAAGATATTAACCTGTTACAGCAATAAAACAAGTGGAAACAGCGTTTGGATGGTCAAAATCGGCAAATTAGATCAGGATTTACATAACTGAAGGCTGAGCCAGCCACCCACTCCACCACTCCTCCCCACGTCTGGAGAGAGACTGTCGCGCGAAACTCTCTCTCTCTCTCTCTTTCATTCGCTTGGTAACACATACAAGCACACCCCTCTTATGACTCGCTATTGATAGCACGAAATATATCGCCGAAATAAGGGAATAAGAGGGAGAATAGGTGATAATTGAAGGGGGGGGGGGGAGGGGGGAAGGAGGGGATGTGGAGGAGTGATATTTGCCATGGCCAAGGGGTAATAAAAAAAAAAAAAAAATACAATTGATACTGGGCTGGTTTAAATGTTTTTTTTGTTTAGGCCTTGGATTATATAAGGCTTCCCGCAGCCCACCGGCAGGCCTTATATAAGTCTTGCCGCACTTGCTGGGTTAAGGGGACTAGCCTGACGGACCTGTTATGCATATCTGGATGAACATAAGAACATAAGAACATAAGAAAATGGGAGTCTGCAAAAAGCCGATCGGCCCACACAAGGCAGATCCCTGTCACACCCAACCCCAATTACATAACAACATAAGATCATAAGATCGCGGGAAACTGCATATGGCCATGCGGCCCACATGAAGCAGCTCCCATTCACACCCAGCTCATATCACCCATATGGGAATCCAACTTATGCTTAAAGCTTTCAACTGTTTCTGAGCTAATTACTGTTCTGGGCAGTGCATTCCACATGTTAACAACTCTATTTCCAGACCAGTGCTTTCCTATATCTTTCCTAAATCTAAACTTATCTAACTTGAAACCATTTGAGTGGGTTATGTCGTCGTTCTTTAGCTTTAATACCTCATCTATATCGCCCTTATTTAAACCTTTTATCCATTTAAATACCTCTATCATGTCTCCCCTACATCTTCGTCTCTCTAGTGAGTGCAGGCCTAAGACTTTCAACCTCTCCTCATACGATAAATTTTTAATATTATGTATCTTTTTGGTCATTCTTCTTTGGACTGCCTCTAAAGGGTCGATATCCATTCTATAATAAGGGCACCAAAATTGAATAGCATAGTCTAAATGGGGTCTTACTAGAGCTAAGTATAGTTTTAAGAAAACTTTAGCAGTCCTGTTGCTAACACTCCTAGATATGAATCCTAGAATTCTATTTGCCCTATTCCTAACACTTATACACTGTTTTCTGGGTTTCAGATCATTACTAACGAGCACCACCAGATCCCTCTCACACTCTGAGTTATCCAATTATACATTGTCTAGTTTGTATTTAGCATCTAAATTACGATTTCCAATCCTTAATACCTTACATTTGTCTACATTGAAACTCATCTGCCAATTTATGGACCACTCGTGCAAGTGATCGAGATCATTTTGAAGACATTCCCTGTCGCTAGCTGACTCCATTATCCTACCTATTTTAGTATCATCAGCAAATTTACTGATCCTACTCTTTATGCCTGAGTCAAGATCATTTATGTAGATAATGAACAGAAGGGGCCCAAAACCGACCCTTGGGGGACCCCAGTTTTAACTAATCCCCAGTCCGATTTTACACCATTTATACTAACTCTCTGTTTCCTACCAATCAGCTATGACTTAATCCACTTGAGTAGCATCCCCCCAATACCATGTCCTTCTATCTTCCTTAACAGCCTTTCATGTGGAACTTTATCAAAGGCCTTTCTGAAGTCTAAGTAAACTATATCATATGACTTGTCATTATCTACCGCTTCATAAACCTCGGAGAAAAAAATGAGTAAATTTGTTAGGCAGGATCGTCCTGGAGTGAAACCATGTTGAGTGGGTTTTATTAATTTGAACATATCTAAGTGATTTCTAATTTTCCTGGCAATAATTGATTCTAGCAATTTCCCTATAATTGATGTGAGACTAATAGGACGGTAATTTGATGCTATGGACTTATCACCTTTTTTAAATATCGGAATTATATTTGCGAGCTTCCATGAATCAGGAACTAAGCCTAAAGCTAGTGAATTATTAAATAGGTGAGTTAATGGGTAACTTAATTCGGCCTTGCATTATTTTAATACCCTAGCATACACCTCATCTGGACCTGGAGATTTCTGGGGTTTTAGTCTATCTATTTCCTTAATTACTTCGTCACTAGTGACCTGAACTGTGCTTAATAGTTCGTCTATACTACCGTTAAACACTTGGTTGACTACTGGAACTTGATCTAAATTGTCGTTTGTAAAAACAGAAAGGAAATGACTGTTTAGAGTATTGCACATTTCTAACTCATCATATGTAATCTCACCTATGACATTCTTAAGAGGCCCTACTGTATCCTTTACCTTAGATTTATACAATTGATAAAATGCTTTAGGGTTGTTTTTGGATTCATTTGCTACCTTGATTTCGTAGTTTCTTTTATCCTTCCTAATTTCCTTCTTTACCTGCCTCGACATGTTATGGTGATATCCTATAAGGTGGATTTCGCCTTTCTGTATTTTTCTGTATACACCTCTCTTTCTACCTATAAAATCTACTAATTTATTTGTCATCCATTTTGGTTGGTTTGTATGTGATCTAAATTTTCTTTTTGGTATATATTTATCTCGTTCGCTCTGTAAGGCAGAGATGAACTGATTATACACACTATTTAAATTTTCAGTTGGTTGTCTAACTATCTCAGCTGTGTGACCCACCTGGCCCTGACCTCTCGGTTATGCTGGAACTAATCGGCTTACTTGACCTAAATCTCTAAATCACATGATGCCAAGATGGCGAGAGGAGTGAAGGGTGCGTGCGTAGCTCTCTCCCTGTGTATCATCCTCCTCAACATCCAGAGGGGCTGTGCCGATATAAAGGTGCAGAGGGGACTGGTAGTGTACCAGGTCAACACTAAACAAGTATTGAGGGACCTCGTCACACAGAAATCACACATAAGTGAACCTTCTGTCACCATTGCTGCCTGGTCAAGTTTATATATCGGGAAGACGCAGCGGCTTGGCAAGTACTCTGGCACAACCTCGCTACAACACCTATTGTGCTACACTCTAATTAGCTGCGGAGATGTAGAGACCAACCCCGGCCCGAGGTCAACACTGAAGAAACCTCACCACCAACCAAGTAAGACAGACACCGTCATTTCAACAGTCCCTAGCAGAAAAATTCGTTATTACAAACCGGGCCTACAGGTACCCCAGCCTCCCGTCACGTCACGCTCCAATTCAACCCACAACACAACCCAACACGGTCGGCGACCCAGTCTCCCGTCACACTCCAATTCAACCCACAACACAACCCAACACTATCGGTGGCTCAACATGTAACTGGAGCAGCTAGGAAGAAAGGTATCAGTCGCAACAACATCAACAATGGAGCAGCATTAGCAGCCAGGAATAAGGACAACATCATCAAACAGCAAATACAGGTGGGGCTGGGAGGGGTCATAGGGGGAGACATAGCCACAGACAGTCCCCAACCCCCGCGCTCACACCCTAGCAGCACAGCTGATCACCACACCGCCAGACGTACGACGAACAATAAAAGGAAGCTATGTACAGTGTGCGATATTAGATTCAACAAAAGGAGTCCAACATCACAATGTAGTATTTGTAATGAAACAGTACACGATTGATGTACTTATGTTACCAGCAGAAAAGAAGTGGAATACGATAAATGCAGGGAATTAGCTATTACCCACTCCACCAACACTACATTACCCGCAGCATTACCATTAATACCACAGATATCGGCGACCCAATTAGCACAACATGCAACAAGAACAACAAAAACAGGTAGCACTCGCAAATACATCAACAGGGAAGCAGCATCAACGGACAATGAAAACAACAACAACAACAACAGCAAACAACAACAGCAAACAACCACAGCCCGACCGCGAGTATCCCCCGCCCTCTCCCGCACAAACAGCTGATCGACGCGGACCAAACCACACCTCCAGTCGTATGATAAACAGTAAGAAAAACTATGTATAGTCTGTAATATTGGTTTCAACAATAGGAGTTCACTTTTACAATGCAACAGTTGTAATGAAATTGTTCATAACCGATGTACTTATCTTAACAGTAGAAACGAAGTTGAATGTGTTAAATGTAGGAACTCAGCTGTACAACATCGCGAAACCATTTGTATTATTTGTGAATCACTCATAACACGACGTCAGAAGATCCAAAACTGTGTAAAGTGTAAACATGTAGCTCACATGAAGTGCATCTCTAAGAAGACCAACAGTGAAGAACGGGAATTCCTTTGCAATAAGTGTGCCTTGCATCCATTACCGAATATTAATGTAAATGATCCAAGTATTAACAACTCAGAATCCAGCCAGGACACATTCAAAATCAAAGATGAATACAGAGTGTTCACCAACAAAGGGCTCCATCTTTTCCACATTAACGCCAGATCAATGTACCATAAATTGTCAGAAATAAACTTGTTAGCTTAGCTAAGGCCAAAGCTTCAATAATTGCAATCACAGAAACCTGGCTGGATTCAAGTATAAACGATGGTGAAATAAACATTCAAGGTTTCAATATGGTTAGGAATGATCGCAATAGGCATGGGGGAGGAGTATGTCTGTATGTAAAAAACAACCTCACACACACAACTAGGACCGACCTCCATGTATAAAATCACGAAGCTCTGTGGATCGACCTACACCTGCCGAGGACAAGACCCATCACAATTGGGGTATGCTATAGGCCACCAGACGACACACAATTCTTGACCAAATTTGAACGAACTTTGTCATCGCTAGACCCTCGGAATGAATCCATCATACTAGGGGATTTTAACCTGTGTTACAAACAACAAAATAATAGGCTTGTACGAGAATATAGGCATATACTGACAATGCACAATCACAAACAACTCATCACAACCCCCACACGTATCTCTGAGAACACTGCCACAATATTAGACCACATAAACTGTAACAGAGAGGACAAAATATCCCAATCAGGGATTATACAGACTGGGATAAGTGATCACTTCGTCACATATTGCACACGGAAAACCACAAAAATTACCCTAGAGAATCACAAGGTTATCAAAACAAGGTCACTCAGAAACTACAATAAATAAACATTTCTGGACATGTTATGGAATACAGACTGGTCTCCAGCGTTTGGAAGTACAAACGTTAATGATGCATGGGTTGGCTTCAGAACCATCATCACAAACATCCTAGACGAAATAGCTCCTCTGAAAGACATACGGATTAAAGTAAGGTCAGACCCATGGATCAACAATGACATACTACACCATCTGGAACACAGAGACAATCTGTTAAAAAGGCTAGCGAAAGATAGACAGGATCAAGGTCTGAAACATGAGTTCAACAGGGCCAGGAATAAACTAAGTAAGAAAAGAAAATCAGCAAAAACTAATTATTTTCACAATAAGGCAGAGGAATATCAGAATAACCCAAAGAAACTATGGAGGCACCTAAAAACAACAGGCTACAGCAACAAGACAAGGGATTCGTCTAACACTATTATTGCTCTCACCATTAATGATCAGGTTTGCCACGATAAACGACAAATTTCAACCTACTTCAACTCCTTCTTCACATCCATAGCAAACACACTTGCACAGAACCTACCTCAACCTCTCAATAAATACACGACAACAACAGCCACCTTTCGTAATTTCTACAGAGATAAAGACATACACCCGAACACATTTGGATTGTAAAATGTTACACCAAAATACACTTTTGACGAGCTGTCTAACCTAAATGTACATAAAAGCACAGGACCAGACAAAATTCCTGCCAAATTTCTACGAGATGGAGCCATTGGTATAGCAGGCCCCGTAACCCACATCATCAACTTGTCAATTATCACCAACACTGTACCTGCTGAACTGAAGGAAGCTATTGTAACCCCTCTATTCAAGAAAGGAAATAAACTAGAAGTTGGCAACTACAGACCAGTTAGCACATTATGTATTGTATCTAAAATCCTTGAAAGAGCGGTATACACCCAAATTGAACACTACCTCAAACAAAATGATCTATTCTATAAGTTGCAATCAGGTTTCAGATGCATGTACTCGACTGACTCCTGTCTCATCCACTTAACGGATCACATTCGTAAAGAAATGTCTAAAGGTAACTACACCGTATGGTTCTTCTTGATCTACAAAAAGCGTTTGACACAGTAGACCATGATATCCTATGTAATAAACTACAAGCAATGGGCATAGGGTCTGTGAACTGGTTTAAATCTTATCTTAGTGGTAGAACCCAAAGAGTCAAAATTTATGATAATATATCTGATCCTATGCCAATTAACTGTGGGGTCCCGCAGGGAAGCATCCTTGGTCCCTTATTCTTTCTCTGTTATGTGAACGACATGGAACTGAGCGTCTCATGTAAATTATTACTGTATGCAGACAACAGCGTGCTTCTGGTTTCAGGAAAAGACCCAATAAGTATTGCCGCTTCACTTTCCAAAGAACTAGAATCATGTAGTGAATGGCTAGTGGACAATAGACTATCTCTTCACCTGGGCAAGATGGAAGCCATCTTATGTGGAACAAAACGCAAACTGAAAGACATTGTGGGCTTCTCGGTCAACTGTAATGATATTCCTATAACAACAGTGTCACAAGTTAAATATCTCGGACTAAAACTGGAAGCGAGTTTGTCAGGTGAAACAATTTTGGAATCTATCCTGAGTAAGTGTAGAGCACGTATAAAATACCTGTATAGACAGGTGGGATGCTTGCCCGCGGCGACCAAAAAGACCCTCTGCCAAGCGCTTGTTCAATGTCATTTTGACTATTCTGTGTCATCCTGGTACTCTGCATCATCTAAATCAGCACAGCACAAACTTCAGGTCACTCAAAATAAAATGGTTAGGTTCATGCTGAACCTAGGACCCAGATCACATGTTGGCCTGGAACAACTTCAGTCACTAGGTATGCTCAATGTCTCTGACAGGGCCAAACAAATCAGGCTCACTAATGCCTTCAAAATGTTCTATGACAGAGCTCCAGAGTATCTAAAGAATGATTTTTTAAAGCAAATGAGAGGAGTGGACATAATACAAGAAACAGGATGTTTAATTTTAAGGTCCCGAGAATTCAAGGACAGGGTAAGCAAACATTCTTCTTCACTGCCATCAAAGACTGGAACGACCTACCCCAGTCAGTCCGTGAAAAGAGAACACTGTATTACTTCAGACGTAGTCTGAAGGAACACCTGAACCGGACAGCTGCGAGAAGGGAGCACCAAGCTTATGTCTACTACTAAATACGACATAAGAGATAGACAAACCAAACTGAAATGATTACTGATTACGGATTACTGATATTTACTATAGGATGTAAGGTATCTTAAAATAACCCCCTAGAAATACTTTCTCTAAAGTATCTATTTCTTTATCCTCCCCATTTCCCCAGCTAACCTAATCCCACAAGGACCCCAATGGAAATACGCCTAACCGCCTTATTGGGCTATCCTTAGTTGGAATTATGCAAGGCTGGTACATGTCATATTTGTAACATACTATGTGGTACCAACTCTGTAAATTGCTAACTGAATAAATATTATTATTATTATTATTATTATTATTATTATTATTATTATTATTCTCCCCTTTAATTCTGAGTGATCGTTTTAATCCCCTAAAATTGGTGTTTCTAAAGTCAGGGATAAGAACCTTATTTTCCTTTGGTTTATGATTTAATTCTATAGATAAATATATTGATTTATGGTCACTATTCCCTAGCTGGTCGCTCACTTCTAAATTTGTTATACAATTTTCTCTGTTGCTAAAAACTAGGTCAAGAATATTATATCCTCTAGTTGGCGAATTTCCAAATTGAAAGAAAAAATTGTCTAGTACTACTTCAAGAAAATCTTCGGATTCGTTATTGCTAGTTTGATTAACCCAGTCTATACCTGGAAGATTAAAGTCGCCTAAAATGCAAACATTATTATTCTGAGATGCCTTACTGATTTCTTCCCATAATAATTTGCCTAAATTTCGACAAAGACAGGGTGCCCTATATATGGTTCCCAAAATAATTGTCTCACCTTCCCCGCTAATCTCTACCCCCACACTTTCATTTTCGCTATTTGTTTTAATATCTGATCTAAGGCAACATTTTAAAGTATCCCTGACATAAATTGCAACTCCACCTCCCCTTCTGTCTGTTCTGTCATATATAAATAAATTGTACCCTGGCATATGAAATTCTGCTAATAGATGTCTAGAGTCAGTATTTATCCAGGTTTCTGTAATCGCTACAATGTCTATATTTTCCTTGCTAACAATTGCCCTAAGCTGATCCATTTTGTTACATAAACTTCTACAATTTGTATAATATACCCTCAACTTATTACTTTTTTTTGTAACTAATTGTCTATCGTTTTTAACTAACTTATTATTTTCTTCGATTTCACTGCAGTCAATGCTATCAAAATAGCATTGTCTAACGACATTTCCATCTTCCGTTGCACCATCACTACTATCATTAGCAATATAGTCATCATTTTTAACAGGAGACTGAATATACTTATGGCTTTTGCCTGACGCTAAAATTCTTCCATTTAACCTCTCATTTACACTCTCAATATTTCTGTTCAAAACCCCAAAACCACCCTATCTAAAGAACTAGCTAATGTGGAAACCCCTAACCGTGAAAGATGAACCCCATCCCTTGCGTACATCCCATCTCTCCCATAGAAACTATCCCAGTTATCAATGAATGGTATTGCTTTTTCTTTGCAATATTTCTCCAACCGGCAATTGACACCAATCGCCCTGGATGTCCATTCCTTGGGAACTCCTCTTCTGGGTAGGATACAATGTACTACAGGGATCCCTCCCTTCATCCTAACCTTATCTAACACATCCCGATACTGCTGCAGGCAGTTCCTCACTTCTACCCTTACCAACATCGTTACTCCCGGCACTGAGACAGATAATGGGGTTATCTCCACTATCTTCCAAGCTGTGGCCCATCTTCTCTAAAACCCTCCCAACTCCATGGCCAGGCAGACACACAACCTTCCTAAGTTTAGTGCGGGTAGCCCTAACTAAATGTCTTACCATGGAGTCGCCCACAATCGACACAGACTTACCTTCTCGGGACACAGACTTACCTTTCCCTCGGGAGGATCCAGCAGCTGCAGTTGGAGAACCCCTGGTGGTGGCAGAAGCTCCCTTGGTGGTGGTGGTGGTAGTGTTGGTGGTGGGGGTGGTGGTGGTAGTAGGTAGCACAGCGTCAGCGGTTGGAGCTGAGTCGGCGGCAGGCGCTTCGGCTATCCCTCCCTTATCCTGAATATCTTTTCCCTCACATTCGTCTCGCAAAGGAGAGAATGTATTTGTCACACTCATATCTATTCTACTATCCTGCTTCTTGAGTGTGACTTTCCCACCCGTATTTTTAACAACCTGCAATGAATACAATTTTTCATCAACTTCCTCCCTTTTCCCCTTACTTGACTTTATTTCCTCTTGGCTAAGCTTGAAAGCTAGATTGTCGTCTTTAATTAAGCCTGTGAATGATCATATCTTATTTTTGAATACTTGGGTAAAACATATTGACCGATTACGGGAAGCTTTACAAAGGATCAGACAATCCGGACTGAAGCTTGAACCGTCCTGATGCCCACTGGGAGCCTGTGAAGTAACATATTTTGGTCATGTGGTGTCAAAAATAGGATTCTAACCTGACCCACTTAAGCTGAAAGCTATTTCGGAAATCCTGCCCCCTACTACAGTTAGTGAGAGCCTTTTGGGGAATGGCCTCATAGTACCGGAGGTTCATACCGAACTTCTCCAAGATTATGAAACAAATGAATTCCCGATTAGAAATGGGAGAAAATTTGATCGGGACCAAAGCTGTCAGTCTGCTTTTGAAAACCTGAACGAAAAATTGGCTTCAGAACCAATAGTTTGGCACCCCAACTTTACCAAACCCTTCAAATTATACACTGATGCATTCGATGATAGGTTAGGCGCAGTTTTAGTGCAACAAGTAGAAGTGAAAGAGGGCATTGTGACCTGTGCCAGCCGAACACTACACAAGGTAGATAAAAACTAGAGTACTAACAAGAAAGAATTATTGTTTTAGACCATATTTAGCCGGGGTACATTTGGAAGTTATTATGGATCATCACAGTTTGCAGTGACTGAGGCAGATGAAAACTGAAGACAGCTTGTTTGTAAGATAGAAAGGAATTTTGGAGGAGTTTTCATTTGACTTCAGACACTGGCCAGGCAAACTACAGACAAATAGTGATGGATTGTCAAGGTTACCAATAGCCAACTTGCAAGTCCCCATGGACACTGGAGAAGAAGAAAACCCCAGAACTAACCACAGCAAAAAGAGCCCAAATTCGTTATGATGAAGAGGCATGGAGAGATTCTAGAGATCAAGTTGTTTTGGAGTGCAATGATGCCAAACACATGATTGGAACAAGGCATGTGAAAGAGGGAAAGGGTGCTCACCTATGTCAACCCAGAGTCCTCAAACAGTTTAACGAGAGATATTGGACTACCCGGGCTGAACAGATTGTCAGAGAAGTGGTCCAAAGCTGCTTGGGTTGTCAAAGAGGGAAATATGGTCAAGGCCCAAGATAAAAGAGCATGCCACATTACTGCTGAAAGCCCTGGGAAATGTTATCAATGACTATTGTGAAGCACAAGAAGAGATATACTCTGTATATGGCATTCCTGACTGCATCTTGAGTGATCGAGGTAGATAATTCGACAATGAAGTCTGGTACCACCACGGAGATACTTTAGGTTACAGGTTAATTAAGACTTACCTCACCATACTGGCCACAAGGGAATGTTATATGTGAAAGGAATGACCGATTATTAGAAAACTGTGTAAGGGCCAACCTAAGTTCACAAAAGGGAGAAATCAGCCGAGAATGGCCAGAATTATTACCATAGATAATTTGAATAGGTATCACTACGGTATGTAGAACCACCAGTTACTCTCTCTATGAAATAGTTTTCCGCACTACTCCCAAACTTCCCCAAGAAACCTGTTACCCTACATTATAAAAGACAAGCTGTATTTGCGACCGGAAAACTACCGTCAAGAGAAAGGGAAGAGACTGGATGAAATTCAGACTCATATACCCCGCAAACAACCCAAAAATTTGACCCTCAAGACCCAATATTATAAAATCGAATATGTCCTGATTATAAGGCATGATCCAACTCGGGTTGATAAACTCGAAGACAAATATGAAGGTCTTTTCCAAAATGTCAAAATCAATGGACCATGGTCTGGTACCGAAACGTTGGGGGAGATATCGGTTACTCACATTCAATATACTAAGAAATATGAAGGACCCCTCCCTACAGGATCGGATGAATGGAGCAATGACGAAATGAGTGAAGAGGAAAAGGAAACCCAGACTGATGAAAGTGATGGGGAAACTTATCCAGAAGGCAGGAAATATGAGCCGTCCCTGATGGAGGAGATTTATGAGTGACCTTCCAGGTTTTATCAATCCTGTAATAACTCCGGATCTGAAATAGAATTAGACTCCTCAATAGACGATAAAGTAGAGAGAGATGGCGAGTGGACCAAAACAGGGAGGGAAATAGAATCCAGTGGGTCTCGCAGTCTCTATAGGTCTGGTGATCGAGGACAGATTAAAGTACACAGGGGGTACAAAGGAAATCAAGCAACAACAGATCTAGTGACCCCTCTAGGCTGCTTGTCCTCCAAAACACTAGGATCAAGTGCCCAAACAGTGGTTTAGAGTGGGTAAGGGAACATTGGAAAGGGAACTACTGCGCTGGAACTAATGTCCGTGGCAGGATTAGGAAGTTAGTAGGGGACAGATGGGTTAGTAACTGAGGAGGGGGTATAATAAAGTTATTCATTTACAAACGCAGTCAGTCGCGGGTTTGATGCAAGATATTTGTCTAGGCGAAGTTTAAAAGAATCAACAGTGCTGCAGTCTATAACGTCTCGGGGAAGCCCATTCCACAAGTTGACAACTCGATAGAAGAAGACATTCTTATATTCGTGAGAGTTAAAAGGTTTACCAATAATTTTGCAACCGTTTCCCCGCGTGTAATTAGATTGGTCGACAGTGAAGTACTTACTACAGTTCATATTGTCGATGCCTTTGATAATTTTGAACACTTGAATTAAGTCGCCTCTTAATCTGCGCTTGGTTAAAGGAAATAAATGTAATTCTCTAAGACGCTCTTCGTATGATTTGTTCTTTAGGCTAGGTATCATTTTGGTAATTCGACGTTGAACTCGTTCTAGCTTGTCTATATCTTTTTGGTAATAAGGGCACCAGGATTGAAGGCAGTATTCCAGAAGAGGGCGGACTAAGGAATTGTAAAGAGTTAGAATAACTTCTTTAGATTTATGCTCAAATGACCTGCCTATAAAGTCAATTATTGTGTTTGCCTTCTTAACGACTTCTGAACATTGTTGACACGGTTTTAGGTTACTCGATATTGTTACTACCAGATCAGTTTCTCTGTCTACAGTCTTAAGCTGATTGCCATTCATTGAATAGTTTGCTTTCTCATTTCGGTATCCAATATGCAGTACTTTACATTTATCCGCATTGAAACTCATTTGTCAAATTTGGGCCCAACATGACAACTTATCTAGATTGTGTTGCATATTGTCAACTTGTTCTTTTGAGAGTTCGCTATTTGCAATTTTTGTATCGTCAGAAAACTTTGAGATTGTACAGGTGAGACCCTCATCTATGTCGTTGATGTAAAATAGAAAGATAATTGGTCCTAGTACCAATCCCTGGGGTACCCCGCTACTTACATTGGTCCATTTAGATGCCTTACCGTTTATAACTACTCTTTGCTTTCTGTCGCGGAGCCAATTTTCTATCCATTTCAACACACCGTCTTGTATTCCATGCGCTTTTAGTTTTAGAAGTAAACGTTTGTGAGGAACTTTATCAAAGGCCTTTTGAAAATCAAGATATATAATATCTACAGCTTTACTCTTATCATAGAGGTTGAGGATATCGTGGAAGAAGTCAGTCTAAGAGGTTTGTTAAGCAGGAACGTTTGTTACGAAAGCCGTGTTGAGTATTTTTAAGTATGTTATTTTCCTTCAAGTGACTTACGAGTCTGTCTCTTATGAGCGTTTCTAGCATTGTACATACAACTGAGGTTAAGCTAATTGGACGATAGTTACTGGGTAGGGATTTGCTGCCTTTTATAAAAATCGGTGTTACGTTAGCTAGCTTCCACTGATCAGGCATAGTTCCAGACTGGAAGGATTTATTGAATAGCAATGTCAGTGGTTTGGAGAGCTCATCCTTAGCTTCCTTTAGAACTCTAGGTGAGATTGTATCAGGTCCGGGCGTTTTATTTGCCTTGAGTATAAACATTTCAATACTTCTCTCTCTGTAATGGTGATATTGCTTAGAACATCAGAATGATCTATCTGAATCGGCGATGCTGTAGGGATATCAATGAGGTCTTCTGTTGTAAAAACTGATGCAAAGAAGGTATTGAGGGTATCACTCATTTGTACTTCGTCTTTGGTATATTCTCCATTTTCATCGACTAACGGTCCAACAGTTGAAATAACTACTCTCTTCTTTCTGATATAACTATATAATTCTTTTGGATTTGTTTTACTTTGATTCGCAACATGTAACTCCAGGGTCTTTTTACTTTGCTTAATTAACTTTTTGGCTTTGCGTCGTAGTTCTACAAATTTCACCCGTTCTTGGTCATTTTGTGAGGATTTTAATCTATCATTAGCAAACTTATTAGCAAGCAGACAGTTATAATAATAATAATAATAATATAATAATAACAATAATACATTTATTAAGCTCAGACTTTTACATAAAATGTATGGAGCACAATTTCATCCATATCTTGTTTTATACATATTCATTAACACTCAGATTACAATATAAACTAATGCTAATTAAGCATGAGGAAAAAAAAAGTAAATTAACAGAAATACAATAATTGAAAACAAACTGAGACACCAAAAATAATTTAGATCTACATCAAATTCCCTATACATTATACTCCCTATTGACCCTTGAAAACATTCAACGATACAACGAGAATAATTGTTTCAAGAACAACGACAGATTTTATTGTATTTTAGTTTTTTTGTCTCCTACTAGTTTACAGAATGTATGCATGTTTGGTCTAATTATATAATACCTTGGAATATATTATGTATTTCTATACCTAACAACTTGTTCATTAGAGCATTCAAGCACTGCATGATATTCATCACCAAGGACATTGAGATTACAGTTAGTGCATTTCCTATTTTCTCTTGGGGTGTTATTATATCGACCTGTGACAATTGGTAATTTATTATTGTTTGTTCTAAATCTTATTATATTACAACGAGTCTCCCTGTTCAGCGACACATACATTTCATATTCGTATATACCTTTGTATAGTTTATAAGTTGAGCATGAAGTTTTATTATTGAGTTCGCTGTACCATTTTTGAATCCACTGATCTCTGAGACGTCTATTGATTGCCTTCTCTAGCCACACCGGGTTGATATCACGACTCTGAGTGTCCCAGACATTACTGTGACCACACGTGTTTAGAATATGTTTTATCCGCTTCAACCATGGCCATTCATAACTATCTTCACAGTTCATTTTATACATGCAATTATACCATATTTAATTTGCTAGTTTTACCCTGGAGAATGCGACACCAAAATCCAATCATTCGTCTGTATATTAGGATATAAATAGGGTACGAACCCGTTTCCCCATATATGACAGCATTACACGTGCTTAATTTAACGTTCATTATCATTTTCAAAAATTTAAAATGTAATTTTTCCAGATCTTTACATATATTATATCCCCAAACCTCACATCCGTATGTAGCAATAGGAATAACCATGGAAGAGAACAGTTCCATAAATATATCTATGGGAAGGTCGAGTCTCCTGCCCTTACTTACTAAACTGTACATAGCCCTTGATGCTTGTTTTATTAGTTCTAATTGTGATTTATTCAGGTTAGCATTATAGTTAAAATTGATACCTAGATATTTGTACGAATCTACAATTTCAATACGCGCGTTAAATCATTTTAATTCACAGTTTGGAATATATTTACGATTTCCAAAATTTATAATATTAGTCTTGGTACAATTTATCTGCAATTGCCACTTTTCACAATATGTCTGCAAGTCAGCCATAGCACATTTCATATTAGCTACACTATTTGCCAAAATAATAGTGTCATCTGCGTACATAAATACAAATAATCTTAACATGTTATTAACGTATTCATCGTCTAGATCCAAATATTTACTGTTATTGTTCAACATACTAGTTTCTAAATCATTAACGAAAAATGAAAACAACAATGGCAACAAATGTTCCCCCTGTCTAACACCATTAAGGCTAACAAAAAAGTCAGAGTTCTCGTCATCCACCGCAACACACGATTTTATATTTGTGTACATACTTTGTATAACCTTTAGGATTTTACCACATATTCCATGCCCGATCATTTTATACCATAACGCATCTCTCCATACCATATCAAACGCCTTCCTATACTGTAGTCTACAAATAAACAACATAATTTTTTCTTCTTGAAACACATATAATCTATTAGACCTTTCAGCAGAAAAATGTGATCCATTGTTGAGTAACCCTGTCGAAAACCTGCTTGCAATTCCTTAATTACATCATTGTGTTCACAAAATGTACAGAGTCTATCATTAAATTTATACAGAAGTAAACAATTTCCCCAGGCAACTCAACAAGGTTATTCCTCTGTAGTTATTCGCATCTTTCCTATCGCCTTTATTTTTATAAATAGGAATAATTACTCGAATTAACCAATCGTGAGGCATTTGTTCACTATGCAGAACTTTATTTAACAAAAATTAACATAGAGGGGCAGCATGATATCTTTAGTACTCTTTATGTATTCATTAACTATTAAATCAATACTCGCTGATTTGTTGTTTTTTAATTTTATAATACAATCACTTATCTCTTTAGCATTGAAATCCTTGTTAAGTTCACTGGTGTCTACCACTGGTGCGACTGGATCTGGCAGTTCCCGGTCACTGTCAAAACTGGTTGATGATAACTGTTTAAAATGATTATATAATTAACTCATTAATACTGGGATATCTTCTTTCTTATTGCCTTGTAATAGCTTCCAATACAATTTTGGGACTTTTGTTTTAGCCTGTCTGATTTTCTTTACTAATGTGTTTCTTTTTCTTTTCTGAGCCTTCCTTATCACTGCTTTATATGCTTTACTCTTGTTTACCATATATAATTTAGTCTCATCATTACTTACTTTGTTATACCTGTGTTTTGCTCTATGATAAACGTGCCTTTTCACCCGACACTCTTTGTTGTACCATACATCAGTTTTATTATTACTTTTTTTTAACATAATTCACTCTTTTCGTCTTTCGAAATACCTGAACTGCCGGATTGATTAGGATTAATTTTATCTTCTCATTTACTTCATCAACTGAGAAGTTATCACCATGTTCGATGACCCATTTTATTTTATCCTTGTCAATGTTGCTAAGGTATTCATCTGCTTGCTCTTTGATCCACTTTCCCGGTACAATACTTTCGTTCTTATTAACATTCTCATTACATGTTTTATTTTCCCCTAGAGTTGTCACTCCAGGTATATTAATTACTAACTCCAATGCGCAGTGCTTGTCCAAAAATAATGGATCATAGTCACAAACTCTAAACGTATACATTAAACTAACCGTATATGGTGAGCCTATTATATAATCAATTACCGAATTTTGCGTAGTTGTTGCTTTTCCAACCATATAATCTTCACCAACATGCCCATTGAAAATACATAAGGAATTATTTTGACAAACTCGAAGCAATTTACTACCATAACTACCACCATCTTGGCAATTATCCACAGAAACCCTACGAAAAGGTATGCCAAACTCTCTCATTTGTGTGGACGCATCTAGGGTACTAGCTATCTGTTCATCGATACCAGAAATATCACATAATGTATCGTCCAAAACACACAAGTCCGTCTTTGTTCCTGTGTGTGCATTATAATCGCCGCAAAATATAAAATAATGTTCATCCTGGCCTAAATCAAGAATTACGTTTTCTATTTCATCAAAATGGTCAATCCTAGCATATTTTGAATTAAATGGCGGAATGTATAGTGCACTCAAGATAATATCCTTGTCACTTTTGAAAAATTGCCTATTAATTTGTATTGGCTGATTTTGGGTGGGACGGAATCCATCTCACACCGCCCGCCTCAGATCGGTTGTTCCGCAAGATCGTGGAGTCGGCTCGGGTGTTCTTTGGTGCGGACGCTGAGGCCCTGCTTGACAGAACATTTGTGGAATTGAATATGCACTAAATTTAACTAACCCATAAATTGCATTTTTTCTGATTAACTAAATTTAAAGTTCAAAAAGTCTTGTTTTTCTGATTAGGCCTAACTACATTTAAATTTAAGTTCATTAAAAAAAATCTTTCTGATTAAACCTAACTAAATCTAAATTCAAAGATATCTATTGGCTTTCTAAATTATTAGTAAATCTCGATGCATCTAATTTAACCCATTTTTTCAAATTTTCTGTGATAGCCTAACTTTTCAATTTACATTGCGGCATCTAAATTCAAAATTTTGAAGGGTTGTATTTTGGGTTTTAACTTTTTATGATTTCGGCACTCGGCAGGCGCATACATTTAATTCTACAGTACTAATGCCACCCATGTTCTGATAGTTTGCCATTTATCCCGTCACTCGCGTTTAGTGTTAGGTCCGAACCCGAGTTTGATCGGCTATTTATCACCATGTCTTGTTAATATATCCTTTTTTTTTTCTCTTTTTTTTTCTTTCTTACCGTTGCTTGCGTTTATTGTTAGGACCCGAGTTTGATCGGCATGAAAATTATTACAATTTGTTTCCCCTCTCGCATTTGATGTTACTCGCATTTGTTCTCGCTCTTTGATTATCTGTCATTAGTCGCTCACGTTTAGTGTTAGTTCCGGACCCGAGTTTGATCGGCGGAAGATTTTCCTGTTTGGAGTAAACTGTCATAAAAATCTAGGATTTGCAATTTCCATTTGTTTTAGACTAAAGGTGACAATATGGACGCTCTAGCCCAAGGCAAACGCCGTAGGGCAGGTCTTAAAGGTTCATTGACTGTCCTGTCAGAAGATTTAGATGAGTTCTTGGAAACCGCAACTCGGGTAGAAGTCGAGGCAAAACTGTATAGTGTGCAGACCCAAGTGGCCAAGTTTGAGGCCAATCAAGAGGTCTTGTTGCCGCTATATACCTCACGATGAATATTTTAAGGAGAACCAAGCGGATACCATCTACGTGTTTGATATCTATGGGATAATCGCCAGTTTAAAGGAGAAATTGGGTAAACCACTAGAAGGGCAAACTCGATCCGACAACAAGAAAGGATCGGGAGTTAAATTGCCGCACCTGATCCTGACAACCTTTGCTGGCGACCCCACATTATGGTCTGGGTTTTGGGACATGTTTAGATGTGTGGTGCATGAAAGGACTGGCTTAAGTGCAATTCAAAAATTAACATACTTAAAGGGTCAGTTAAAGGGGGATGCCTATAAATTAATAGAAGGCTTCACGGTTGAGGGTGCAAGTTACGCCCCTGCCTTAGACTTGCTTCAAGAAACTTTTGGGCATCCCGACAGGGTAAAAGCGGCACATATCATGCATTTCCATAACCTTGTCACCCCTAAATGTCAGGCCATAGAACTAAAGGCTTTCTACGCCAATATGGAGAGTGCAATGAGATCTATGACTAGTCAACAGGTGAGTCTGGAAGAGTTCTGTGTGGTTACATTGCTGAATAAATTGCCATCACCAGTTAAGGAGACCATTTGGAGGGAGATGAGTGAGCAAAGCCTAGATTTTAAGACTTTCACACAGTGTTTTCAGGCATAATTGTATAACATGGATGGTCAGGATTCCCCAGGAAAGAATATGCCCGTGGCTACGGCTGCATTCTCAACACAGAGTGGTAGTAGCCGGTTCCCATGTAAACTGTGCGGTGGGAATAACCATCCCTGGTATAAATGCTTTAAGCATAAATCGGGACCGCTCAAAATCAAAAGATCTCGGCAACTACGACTCTGTGCGGGATGTCTCTCCAGTGATCATGGTAGTAAAATTGTAGGTATTGCCAGGATAAGCACTTTCACTGCCTGTGCCCAAAACAGAGAGAGGCAAGACCGGCAAGTGGGGGTACTACTAGGGAAGAGTCAACACCTACAACCTCAACACCAATGTCTGTAAGTATGAATAAGCAAACTGTGATCCTACCCACAGTTCAGCTGCCTGTAAAGGGTAAACACAGGAAAAGTATAAAAATCAGATTGCTACTAGACCAATGCTCACAGAGGACCTTCGTGAAGAAATCCGTACTACCGTCCCTTTCATACGAAACCGTGGGGACGGAAGAATTACGGCTTCATGGTTTCACCGAAACTCAAACCCCTCGTGAGTATACTATTGTAGCACTGAAATATTTACATCGGGGTAGGTTCCATCGTCTCAAAGCAATTGTGGTCGAGGAACTTCCCGAACATAAAGGTGAGTCTAGTCTTAATGCTGAAATGACTAGTTTAAATCACCATGGCATTAAATTGTCCGATTCATGCGTCACAGAGACAGCACAGCTGGAGGTACTAATTGGTGCCGACTATTACTACAACATAGTGCGACCTGGTTATAAACGGGTAGGTAATTTGGTTTTACTTCCAACCAAATTCGGATATGCACTGAGTGGTTCTTATGCGGCATCCACATCCAGCTCCAATACTGAGGTTGTAACAATTCTAAAAGTGGCAGTAACTCCAGTGGACCAATATATGTCTACTGAACAGTTCCCATGCAAAGAAGAACTGAATGCTTTGTGGGATTTAGACCACATTGGCAAATCACCCAAAGAACATTCGCAAGCCGAACGGAAAGCTTTGATCAGTTATGAGGAGACAGTCACCTACGAGCCTGAGAGTCAACAATATCAGATACGTCTGCCCTGGACTGAATTAAAAGAACAGTTGCCCACCAATAAAGGTTTGGCTTTTGGGAGATTACGAGGTCTACAAAAGACATTTATAGCTGAGCCTAAGTTTTGTGACCAATATTCACAGGTAATTTCTGATTAACTGTCGCGGGGTTTCATCGAGAAGGTTCCTTTCGATAACTCTGTCTCATGTCATTATCTGGTGCATCACGGGGTCGTAAAACAGAGCAAGTGTCACATCCCTCGCCACTGTGAAGCTTCGAGAGTTTCTGCTGTGCTCGACCCCTTTCGACTCGGCACTCAGTTGTTTTGTTGTGCCAGCCAGGGTCAACTATGACGTCTCAGTTGAGTGTGTCAATTTTTTCCCTAGTGAATGTGTTTTCTACTGATGGTAAAGCTTAATGTAAAATCATCCTCTAACTATAACCCTGTGAATGTGGCTGGTGGACAACAGAGATCTCCTAAGTTCAATAGGAAAATGAATAGCACTACTGATTTCTGTACCTATTGTAAGCAGTCAGGTCATGATATCTTGAATTGTCAACACCCTAAGTGTAAGTCCTCATCTGCATATAAACTTACTCTCACAACATCTAAGACTAATCCTACACAAAAAAAACCCAGGTACATCTAATGAGAGACCTATCACATGTGTTGCTACGAAATCTCCTAAAGATGTATTCTCTGCATTCAAGGTATCAGGTACTGTCTCTACAGGTAAGGGTTTTCCCCAATATCCAGTTACCATTCTTAGGGATACAGGGTCAGCTCAGAGTATATTGTGCAAGAAAGCTTTACCATCAGTAGAAAACACATTCACTGGGGAAAAAAATAAACTACTATCTCTAGATGCAGGCAAAGGAGCACCTATTGCTAAAGTGGTGCTAGACAGTGGATTACTCAAAGGGGAGGTAAAAGTAGCCATTCGAGATAAGATCCCTGTTGCTGGTGTGACTTTTCTTCTGGGGAATGATTTGGCAGGGAACGGTCTGATTCCAGAATTGGTCCTGTCAAACAAACCCATGGAGAGGAGTCCCACTGAGCCACTCGATCAAACACATCCTCATGTCTTCCCCGTATGTGCAGTTACCCGCTCACAAACTGTTACTGCTCCTTGCCCAAACCTAGCCTTGCCATCACCTTGTGATAACTTATTATATCAGAATCTGAGCAAGGATAATCTGATTCAGGCTCAAGAGATAGATCCTACACTAGCTAAAATCAGACATGTAGCAGACACACCCACTGCAGGAAAAAACCCATGTTTTTACTATCATGAAAGTGTGCTTATGAGAAGTTTCCATCCTCCAGATAAGGCTGATGCTGATACCTGGTCCACTGTTCATCAGGTAGTCATTCCCACTTCTATTCGCAGTTCTGTTATGGAATTGGCTCATGACGGTTTAGCGGGACATTTGGGACAACAAAATACATATAAAAAGGTACTTGCTCATTTTTACTGGCCAGGAGTCAAGAATGACGTTGCCCAGTTTGTTAAGACCTGTCATACATGCCAAATCGCAGGTAAGCCTAATGAAGTCATTCCCCCTGCTCCTCTTAAGCCAATTCCTGTCACTACTGAGCCGTTTGAGCGCATTGTTATAGATTGTGTTGGACCTCTTCCCAGGACTAAGAAAGGTAATCAGTATCTCCTTACTGTCATGGACGCTTCTACTAGGTACCCTGAGGCTTACCCTCTGAAGGACATAAAGGCTGGACAAGTGGTAAAACACTTACTGCGCCTCTTTAGTAGGGTGGGTATTCCTAAAGACATTCAAACTGATCAAGGTACAAATTTTACAAGTAAGATGATGTCAGAAGTCATGAAAGAGTTGAATATTCACCACCATTTTGCCACAGCCTACCATCCACAGTCCCAGGGTTGCCTTGAAAGATTTCACCAGAGCTTTAAGTCACTTATTAAAAAATATTGCATTGAAACTGAGAAGGACTGGGATGAAAACATAGACTTTCTCCTGTTTGCCATAAGAGAATGCCCACAAGAATCACTAGGCCACTCACCCTTCGAGCTCTTGTATGGTCGCCAAATTAGGGGCCCTCTTAAAGTACTTAAAGATGTTTGGTTTAAGACTGTTTCTGATCACCCTCTACGCACAGTTTCTGAGTACATCAATTCTTTGAAGCTGAAACTATCTTCTGTGCGTGCTCTAGCTTTGGAAAATCTTGAACGTAGTCAGTCAAAAATGAAGTACATTTATGATTCTAAAACTAAACCTTGTGTATTCTCTACAGGTGACAGGGTTCTGTTGTTTCTACCCATTCCAGGTCAGGCCTTGAAAAGTAAGTACTCTGGTCCTTATATAGTCTCTCAGAAATTGACACCACTCAACTATGTTATTCAAACTCCAGATAGACGGAGAGCTCAACAACTAGTTCACATCAATCAAATCAAACCATATTATGAAAGGTCTTTAGAGGATGATTCACAACAGGTTAAACCCTGTCTTGTAACCAATTCTGAAAATGTACATCCTGGTAGACCTGATATAATTGAGGGTACTGACATTCCATCACCTATAGGAAATCCTAAAAACAGTCAGGTCTTGCGTCATTTAGATGATTACCTCCCTGGCACTACATCATCTCAGAAGGCAGATCTAAAATTGTTACTCCTAAAGTATCCCTCAATTACTTCAGATGTCCCAGGGTTTTATAACTCGCAACAGCATGATGTCATTCTAACATCTGATATGGTTAAACCTATTAAGCAACAACCATATAGGCTAAACCCCCAGAAGCAGTTAATCATGAAGAAAGAAATTGACTTTATGTTGGAGAATGACCTGATAAAAGAGAGTTGCTCTCCTTGGGCTTCACCCAGTCTGTTAGTCCCTAAATCTGATGGTAGCAGTAGACTTTGCACAGATTACCGTAAGCTCAATAAGGTCACTGTACCTGATGCTTTCCCTCTGCCTCGTATTGATGATTTAGTTGATAAGGTGGGTAGGGCTAAATTTGTTTCTACTATTGACCTTCAGAAAGGATATTATCAGATAGGTATGTCAGACAGGGCTCAAATCACTTCAGCATTCACCACCCATTTTGGTCTCTATCAATATAAAGTAATGCCATTCGGAATAATCAATGCTCCCACCACTTTCCAACGAATCATGTCCCATACTATTCTTGGTTTAGTTGGCGTAGACTGCTACTTGGATGACATTGTTGTAATTGCAGAAACGTGGCCTGAGCATCTGGTACGGCTGGAGATGCTGCTCTCTCGTCTCTCCCAGGCTGGCCTCACCATCAACCTTGCGAAATCCTGTTTTGGCCGGGCCACGGTCACTTATCTCAGCCATGTGGTGGGCCAAGGCATGGCGCGCCCGAAGTCCGCCAACATCGAGAGCATCTTGGACTATCCCCAGCCTAAGGACCGCAAGTCTCTGATGAGGTTCCTGGGTATGTGTGGCTTTTACCGGAGATTCTGCAGCAACTTTGCCACTATTGCCGCCCCTCTCACCGACCTAACCAGCACGAAGGTGGCGTTTGTGTGGTCCCCCGCGTGTATGGCAGCCTTCCACCACCTGAAGACTCTGCTGTCCACCTACCCAGTGCTCCGTGCCCCTGATCCTGCCAAACCATATCAACTGCAGGTAGACGCCAGTGGTGAGGGTGTTGGAGCCGTCCTCCTACAGTACCATGAAGATATCCTCCACCCAGTCTCTTATTCCTCCACAAAGTTGAAAAGACATCAGCGAGGGTACTCTACTGTGGAGAAGGAGGCTTTGGCTCTGGTCCTGGCAATTAAGAAATTTGATTGTTACCTTCCTCAGCATTCGCCTCACATTGACGTGTATACGGATCATAACCCTCTTACTTTCATTGACCGTATGAAGAACAACAATCAACGGATTTTAAGATGGGCTCTACAGCTTCAAGAGTACCAGCTGGTTGTGCGTCACATACGAGGAGTTGACAATCGGATCGCTGACACACTGTCAAGGGATCTACCACCCTCCTTTCAATCGGCTTCTTGTGCTTCTTCGCCCTCCTCTCCCTGTTCGGAGGTCTTCCAGGGGGAGGTGTCACATCCCTCGCCACTGTGAAGCTTCGAGAGTTTCTGCTGTGCTCGACCCCTTTCGACTCAGCACTCAGTTGTTTTGTTGTGCCAGCCAGGGTCAACTATGACGTCTCAGTTGAGTGCGTCAATTGATTAATTTTGTATATTATTTAATGTTCTTAATAATAGATGGCGCTGTACTTGCCAATCTTTTGTTTTCTAGTTACCTTTCTGTACGTGTATAAGGGGTTCAGGCTGTGACGGAGGGTGTTGTAATTCATCTTGAATTCATATGAAATCAGTATATACTCAACCAGCGTCTTGGATATATCGGCTCCTGGAGATTTGTGTGGAGGTGTTATCCTGTATTGTGTGCTACTAAATACCGCTAGCTGTGCTGATAACCAGGGAGTAGTGTCTTGTCTATCATAGCCTGATTCCTATTTTTACGTGTGTCATTAGTTTACATTAGTATAAAAGGTTCTTTTCCTTTTTCCTTTATTTTTGTTTGTTTGTTCATAGAGATAAATTATTATAATTTATATATTACTATTCATATTAATATATTATTTTCCTTTTTAATCTAGTTACTTGCAATTCTTTATATAATATAGACTCCTTTCTTTTATAATTAATTATATATATATATATATTAAAATTATCTTGATTTTTCTTAACCATCATATTATGTGCATTAGTTTGGTACAAAGGGGTTAGTGGTGTGGTCAAGTTTATAAGATCAAAGTGGCTTATGATATAATAACTTACATAAATAAACTGCTATATAATTGCTATAACTACCATCTCTAAAATAGACTACTGAGTCTTGGCATAAGTCTGTTAAACAGACTATTACTCTCCTCACTGAATTCACTTCTAATCTATTCAGTCTAGTGTGACAATTTGGGAGTTACCATACCCGTAGTGCTTACCAGGCCTAATTAAAACTCCTCATAACTTCCGGGTTGTAACAGCAAGACTACACCGGTACGTATTGTGTTTGACTGTTCCGCCAAAGTCGTCAAACACAAACTCAGTCTAAACGACTGTCTACATACGGGACCCTCTTTAGTACCGGACCTTGCTCAAGTTATGTTACGATTCCGTCTGCATCAGTATGCGTGGGTCAGTGACATCGAGAAGGCTTTCTTGATGTTGAAACTTCATGAAGATGACAGGGATTACAATAGGTTTATGTGGCCGAAAGATCCTCTACAATTAGATTCTCCTCTAATCTGTTTTCGGTTCAGGGTTGTCCTTTTCGGTGCTACCTGTTCTCAATTTCTCCTTAACGCGACCATCCTTAAGCATCTTTCTCTTGTTGATGCAGACCCGGAGTTGGTGCAGGAAATTAGGGCCGGGCTATATATCGATAACCTCCAAGGTACGGGGGATAATGAAAGTTCCCTCGTCCATGCTTACGATATGGCTCGTGAAGTAATGGATAATGCCCATTTATTCCTGCGCCAATGGGCCACAAATAGTCCCGTCTTGAGAAAGGTGTTGCAGAGGGATGGTGTTGCTGCGGAACAACAGGATTTGGTGAGAGTACTTGGCCTGGTGTGGAAAACTGACTCTGATTCTCTTTCCTTTGGAGTTCAGTATGCTCCTTTTGAACAGGTTACAAAGCGTGAGTGTTTAAGGTTTGCTGCCAAACTCTTTGATCCTTTGGGTGTTGTGTTACCAGTATCAATAAGGTCTCGAATCTTTCTCCAACAATTGTGGAGACTGAAATTGGGTTGGGACGATGATCTCTCTGTGGATCTGCAAGCGGAATGGCGGGGGATAGTGGATGACATGGTTCTCTGTAGTTGTATTGAGTTCTCTAGGAGGATCCATTTCAGAAAGACTGTTTCCCTGCATGCATTTGCTGACGCAAGCAGTGTCGCTTACGGGGCTGCTATATATCTAGTCAGTCCAGAGGGTAGCCACTTGGTCATGGCAAAGGCTAAGGTGGCCCCCATCAAGTCCCTTTCCATCCCTAAATTGGAATTGATTGCAGTTCTGCTAGCCGCCAGAATGATTAACTTCGTTGAGAATGCCTATAAAGATACACTTCATATCTCTGAAACCTATGTGTGGAGTGACAGTCAAATTACGCTACACTGGATTCACAGTCAAAAGAAACTGCCAGTGTATGTCACTAACCGCATCGACGAGATACATGCCCTAGTCCCGACTGCTTATTTCGGGTATGTGTCGACTAAAGAGAACCCAAGTGATATGCTATCTCGAGGCGTGTCTGCTAGATGTTTGAGTTCTTCTGCGTTGTGGTGGAATGGGCCTACATGGCTCCCGAAACCCGATGGATGGCCAGAGAATATAGATCTCCAACAGCAGCCCGCTGGTATTGTGACCCAAATTGTAGGCACGGTGCCCCAAGATGATACACAGTTATGGGACTGCCACAAATATAGCAGCTATGAAAGATTGCAGCGTGTCACAGGATGGGTGATACGTTTCGTAAATAATTTGAAGGCAAAAAGAAATAGCCTGCCCCCCACAGGTAGTGCTCATCTCAACGTACAAGAAATTAGAGCTGCAGATAATGTTTTATTCAATTTATGCCAAAAAGAGACCTATTCGCAGGAACTTGAAATAATGGTGAAGGGTAAACAGTCCAGAAATATATTAATCAACCAGTTAGGACTACACCTAAAGGGAGGTATAATTCATTGTGGAGGCAGATTGAGGTTAGCGGCTATCTCAGAATCATGCAAGTATCCTAAACTTCTGCCGTCCAAACATCCCTTGACCCACCTGATAATTGATCAGTGCCATCGGTTCTGTTGCCATTACGGGGTCGGTCACGTGGTTACCTATGTTTTTCAAAAATGGTGGGTGCCTAAACTCAGGCAGGTGGTGAAAAGCGTACTGGGTAAATGTTTGAAATGTCGTCGGGTAAAAGGTAAGCCCTACGACTATGCAGGACTGCCACCTTTACCAGCCCTGCGAACCACCCCTGGAGACCCGTATAAGGTCACTGGGGTGGACTATAGCGGAGCAATCCCGATCAAGGACTCGCCGACCATAAAGGCTTACATGCTTTTATTTACTTGCGCGGTCACCAGAGCGATTCACATCGAAGTAGTCACCAACCTCACTTGTGACAGTTTCCTCCACGCATTCAGGAGGTTCTGTAGTTGACAGGGATTTCCCCGGATCATTTTAAGTGACAATGCCAGCACTTTTGTTGGGGCCTCTACTGTAGGTACTTGTCGGACATTTGTAATCACCCTAAAGTTCAGTCCCACCTTGGCAGTGTTCAATGTGAGTGGCGGTTTATCCCGGCTAGGGCACCGTGGTTCGGCGCTATATGGGAAAGGGCCATCGGCATTGTCAAGGTGGGGTTGAAGAAGGTGTTGGGACATGCCTTAATTTCCTTGGAGGAATTGACTACTCTACTGTTGGAAATTGAGGCCACTATCAATGATCGTCCCTTGTATTATGCTTCCGGCGACCTAGGGGATCTTGCCCCAATAACACCCTCTGTGTTGGTGCAGGGTCATCGGTTGCAGGATCTTCTTGATGATAATGAAGTGGAGGATGGGTTGGAAGATCCAGACTACATAAATAAAGATGTCATTTCAGCCAGATATCAATATATTCGCAAACTGTCGAAAGATATCTGGCGATGCTCAGAGAGGCGCATAAGTGTAAGCTGAGACCAATAAATGGTCGGTGGCCAGGTATCGGTGATGTCGTCACCATCCATGACGAGGGTCCATGCGCTTTCTGGAAGTTGGGCCGAATTGTCGAGTTATTACCCGTTCGGGACGGAGAAGTCCGACTGGCTAGAGTCCGGACGAAGACGGGAACATATACGTGGCCGACTGTCCGTTTGTACCCTCTTGAGGGGGACATTGAGTGGAAAGAGGACTCCTCGGAGACGCATGAAGACATTCCCACAGTGGCTACCTCGACCGATCAACCGGTCGACGTACCCAGTGGACGTCCTAGTCGACAGGCTGCTCAAACCTCCTCCCAATAATGGCGGGATTAAATAGCCTCCGGGCTTTTGTAGATACTGTACTGTATAAACCTGGTGGCGGGAATATGTCCAAATTCTGATATGTACAGTCTTACTTTAAGTATTACATTAAGTCTTTAGTATTAAGTTTGTGTGATAAATAATTATATAGAATAATTAAGAGGTTAATATTTATGTTCTGTATTGGATATTGGGTAATCTATCATTCCTATGAACTTAGGTAATTATAATTGGGAGGGAAAATATATACCTACCTATTCGTGCATGCGTGATATCGGCGTACCTCCCGCGAATATGGTGAGGGCCCCGCACTCTCTACCTAGCCGCCACAACAACCAGACCGACTGCCTACACTCTCGTGTTTTCACCTCACCTTTCGCCCCATTAGTGATAGTACTTAGCTCATCAATTCTCCATCTATCCATACTAATCCATAGGTCATTAATCATCATTCCCATCAATCATCCAATATAGTGGCCCCCTTCTTTATGCATTAACTCTATCCTATTAACTAACACTCCCGTTTCCCACACTCCATCTTGTAACATCGCCATGGCTCAACAAGGCAACTAGGTCCTACAGCACTAGCACCAGTATTTAGGTGATATAATTTATTGTATGGTATTCAGATACAGTCCACTAAATCATCTTAACCACAAATATCCATAGTGTGTTTGTTGGAGTGGGATAGGGTTGTGTTTGTGTGAGAGCAGTGTTAATGTGTGTGTTCTTTTGTACTGAAGATGAATGAGGCTAGACTGTACACTGCCACTGATTGTGAAGAGCCAGGCGACTCTCTTTGTATTGGGGAGATTGAAGACACCAATTAAATCTATTAAGCATACTAGTTTGGGATTGAAATAACAATAAATGTGACAAAATATATCAGGATTTGCATTGAATTCGTTTTAGTAAACAAATATATGTGTCTGTTTTTGGATATTAGTAATAAATAATTCATTAGTAGGTGTAATGCCCTCGCAAAAATCCTGCAACCACAAAACTACCAGAGTTGACGTCTGGAATAGCATAAAATAGTCGTTGGTGGCGAAGTCTAAGAAACCCACCATGTGTATCACCACGAGACTATCACCTGGCTCTTTCAAGGAGAACTAAAGTTGCTATTCTATTGTACGTCCGTGGTAGTACAGTGGGTTAGCGCACGAACCTGGGGGACCTACTGAGGTTACTGACCAGGGTTCGAATCCCGCGCCAGGCATCTCAAAACCTGGGGAGATTTGTGGGAGGGTTAAATTCCCTTCGTTCACCCGGCATTTCACTGGTGGCAGTCAGGGTGCGTGATCCGGTAGCTAGATAGAGCACCCATCACGAGAACCTGCGCCAGGCATCTCAAAGCCTGGACTATTGAAAATGTTGGGGTGATATGGCTACGTTACCTTAAGACGTTTAAATTTCAGCTAGGGTCTAGCCTAGTCAAAGAAGGATGATGTGTAATGCCCTCGCAAAAATCCCGCAACCACAAAACTACCCGAGTTGACGTCTGGAATAGCATAACATAGTCGTTGGTGGCGAAGTCTAAGAAACCCACCACGTGTATCACCACGAGACTATCACCTGGTTCTTTCAAGGAGAGCTAAGGTTGCTATTCTATTGGACGTCCGTGGTAATACAGTGGGTTAGCGCGTGGACCTGGGGTCACTAACCAGGGTTCGAATCCCTCCCCAGGCATCTCAAAAACCTGGGGAGATTTTCGGGAGGGTTAAATTCCCTTCGTTCACCCGCAGTGAAATGCCGGGTAACGTAGCCATATCACCCCAGCATTTTCAGGCTTTGAGATGCCTGGCGCAGGTTCTCGTGATGGGTGCTCTATCTAGCTACCGGATCACGCACCCTGACTGCCACCAGTGAAATGCCGGGTGAACGAAGGGAATTTAACCCTCCCGAAAATCTCCCCAGGTTTTTGAGATGCCTGGCGCGGGATTCGAACCCTGGTTAGTGACCTCAGTAGGTCCCCCAGGTCCGTGCACTAACCCACTGTACTACCACGGACGTACAATA
Source organism: Lithodes maja (assembly GCA_037953745.1). Lineage (NCBI taxonomy): Eukaryota > Metazoa > Arthropoda > Malacostraca > Decapoda > Lithodidae > Lithodes > Lithodes maja. The sequence goes on from JBAKBP010000358.1 coordinate 54,635, forward strand.
GAATAGCAAACCTTAGTTCTCCTTGAAAGAACCAGGTGATAGTCTCGTGGTGATACATGTGGTGGGTTTCTTAGACTTCGCCACCAACGACTATTTTATGCTATTCCAGACGTCAACTCGGGTAGTTTTGTGGTTGCGGGATTTTTGCGAGGGCATTACAGTACGTATATGAATATCATATTTATATCATATGTATTTGTTTAATATTTAGGACCTAAGCACCAGAACCAGAGAAGCATAACTTGGCGAGGCAAGTGCTCAATCACCTCCAGTTCAACCTCTCTCTCTCTCTCTCCTGTCCAGTGTCTTACAGCTTAAGCACCCGTCACACCTAGCCGATTTTAGGCCAAGACTGTCCGCGACCTAAGGGTCGTGGAAAGTCTTTGTCTACGTCGCCGCGCATCATGGGCCGTCGCCAACATAACAAACAGGTCGGGATGGGTGTTCACATACCCCCTCAAAAGTTCTACATGCACAACATTTAAAATCAAGTCGGCATGGAGTGAGGTCAAAACAATGGGACTGGAAGGGGACGGGAGGCTGATGTCATGTGACGGCGCTTGACGGCGCTTGACGGCGCTTGACGACGCTTGACGGGAAATGGTAGGCGTCAGTGCGGCGGCACACGGCACCATAAATGAGGTCTGCGTCAGGCGGCGTCACCATAACAACCTGCGGGGATCAGCGGCGGCTTGCGGCGACCCAACGATGCCCTAACGGTCTTGGATTATATACTCCCGAGGGGGTGGTCGCCATCAAACGGCGTCATAGGCGGCGATGGTTGGCGGCCATCGCCTCCAAGCGGCGTAAAAACATACCGGGGTCCCCGTTATGCGCCGCCATGCGGGGACCCCCACCTGTACCGCGGCGATGTGGCAACGTCGCACGTGGCACCAGCGCAGACTGTGTGACGTGGCCGCCAACCCCTATAAAAACAACGCGCCGCCATGCACCGCCCTATGTTTCCCACTCGCCACCAACAGCACCGCGCGCCAACACAGTCTGCTTAATTTCGTCGCTCCCACCAGCCACCACCAACTCGTTCCTCGCCACCATGCCACGTCAGAGAACCAAGAAGACGATGAACAAGCCCATGCACCAGTCGAGCGCATCCAGCAGCGAGGATGAGAGCAACCATGGAAACATGAATGAGGAAGACACGGCGGTTGAACCTGGTGTACGTGGTGAACACGAGGAGCCACAAGCGGCCGCCCCTGCCCTGCCTGCCACCTACTCACCGCCCAATAATGCCCCTGACGATGAGATTGAGGTGGAACAGGAGTCCTCGAAGCCAGGCTGCCGTCAACACATCATTAAAGTGGTGTATAGTGACGAGCAGGAGCTTGACTTGGCCGACTGGTACGAGCGTCACCCCATTTTATACGCCAAGGGACGTAAGGATTTTAAGGACACCGCCCTCAAAGCTGCCCTCTTTGAGACCAAGGCCAAGTCTATGGAACCCCCTGTTACAGGTGAGTGTAGTGCCCATAATGTGTTTATTAACCCGGCAAGCGCGATAGGCCTCACGGAAGGCTTCCTATAGGGAACGCGATAGGCCTCACGGAAGCAGGACCATAAAAAAAGCTTTCCAAAAAAAAAAAAGGGCCTATCAAAAAAAAAAAATTTGTCTCTAGGTGAGATAATTCCCCTCCAGTACTCATCCATGTAAATCTCACCCACCCCCCTCCCCTCCTTCCCCACCTTATTCCCCCCTCCCTCCCCTCCTCAATTATCACTTATTTTCCCTCTTATTATCATCATTTATCGGTTATTTTTCTCTCCCGCGATAATGTAGCACAAGTGGGTTGCAGAAAAGATCGATATGTAACGCCCAGACACCAGCCCAGACCGCCCCGCTCCCCTCAGTTACCTCACAGACAGCGAGAGAGGAGGGTTGACTGTAGCTCTCTCTCGCCTGACATTACGACCGGGTGGCCAATATCTTCGTTTTTCACCACCCAAATGCTTTTCCCACTTATTTTAGCACTCTTGAAGGTTCATATATACATCATATATGTAAAATAAAAGCATACCGAAAACAAATAATGGTCTATATTGTAAATATAACGAATTCTGTCAGAATCCAAGGCTAGAAATACACAAATAACTACCCTAGCTCCTAGGGCTATTTAGCGCTTAACAGGTTAATAATGGTTGAGGAGAGCGATGATGATTCGAGTATTACAAGCAAATAAATGAAATGCACGTGAGTTCATGACAGTTGGAGAACATGTGCACATAAATGTAACCCCAAGGATGCTGAAAGTGAAAGTGAACGAACCATCATTTATCTCGTATACCATATACCTATGAATGTCACGTTGATGTGTGTGTTAATTTGAAATATGCTAATTTTTATTATGATATTATTATATTATATCATAATTATAGTATTTGAACAATAATCATAACAAGAATAATATTATAATATGGTTGTTATTTGGTACAATTGTTCGTGGTGCAATGAATAGTGTGTTCACCGAGACATAAAATATCGCTACATAATGTGAATATGTGATGCACGGTACCCTATCATGGTGCATATATGTCTGTATATATTATTACTGTATAAATCTCTCCACCTCACAGGGATGCAAGTGAAGGGCTTCCTAGAGAGTATGCGGACTCGTTATGGCCGCATTACAGAGACCAAGAGTGGACAGGCCCCACCCCGACACACGGAACGGGATAAGTGGATTATCGCCACGTTTGGCTTTCTCAAGGACCACATCGTGAGGCAAAGTGGTCGTCAGAATAGCCAGGTAAATTTTGTTTTAATTACTGTTTTGCATGTCTCGATTATTTAAAAGTGTTTGACACTGACCAGCCACGTGTGGACAAATTATGTTTGTGGAGACTCGTTGTGCATACCACAGGTTTCTGACCTGACCTGGTTGTGGTATCTGCCGTTTGTTATTCCTTTCGTGTTTTCATTATTGTATTGATTTACTTATTAATTTAATATCTTTATATATATATTTTGTAATTAATTTATTCATGTACTTAGATTAATATTGCTATATTGATTTATATAAGGTATTTAGTCATTATTTATACTTTATTTATTATATATGTATGTATTTTTTGATTGATGACTTTCTTTATTTCATTATTGTGGTAAACTATCAATGGAAGTTAAATATTACTAAGCTATAATGAATCAAATAAAATCAATCTAAATGAAAACTACTCTATATCTAAATTGAATTCAATCTGAAACAAGCTAATTTATATCCAAAGGTCTCACATAATAAATGTATATATAGGGTAAGGTTATAAGGGTTAATATTAGCCAGGAATTAACTCACCAATAGTTCCACGTGGCAATGAGGCAAGGGAGAACGTTTTACCCAATATGGTGGTGGACAATGGGGAACGAGACTTCGGTCCCAAGACACAAGTCAAGTTAAAGAAAGAATAAATGATTACATGGGAATGGACATGATTATATAATGTATGCTTATCTATCAGTCAGTCATGATGTCGATGAGAGCGTCTTGGTGGTGTAGCTGAGTGTGTGTGTATTGTGATTACAGGCACAAAAGCACGATCAACTGAGGGCGGAAAATTAGATGTTAACTGGTTGGTGTTCGTGAAGGCTCTGACGTACCTCGAAAGCACACCTTGCTGCCTTGGCAAACCGCCAGGAGCCCAAATTATCGTACCGCATTTAGGTTGCTCTATACGATAAATTATATTAATATATACGATAAATTCATATATACTACATAAGACCATGGCAATATTGCTTAATAGCATATTAGGCCTTTTATAACTTAACTTATTTACAATCTTATAATATACGATCTACTAGTCCTACGTCGTGCTGTAGGAGAGATCGTGACGTCACTGAGACATAAGAGATCACAAAAGAGTCATATTCTATCGTTTTATACGATACACTCCCCCCACAAAAAAGACCTGAACCCCACCTTAAACCTAAAGTTGCCCAGAGGCTATCTTCTGACGCCACAAGTCAACGGCGCCAGCAGCAGCGCGTCTGGGACGCGTCCCGGTCCGAGAATGATCACCATCAGTAAGAGGTGAGTCGTTCCTTTGAGAATCCTCGGACCCAGCAATAACAGGTGGAGCCTCAGATTGCAATGCGGAATCGAGCTCCAAAGCGTACAAACGTGCGATAGAACGAACAGTAGTTCCAGTGGCTGTCTTCAATAGCGCCACCCGCTCTACAGAGTCTGCCCCCTTGTATACCTCCAATACGCGGCCTAATTTCCAGTATAAACGAGGACTATCTTTTTTAATTAAAACAACTTCGCCAACTGTAGGTGCCGTTGGTCTACCAGAGGGAGTAACACTCCTTTCCCTCAATGCTAGCAGATATTCACTAATCCACCGTTTCCTAAAATCCTCGATTATCCTGGATATATACTGGTATCTCTTAGACACCGCTACCTCAGAGTACAACGAGGGATCCTCTAACTCTACTATGGACTGAAAATCAGATGGAAACGCAGTCAATGGTTTTCCATATAGCAAGTGAGCTGGCGTTAATGGTAGTGGTTCTTGCAGGTCGGTGTACACAAATGTAAGCGGGCGATCATTCACGACTGCCTCTATCTCTGTGAGGACTGTCGTCAACTCACTTTTCTTTAATAGAGCACGTCCTACAACCGCTCTTAGTCCTGACTTTACTATGCCGACACATCGTTCCCACATTCCACCAAACCAAGGTGCCTTAACTGGAATGAACCTCCATTCGCACTTCTTCTCTCCCAAAAAAGTGATAACAGTAGGATCACTACTCATATCCTTTAGATATTTTGATGCTTGGACATAAGTGGGAGCATTGTCGCTAAGAATGAGTTGAGGAAATGAACGACGGGCACAAAACCGTCTGAACGCCAGCATAAATTCTTCGCTAGACATATTATCACATAGTTCTAGGTGTACCGCTCGAGACGTCGCACAGGTAAACAATAATATATAAACCTTCTCATGCTCCCTCGTCTTCAATGCCCCTGTGTAATCTAATCCTACCGCTTGGAAAGGTTCTACGTGCTTTACACGGCATTCAGGTAGAGGTGGAGCTGGTCCAGTTGCATATGGTTTACCCTTTAGTCTCTGGCATATTACACACTTTCTCACTACGCGTCGAGCTACTTGTCGAACTCTGGGTATCCACCATGTGAGACGTAAATTTGATATAATATGACATACTCCGTAGTGTTTTACTTCCCTATGTGCACGTATGATCAATAGATCAGTAACGTGATGTCTTGTTGGCATAAGTATAGGTCGGTTTGTGCCGTCTGGTACACCCGACCACTTCAGGCGACCCTCACACCTGATGAGGCCATTGTCTAGGTGCAACCTTAGTTGACGCACTATATTAGGCATTAATGTCTTATTCGAGCTTTTCAAGGATTCTAATTCATTGGAAAAGGTTTCTACTTGAACCCATTTGATCAAAGTTACTTCAGCTGCTTTAAATTCACGAGCATCAATGTTGTGACCCCTGTTGCAGAGTTGGCCCGTTACTTTAAGCTTGAGATTGGATACATATCGCAACACCCAAGCTACAACTCTGACTAGTTTATTATAGTCACCGAATCTTGCCCACTTCATGATAGGACCCGGTGGCTCATTTGGTTGGGCTGTAACTGCCACTGTTTCCAGTGGCAGAAGTCCCTCACCAACAGCATGCCATATCGTCCATTCACTTTCATGGAGCAGCCACTTTGGACCATGCCACCACAATTCGGACTTCATTAACTGGCTAGCCGTTATACCCCTAGTTATGAGATCACTAGGGTTTTCCTTTGTATTTACATAATGATAAGCAACGTCTGGCAAAAGGGCTCTAATCTCATCTACCCTATTCCGCACATAAACTGGCAGAGACTTCTTGCTATGTATCCAGTTGAGTGCGACCTGACTATCGCACCATACATGAACGATTTCAATATTTAATTCGCTCTCGTATGCTGCGCGTACATGTTGCACCAGACGTGCTAATAGCAGCATGGCAGTCAATTCCATTTTAGGGATAGTTACCTTTTTAACCGGGGCTACCTTGGCCCGGGCTGTAACTAAATGTGCCCCAAATGAAGTAACAACATATATGGCTACCCCGTATGCCGTGGCGCTAGCATCGCAAAACGTGTGTAACGTAACGTCACCGAACGCCGCCACTTTACGAGGTATAGGTTTAGTACATAGGATGGCATATTCATTCAACAACAATGTCCCTTGGTCATTCAGGTCCTCAGGCAAACTGTCATCCCATCCTATTTTACGTCTCCAAACTTCCTGCATTAGAATCCTAGCTCTTATGGTAACAGGTAATGCTAGACCCAAAGGATCAAAAAATTGCGCAACTTTGCTCAACAGACTTCTTTTTGTGTGTGCTCCTGTCTGCTGAGCAAAAGACCTTGTTTGAAAAGTTAGTATGTCATGTTTAGGTTGCCAGATCATCCCCAAATTTCTGGACTTTTCCTGGGTAAACTAACTTTATATTGCTTGTCTGAGGCACAGTAGCACACAGACTCGTCAAACCTTTGTAGCGCAACTTCCGAGTCATAATCAGTCTCCATAGGATTAATGCCTATGTGATCCAATCTCCACAGTCGTTCCAGGTCGAACTCGGCAGCCATCTTAGGGTCACTAGGTTGGGAATCCTCCCTTCCCAACTCCTCTGCCGCGGTTACATTAACTCTATATATCGAGACCGTGTCGACCAGGACCTTTGACTGTGTAGTATGCGCCTTTCCGCTCATGCAGTATCCAAATTTAGTGGGGATTAAAACTACACCACACATCTTTTTAAATCCAGGGTATACTACTTCATAATAATGATCTACACCAAGTAGAACATGCACCTCACTCTGATTTCCCATGGGATCTGACAAGTTAACCCCTTTGCTACGTAATGCGTGTTCCACCTTCTTCACACCCACAGATACATATTCTGGTAGGGTGTCTACTACGATACAAGTCATAAAGTACCGGTTTTTACGATAGAAATATGAAATCTCCGCTATCTCGTAGTCTTGTTTATCAGTAACTCCTGTGAAGCCCTGTAATCGAAGAGTCTCAGCCCCTACGATTCGGTGCTTCAGTCCCACTAGTACGGACCTCTTGATAAAGGAACGTTGAGACCCTTGATCTAGAAGTACCCGACAAACTTTGTTACCGTCATTACCTTCCATGGGAATCTGTATTGTGGGCAATATAGTGGTGTCTTGCGTGCTACCTAGTGTCACAGTTGTAGTACCCTCATTTTTGACGTCTTTGACTTTATCCGCTGTAGGACACAACTTATCAAAGTGATGTCCTTTGCAGTGCCGACATGGCCTTAAGTATGTAGCAGTACATTGTCCCTGCTTACCATGTTCCCCACTTAGACAACCTACACATAGCTTCAATCTTTTCGCCTGTGCTAGTTTTGTCTCATTTGTTGGGTATTTTATGCAGAAACTCCATTTATGTTTGTTGTTACATAGCTTACATAGAATCTGAGCAGGTTTCTTATACACACCCTCTTTCTTTACTTTAGTCCCCACTGTCATGCTTATTGTTCCCCTCTTCTCCACATTCTCACTCCCTCCCGACACATACATTCTCCCTTTGTTCAACTGTAGATTACTGATCTCCTTACTGAACTGAGTTTTGAACTTCCCCAGTTCAAATGATCTTACCTTATCAAGTATTGCCATAGGAAGCTTCTGCCGCAAGATAATGACTATCATTTCCTGCGTGGTAATCCCTAGGGTGTCTAGCGATCGAGTATGGCACTCCATGTTTGCCCTGAAGTTTGTCAACTCATCAACCTTATACTGTGGTTCTGCGAGCCCCAACAAGGCAACGACATGGGCCATTTTCAACTGCTCTCTATCCCCGTATGTGGACTCTAATAGGTGTACCGCTTCGAGATAACTATCACCCACCACTGCAAAACCCTCTATTAACTGTAATGCCTCTCCTTCCATTTGTCCCTTCAGATAATAAAACTTGCGGACACTATCCAAAGAGGATTCATGAACAGCCGATCGAAAAACGTCCCAAAAAGCTAACCACTCGGTTAACTTGCCCCCAAATGTAGGAAGATTGAGCTTTGGGAGGTGTACAGTTTTTTGCGGGTCAGCCCTTCTATGGGCCTCATTATCGCCTCCCTTCTTACCTGTGACAGCACGCTGTAATAGGCGCTTTGCCCTAAAGACAGGTTCGTCATAGAGAGCGCGATTATCACACTCTGTATTTATCTCTACCTCCTCTATCATGGCAGCCACAATCACCTCACTCAGAGCCGTAATACGATCGTGGGTAGCCTGGACGTTATCCAATCTGGCCTCCAATTCCTCTAGATCAGCAGTAGTGATGAAAGTATTTAAGTCAACTATTAGCCTACTTAATACTCCCCGAAGTCCCGCCCTTTGATTTTTAGGGGCTTTGCTCAGCACCCCACTAGACGGTCTCTCTTTATAGTTTTTATCCATTTTGCATGCGAGCCTATAGGCTATGCATCCAAATGTTACGTTACAAAACAACGGCCAAAAAATAATAGTCTAATTAAGAGACGCCAACCGGCGGACTTCTATGTTATGGAGAAAAAATAGTACACTAAATAGCAATACCTACTAATGGAGCATATTGAACAAGATTTTTTTTTAGGTCAGGTCATAATAGTCACAGGAAGTCCGAAACGGAAAAGAAAATTACTGGGGAAAGATGATGGGTGGGATGCAGAACTTGGGCAGGTGCAACGATGTGACCCTGCATTCCGGCTCTAACCATCGCTTGGCTAGCCTTGCCAGTTTATCATAAGAGTTGTTCCTGCATCCTGTTATATGTCCCCTTGTTCATTGCCTTAAAATCCCTTACTGGTAGCTAATTCCCGGGTCTGGGCACCAATGTGGTAAACTATCAATGGAAGTTAAATATTACTAAGCTATAATGAATCAAATAAAATCAATCTAAATGAAAACTACTCTATATCTAAATTGAATTCAATCTGAAACAAGCTAATTTATATCCAAAGGTCTCACATAATAAATGTATATATAGGGTAAGGTTATAAGGGTTAATATTAGCCAGGAATTAACTCACCAATAGTTCCACGTGGCAATGAGGCAAGGGAGAACGTTTTACCCAATATGGTGGTGGACAATGGGGAACGAGACTTCGGTCCCAAGACACAAGTCAAGTTAAAGAAAGAATAAATGATTACATGGGAATGGACATGATTATATAATGTATGCTTATCTATCAGTCAGTCATGATGTCGATGAGAGCGTCTTGGTGGTGTAGCTGAGTGTGTGTGTATTGTGATTACAGGCACAAAAGCACGATCAACTGAGGGCGGAAAATTAGATGTTAACTGGTTGGTGTTCGTGAAGGCTCTGACGTACCTCGAAAGCACACCTTGCTGCCTTGGCAAACCGCCAGGAGCCCAAATTATCGTACCGCATTTAGGTTGCTCTATACGATAAATTATATTAATATATACGATAAATTCATATATACTACATAAGACCATGGCAATATTGCTTAATAGCATATTAGGCCTTTTATAACTTAACTTATTTACAATCTTATAATATACGATCTACTAGTCCTACGTCGTGCTGTAGGAGAGATCGTGACGTCACTGAGACATAAGAGATCACAAAAGAGTCATATTCTATCGTATTTATACGATAATTATTGTATTACTTTATTTAGTTATTGAATATGTTATATATATATATGTATATATAACGTAAATCATTTTTTATGCATACATTATTCATGCAGTGGATGAATGAAACAAGCCATATAATATATATATATATATATATATATATATATATATATATATATATATATATATATATATATATATAGTTATGAGTACTTCAGCAGTAGATTTTGGGCACTTAAACCTCCATATCAAAAGGAAAAGAATTGACAGGACGCCAGGCAACATCTTTATTTTTCAAATTTTCGGCTAACCTTAAGCCATCATCAGGAACAACATTCCCTAAAAATAAGTAATATACTATTAGAACAACGCAATTTGTAAAAAATAGGGTAATGATTATCGAATCTATAAAAGGTTAAACTTACTAAATACAAACAATCCTATATTAATGTCTCACTATATATAAAATTAAAATTCATACACTAACCATGTAAAACCAGTGAAGATACCGAAAAGCAAATTAAAGACCATCACAATTTAACTATAACAAATATTTTAACCTTTGAATACAAAAATTGTTTCCATAAATTCAAAACAAAGTCACAACACAGGCTAATACCATACAACGGATCAAGAAACGATCTCCCAATTTATCTAACACCATTGATTTATCAGTAAGGAAACTATATAATAATATTTCGATAACTAGCATTAACTTACATAACCCCTGACCAAAAATCCAAACACAAATGATACTCTTAGCCAAAAACATGAAAACATTAATAAACTAAGCCTAAATCAATCTTATATATCATAGCAATACGAGACTGAAATTCAACCCAATCTAGAGATTTAACACAAAAAACACATCACTCCAAATGACTAAAGCAAAAATATTTAGTTTAAACCCATCATTATACTTGACTTACCCAGAAAAGAGTTCTCATCAGCACCAGGAACAAGAGAGAACTGAGGAACCTGAACCGAGAAGCGGCTAAAATAAACTCCCATGAAACAATTTCCCAAACAAATGAACCACTAACCATGTTGAACAAACCCTTGAAATTTGACCAAACATATATCTATGAACCACTATTTGCAAGATTGATATATATATATATATATATATATATGTTAGTATAGCCAGGTAATAGATTCTCTTTTAAACAGACGAGGTTAAAGGCAATAGCAGTTTCAGCATTCAGGATTTTATTGTTACAGCTTTCAATAGTTCTAACAATTTTCCTCTGGGGTTCAGAGATGAGGTACAACAGGTTAGCAAAATTCATGGTGCATCCAACGTTTCACAAGTAAACATCTTGCATCTTCAGGGAATGGAGAGGTATTGATTAGAATAAGGACAAAGCAACATATTTATACAAAATTCGAGGATCAAGAATAGGTAGGTGGGCGGAGCTACTGGGTGTGGGGTGGCTGTTCATTGGTGGAAGGCAGTCTATTCGCGAGACAGGCACTAAATCTTATCGGTGGTTGGTTGTTGGCTGTGGGTGGCTGTGATTGGTTGGTGTTGTCAGTTGTGTGCTGAGCGCGGAAAGGTAAGGGAGGGGGGCACAGGGCGAGAGGAAGGGGGGCAGTATGCCTGTAGCGCTTGCCTGAAGGAAGAATTTGAAGGTCTTGTGTTTGGTTGTTGATGCTGGGGTTGAGTGTTTGGATGTATAGAGCTTCTAAAATAGCTAGTCTTCTGGGGTCTGATTCTTTGTCGAGTATGGTGGTTTGTTTGTCTAGGTCGGCGCGAGTTAGGGCAAGATGGTGGGGGGCTTGATAGTGATCTTTTATAGTGCCAGATTGAAGGTGGAGGGTTAGTCGACGGGAAAGGCGAGTCTGTCATTCCAACATAGGATAGGGGTCCACAGTCCCCAGAGGTGCAAATATGCTGGTATATCACATGATCGTCTTTCGGTTGGTTGGTGGAAATGGGGCGGTTACGGAGGACAAGGTTGGAGGCCTTAGGAGATTTGTAGTAAATAATGAGTTTTATTTTATTGTCAGGGTTGGTGGGGAGGACGTTTTTGTGAATTATTTCTTTCATAATGGATTCGTCTGTTGTGTGGTCGGAAGATATGTAGTTTCTGTAGAAAAATGTAATGTCATTGGCCGGGTTGGTGTGGGGGGGTCTTGTTTGTACCATTTTTCTAGGTGGTGGTTGATGGCATTGGTGACGTCAGTGTTGGAATACCCATTGTTGACTAGGACCTGGGTGAGCCTTTCCAATTAATTGTGTGTGTCATTCCAGGTGGTGCAATGGGTGAGGGCTCTCCTGACATAAGCGGCGATGGTGGACTGATGGTATCGTTTAGGGCATTCACTTTCCCCATTAAGACATTGGCCATTGTTAGTAGGTTTGGTGTACACTGTAGTTTTGAAGCCGTGGTCGTGGAGGGAGACAAGGAGGTCGAGGAAGGGTAGATGTCCATCGGTGGTTTCTTCGTATGTGAAGTTATAAAATAAAATCCTGAATGCTGAAACTGCTATTGCCTTTAACCTCGTCTGTTTAAAAGAGAATATATATATATAATATATATATATATATATATATATATATATATATATATATATATATATATATATATAATTATATATGTTTATAATAGTACATATCAATACTAATAATTGACAATTTCAGTGTGGTATCGCCCCTCGTCCTCCCAGCGGTGGCAGCGTGGAGGAGGAACAGGAGGAGGAAGAGGATGATGAGGTGGCAGTGGTCGACAGCACTGCCAAAGTTCCCACGAGGCCAGGTGCCGTCGGCAAACGAAAACGTCGCACGAGCCCTCAAGTCGACGATGTTGACACACTACTGCGAAAGGTAACGAATCATGCATATTATTTATTATTATTATTATTATATAGTCATGCCCAATCCAAATGTTTGTAGTGTGTGGTTTATAATCTTTTTAATGTCATTTGTTGTCATTATGTGTTGTTAATAACATGTTTATTATGTAATGTTGTTAGTTATATTGTACATATTTAAGATTGTAGAAAACCATTCAATATTAGTACATAACTGTCTTCGTGGTGCAGCATCGTGGGTATATAAATCATACAATACATTACCGAGTGCCTGTCAGACCACATAAATAATAAACAACATGTCATGTAACATACTAATTATTGGTAACCACTTTTCAGCTTCAGGACAGGTCCAGTGGCAATGAGGAAATGCAGGCCATGATCAAGACCCGGCTGCGTAATCAGACAAAGCGTGAGGTCGAGGTCCAATCATTGTTTGATTACCTGACCAATCTTGGATCTGATGTGCACCCCTCCCTCCTTGAAGAGATGGATGGCGCCCTCATCAAGGTCATACGGCACTTCAAAGGTGAGACCCGCAAGATCCAGCGCCAGGAGGAGCAAGCTTTGTTGTGCTGTCCTCCCCCACCACCACAGCAAATGGTACCCTGCCCGGCCAGGGAGTGCACCCCCCAGAAAGGCCACTCCAGCCAGCATGACCAGGGGTATCAGGGTAGGAAAAACTACGGCCACCATCAAGAGTCCATGTGGAGCACACCTGGCCCCAGCTTGGGCTGCAACCCACCCATCCCAGGCACACCCGGTCATGCTCCACCAGGTGGCCACCTCCTGAACCTCCCCAGCCCCTCAGCACCGCTACCCTTCTCAGGCAGCTCACCTGGCACCAGCCAATTCCTGGAGAGCATCCTCAACCAAACTAACATGTAAATAGTGAATAATAAAATCAGTATTTTAGAACTGTGTATATATATATCTTACCTTCTATACCATGTCGTTTTGCCATGATACCATACCAGCTGGGGAAGTATAGTACCCCCTGAGGAAGTCCCTCTGTTCCTTGGCGAGCCTTGTGATTTGGTTTCCAGCGAGAGACTGGATATCTGCCATCTGCTGACCCTCCCTCCACGAACCAGCTGTGACCAGGTGTGTCACTGGGTCCTCAGTATCAATGAGGGTGGAGGAAATTCCAGGTGTACGTTGGCGAAGAAGGTTGTGCAGGCAACAGCAGGCCAACACAACATTCTCCACCCTCTTGGGTTGTATGGCCATGGTGGTAGACACCTGAATCTGTCAATATATAAATAAACAACATAATTAAATAATTAAATAATAAATATATTATCAATAACCATCAAAATATAAGAATAGGTATATTAATTACAGAAAAAAGAACAAATAACCCCATTAAATACATAATTAAATTAATTATAATAATAAAATAAAAAAATTAACTGAAATAAAGAGATACAAAATATATAAAGAATTACACAAATTAATAATAAATATATTATCAATACATATCAAAATATAATATGAGTTATATTAATAAAACCAACAAATACCCAATAAAAAAACTAAATACATAAATAAAATAATTAATGAAATAAATGAATACAAAATAACATACATAAATAACAAATTAATCAAACGATATATTAATACACAAGTATTATTTGTTTAACAAATAAATCTTAAGTCATTTAAATAAATAAATAAATAAATATATACATTAATAGGAACCACTCTTACCTGCTTGCTAGGATCCCAAAGGCGTTCTCCACAATCCGACGAGCCCTTGATAGACGGTAGTTGAAGAGGCGGTTGTCCCGGGAGAGGTTCCTTTGTGGATAGGGCTTCATCATCCAGCTCCGAAGGGGGAATGCATCGTCCCCGACGATGAAGTAGGGCAGTGGCACGCCAGTGCCGGGGAGAGGTTCAGGGTCTGGTAGGCCAAGAGTTTTCTGTTCAAGGGCAGCATGAAGCGGTGTCCTGCCAAATATCCCTGCATCTGAGCCACCCCCTGATGCCCCAACATCGACGAACAAGAAGCGGTAGTCAGCGTCGACGAGTGCCAGCAACACAACGGAGTGGAACCCCTTATAGTTGTACCACATGGAACCATCTTTGGCGGGACACCGCATTGCAATTTGCTTGCCATCAAGTGCACCAATGGTGTGGTGGAAGTTCCATCGTTGGGAGAACGTGTTTGTCACTGCCTTCCATTCCTCCGGTGTGTTGGGGCAGGGCATCATCTCGTCCATATATTCAGCTATGAGTGCCTCATATGTCTCATACACAACGTTTGATATGGTGTTGTGTGCCACTCTGAAGCTGTACATGAGGCTCATATAGCTGTCACCGGTTGCCAGGAACCGCAGTGTTATGGCTAGTCGTAGGCCAGGTTCGAGTGCCTTCCGGTAAAAAGTATCGTTCTTTTCAATGCGGTGCGCCACACGTCCTAGTACCTCCCGGAAGACTGCAACATCCATCCGCAGGTAGTTTCTGTAGGCTGGCCCATCCTCCTCGGCGAGTTCCTTCAGTAGCTGCTCATAAATACCAAAGGTTTTCCTACGGAGAAGCCAGTTCCGGACCCACACGCGAGGGGTTCTATTCTCCCTCCTTCTTTTCCTCAACAGCAGCTTGCAGATGGCTATATTTGTCAGTAGGTAGTCATTTTCCAGATTTAACTGAACCTGGAGTAAGCGTAGATGTCGTATCGGATTCCTAGGGACTGTGGTGAACATGGTTGCATGCAACCGTTACGGTGGCTGAAGGTATACTGATGAGGCCCACCCTTTCGTGTAGCTTTTATATACCCCACCTAGAGTTCGGTCGCTATCGTTCGGGGTCATGCGGGCCGGGGTCGCCGTCCATACTGAAGGGGTCGCCGCCCATCGGCACAGTAATGCATATTGACGCCGCCCTACCTCCTGTCGACGCTGTTCGTCGGGTTGTTGTCGACGCACTACGCCGCAGATCGGCACTCCAGCGGCGACCTAAAACTCACATTCAGTCCGGCATGGGCGATGCTCTACCCCGTCAGGTCGCTGTCAAGCGCCGTCAGGCGGCGTGGCCATCCATACTGAGTCCCGTCCAAAAATCACCCCCCCCAATCCTTAATCTCTCCGCCGAAGGTCGGCACTCCTGACCACGACTCAAGGTCGTGGTCAGTCTTGGCTCAAGTCGGCATGGTGTGACGCCTGCTTTAGACGTGCTTAACGAACCGCTCCTGACCTTCTAAAGAACTGCCCCACCCCCCACCTGCAGAGTGCTCACCTCAACTAAAGGAAAGTTCCAGTTTATTGTTCTAATATTTTCCTACCCTCAATTCTATTACCCTTTTAGTAATTTATCATTTGTGCATTCACAATGGCGCCCATACGAGTTATCTGTGATAACTTTGAAATATAATAAATGTTACAAAGAATGGTTTCCCAGGTATTGATACCCAGATGCTAAGTGCTTCATATTCTTGACAAATGAGAAATTCCAGTAATTTGAATGAACAATAGATGCGTATAAAATCAAACAAAATTAATGAACTGAACCATGAAAACTTCGGACTGAAGGATAAACTCATCATTCTTGAAAATAAGATAAAGGAGACAAACTAATCCAACTCAATGGCTAACCCATCAAATGATGGGTTCCAGGTTGTAAGAAATAATAGAAATATTAAGAAAAAAGTAAACTCTTCTGGCATCTCCACTGCATATACTGTAAATATGATGTGTTGGCTAAGGTTGACTCAAATGAAAAATAACCCTCAGAAAGAAATAAAGACAATCAACACAGGTAAGACATAATTATAATTTCAAACAAAGCAAGAAAATCATCAGCAAAGAGACCTGTACACTGGTGTTCAGTGACAGTTTATTGCGGGGACAAGTACCTGTTTTCGCCGCAAGGAACGCTAAGAAAAGGTATGTAAAGGTTATCCCAGGTGGTAAGCTATAGCACATCACCAATGACGTAATCAAAGCTCACATTCCTGCTAACGCCTGTGTTATGGTTAACGTGGGAAGTAACGACTGCTTTGATGAAGGTAAGGTCCCAATAAAAGATATAGTAGGCAAATACCAAACTCTGATCTCGGAAATGAAACACAAGGCAAAGAAATGTATAGTAAATTACATGGTACCAAGACTCAAGTCAGGATCATATAGTCTGAACCGAGCCACTGAAATAAATGATATAATCCAGGATAAGTGTTCAAGCGATAAAGTTCATTATGTACACAACTAGAGGAATTTCGAGGGAAAACCAGACCTGTATAATTATGAGGGATGGTGTTCATCTTTCAGGCGAAAGAGTTGAGTACATGAGTGAAATCCTAAACAAAGTGGTTTATGATGCCCATGAAAATAATGAGTTCAGAATTCACTCATCTAGTCCATCAGCGTCTCCCTCCCCTCGCCGTATTACTTCTGTGACCCGCAAAATTAAAACCTCAGTAAACTCCACCCAGACCAACAATAATTCCATTCTTAGCGGAGATAAACCTCACCCCCTATCCCCCTAGCATCTCTTTTACCCCCCCCCCCCACCCCCGCAAACCGTCACAGATCAACCCACCAATAATTACCCTCCAATTATCTCAAAGGTCGCCCAACCATCAGCTAAGACCTCCGGTCTGGCTTTTAAACACAGAAGGGTTGAACATTCCATTAAGATAATGTCTTTCAATGCCTGAACTATTAGAAATAAGATCAATGAATTATGGTGTCTCTTATTAACTGAACAAACTGATATTATAAGCATCACCGAAACTCATCTTGATATAAATAACAAAGACCTAATATCCAAAAACAATATTAATGACAACAAATTTATTCATAAAGACCGTACAAATGGAAACAAAGGCGGAGGTGTGGCCACGTACATCTCATCTAAGTTGATGCCAGAAGAAGTCCCCCCCCCCCCCCCCCCCCTAGGGGCGTAGTCACATCTCCTACACAACTACAAAAGTTGGAGTACTGCCACATATCCTACACGTAGTCGGTCATATTTCCTACACAAAACAAGTATCCAGCACATTTCCTACACCAAATCTGAGTACCCAGCATATCTCCTACACCACACGGTGCATCCGGCATAACTCCTACAATTATACTGTCATATCTCCTACAATTCTGATACATGATCAGTGCTCATCAATGCGATCATATGGCATTATGCATTATGAAGGAAAGAATACAAAACGCTGGAGAATATATATATGTGGGATTTTTTTTTTATTTCTCTTTAAAAAGATACATCTATAAAATGAAACTGTAAAACCAGTTAAAATTGTATTTCGTGAGGACATTCATTTCTTTTAAATGAATACCTCAAGCCTGTCATGAATGATTGTAATCTAGAAATAGTTTTTGCCCGAATTAATATCAATACAATGAAGATTCATATTATAACAGCTTACAGACCACCTATCTACAAAGATAGTGACGATGTAATATTCTATGAAATGCTAAATAAAACTCTTTCGGATGAATGTATTCTTCTAGGCGATTATAATGTCCCAAATATAGAATGGAATCTTGTCACAGGAAATAACGCTAATTCAATCAAAATTATAGTTTTCATAGAAGATAATTTCCTATATCAGTGTGACAAGGAAGCAACGAGTGAAAATAATATTCTTGATCTTGTCATAACTACACATGAAAATTTAGTTACTAATTTAGAGGTAGGAAAACATCTGTCAAATTCCGACCATAGAATCATTAGGTTCGATGTTAATTGCAGCTATACTATTGAGAAAAAATAAATCCTATAGATAGTGGCTCAATATGCACATTTAAAAAAAGTTAGACTCATATCACAGAGAAGTTGGTCTGGAGTAGAAAATGATTACTGACAAGAGAACCTGGCAGAAACTAACATTTTTTTCAGTTGAAGAGAGCAGAAGAAGGTTAAGATATGCATGTCATTCCTTTCCATTTCTCACGATTCTATAAATTACTTCAGGCGATTTTCAAGGTTATTCACTTATAACTGATTTCATGTATGTCAAATTGCCGGAGGGAGGGGAGAGAGCCTTCATCTTTGCTATCCTTTACTTCCACTTTCTTTTAGGGATGCTATTTCTACTAGGATTAAGTCCTGGACACCTCGCAGGTATCGTAAGATCTGTGTGGCAAGTGTATCTTTATAAATGTCCTACGCAAACACTCATACATACATTCTCAAGCAAACAAACACTCATACATACATTCTCAAGCAAACAAACACTCATACATACATTCTCAAGCAAACAAACACTCATACATACATTCTCAAGCAAACAAACACAATAATAATAAAATATAATAAATAAACAAACAACCACACACACACGCGCGCGTGCGCACACCACACACAACCACAGACGTGCTGTACATACAACCACACACACACACACACACAACCACACACGTACATACAACCACACACAACCAAACACGTACATACAACCACACCCACACAAGTACATACAACCACACACACACACAACCACACACACACAACGACATACAACCAAACACACACAACCACACACATACATACAACCAAACACGTACATACAACCAAACACGTACATACAACCACACCCACACAGGTATATACAACCACACACACACAACCACACACACACAACGACATACAACCAAACACACACAACCACACCCACACAAGTACATACAACCACACACACACAACCACACACACACAACCACACCCACACAAGTACATACAACCACACACACACAACCACACACACACAACGACATACAACCAAACACACACAACCACACACGCACGCACAACCAAACATGTACATACTATCGTCGCTATTCTATCGCTACTATAATAATCAGTGTTCCTCAGAGCGTTCCCAGTGTATAGTACCTCCTTTACGTAGGGCACGTGGTACCCATCTTGCAACTCAATCCCACCCCTACTCTGTGCAACTCTCCAACCCAAGAGTGAAACGTTACTCTCAAACTTTCTTCTACTCAACAGCTGAGCTCTGGAACTCTCTCACAGAATCAGTCTTTCCCTCTTCCTATGACTTAAATTGCTTCAAAGTCAGTGTGTCCAGGCATTTTGGCTCGAACGTCCCTTGATTTTGGCCCTGTCACTCTTTCAACTATGGGGGAGGCACTCGCTATAGGCAGTTCTGCCTTTTGCCTCCCTCAATCACATAGAAAAAAAAAATACAACCACACCCACACAGGTATATACAACCACACACACACAACCACACACACACAACGACATACAACCAAACACACACAACCACACACGCACGCACAACCAAACACGTACATACAACCACACCCACACAGGTATATACAACCACACACACACAACCACACACACACAACGACATACAACCAAACACACACAACCACACACGCACGCACAACCAAACACGTACATACAACCACACCCACACAGGTATATACATCCACACACACTCAACGACATACAACCAAACACACACAACCACACACGCACGCACAACCAAACACGTACATACAACCACACCCACACAGGTATATACATCCACACACACACAACCACACACACTCAACGACATACAATCAAGCACACACAACCACACACGTACATACAACCAAACATGCACACACAACCAAACACGTACATACTGTATAACCACACCCACACAAGTACATACAACCACACACACACAACCACACAAGTACATACAACCACACACGCACGCACATACAACCACACACACACAACCACACAAGTACATACAAACACACACACAACCAAACACGTACATACAACCACATCCCTAGTCTAATCTGTGAGGACTTTGTATTCACCTGGGCTTACTCACAAATCCGTCACTTGATAGATCCCCAACAGTTTGGCAACGTAAAAACCTCCTCCACCACTCACTGTCTTATTAGCTTCCTAGATTATATTTACACAAATCTTGAGAAGAGAAAGACTTCCCTCGCCCTTGCCTTTATTGACTTCAGGAAAGCATTTGACCTTGTTGACCACACCATCATCATCAACAAGGCCATAAAGTTGGGGCTACATCCTACCCTGGTTGCGTGGTTGACCGACTTCCTTAGTGACAGACGACAAGCAGTGCGATACCAAGGCTTCATCTCCACCTTCCTAGACATCACATGTGGAGTCCCACAGGGCACAAAGATGGGGCCTCTATTGTTCCTCATCTTGATTAATGATGCCCTAAAGGACACCCCCTTCCACTGGAAGTACGTGGACGACTCGACAGTCGGCATTACTGTCGATAACACCTCCCCTAACTATGACCCCCTACAAGACATCCTCGACCGTCTTCAAGCATGGACCACAGACAATCATGTGACTATCAATCATGACAAGACAGTGGTCATGCACATTAACACTTCCGTTACCGACCTTCCTCCACCCACTGTCACAATTGGTCCCCATCCCCTTCAGCTTGTTGAGTCCACCAAACTCCTCGGAATCACTGTGGACAACAAACTGAACTGGAAGAAACATGTAACTACCACAGTCAGGACCGCCACTTACAAGTTGTTTATGCTAAGGCGGTTGAGATCCCTGGGGGCGCCGGAGAATGAGCTGAAGAGTATATATAACACCTTCATACTCCCTAAGCTCACCTACGCCTCTCCCGCCTGGTCCTCCTCTCTAACCCTAACACAACAACGTCAACTGGAGAGAGTTCAGAGGAGGGCATGCAGGATCATCCTGGGTGGCACATATCCAGGGTACGAGGAAGCTCTCACCACCCTTAGCATACCTGCACTCTCAACCCCCCACTACAACACACTCAAACAGTTTGCATCTAAGCTGCTTGTTCTCCCACGACACAGAAACTTACTTCCACCAGACGCCCCTAGACCTACACGTGCAGCTCGTCATTTCAACACACTCCAACCAATAAGAGCAAGAACTGACAGATATAAAAATAGTCCTATCGCAACCATTGTTAATATTATTAATAATGTGTAATAACGGCCTGTCACACCATATATACGCGCCCACCTTTAATAATATATGCATAAGTGTGTGTGCGTGTGTGTATTAGAATATAATTTATGTATGTATTTGCTTGAGTTTGTTTTTTTTTTTTTTTTTTTTTGTTTTTTTTTTTTTTTCTATATTCCAACTTACTTCCTCTCGGGCATAGGCTGAGAGCCTTAACATTCACCGCTTTACAATGAACAGTGAAGCCCGTGAGGTCTTGTTCCAGTCTAGGGAGTGAGACATGTGAAGCACGTAGAGCACAACGAGCACCCGCCATCCTGCCTTCACATGAGGCACGGCGCTCACTCACGGCCCGAAACGACCCCACCTCTGAAGCCACCTCGTTCCCGTGCTTCACTGTCTCACCCTCTACACTCGGACTCTCACACTTACACACACACAACGCCACCTGTTGAGCAGATAACTCACCAGGCATTGCACCCCTATAGCATATTTTGAATATGGGAATATTCATACAGTGCTATTTAATCAGGGAACAATGAGGGTATTTTATTGACGTTTCGGTGGGCTTTGTGGTAATGCACTGATACTAGGTACAGCACAAATTCCATCCCAATAATATCTTCCCATTGATACATCGGGATTTGAACCCGGGACCTTTGGATTACCAGGCCAGTGGCAAGACCACTCCACCACACCTCCCCTATGTTTATGTATATGTGTATATATGTATCTATGTATGTGCAGTATATGTGTATGTATGTGTGCGTATATGTGTATGTATGTATGCGTTATTTATGTATATATATATATGTGTCTATAGTGTATACTGTTTGTGGTTCGAGCCCGGCTGAGAGTATCAGGTAGGATAAGAGAAGAGCATATTAGCATGTAATGTGCATATATTTATGTATATGTATGTCTGTGTGTATGTGCTGTCAATGGTTCGAGCCCGGTTGAGAATATAAGGTATATAATATATATATGTACTGTACGTGTATTTATATGGTCATATGCACATCTGTATGTAAGTATACGTACATATGAGCGAGAACATATTGCTCACTAGCGCTACTTCTGATTATAAATCTATGCATAAGCATTATCTATTATTAAGTGTTCGCGTATCTTCATCCATGTATTTCCACCCTTAACAATAGAACGCCCAGCTCTTCCATATTTCGCCTTCTGTCACACACACACACACACACACACACACACACACACACTACCGAGGATTAACCTCCCATTGTAGTACCTGCACCCTTCCATCTGCACCTCTTCCATATTTCGCCTTCTGTCACACACATACACACACACACACACACACACACACACACACACACACACACACACACCTACCCTCCGAGGATTAACCTCCCATTGTAGTACCTGCACCCTTCTTTCTGCACCTGCACCTGCACCTCTTCCATATTTCGCCTTCTGTCACACACCCACACCCACACACACACACACACACCCACACACCTACACTACCGAGGATTAACCTCCCATTGTAGTACCTGCACCCTCTTCTTCCCCGACATACCAAAACAGTTTCTGTATGTATGTATGTTTGTGTGCATACGTGAGCGTTTGTGTTGTTCTGTATATGAGTAAGTAAATAAAAGTGTATATGTACTGTATATCACTTACTCTCATGGTTATTTTATGATAATTTGTATTCTGCACATGCATCATTATTGTATTTATTTATTTTGTTTGTAAACTAAGCTTACCATCCTCATATCTGTACATCTCATGTTCATCCACTAAATTGTAAAATGTGAATTTTCAGCTCATGAGGCTGCCATTCTTTAATAAACCGTTTATTATTATTATTATTATTATTACACACACACAATGGGGATCAATGATTAGGGACAGGAGCAGGGGAAGGAGCAGGATTAGCGATAAGGAGCAGGATTAGTGATATTGCAAATGCCCCTAGTCGAGCTCTTGAATCTGGGCATCGTGACTAACCAGAGCTAGTCATTCAAACGAACTATGGACGTTGGTCCACTAATATAAGTGTTCAATGTAATGATAAACTTACCATTTGGTTGTCCAGAGCAGCAAGGTCCTCCGTCGTAGGTCTTGTAACACTCCCCTCCTCCTTCTCCAAGATACACACAACCAACGATCACACCTATTTGCTCACAACTTCTGTCAGCCCTTTGCTTCAGCCCATAGAGTATAGAATTGGAAAGTGTGACGTCTCATGGTCATTTCCGCGCGCGTCCTAGGGGTAGCACCCTGTCATGGGGCATAATATTATAACCAAAAGACCTCCGTGATTACTCCTTAATAGATACTCCTTGATATCTGCGCACCTGGGGCCAGATACTCAAGACTGTCCTAACTTGGGGCACTTAGGACTTCCTAACTGACTTAGGGCGCCCTAAGATAATTATGAACAGGTTAGGACAACTTATCTTGTGTCTTAAGTTGAATACTCAAACAAAATTTAGGATGTCCTATCCTGTTCCTAAATGGTTAGGAATTCCTAAATTGTCCTAAATCTTCTAGGGTGCCCTATGTTGTTCAGCCAATCACGGGGCTCCTTATATCCCATTGTTTGGGTGGATCAACCAATCACGGGACATTAATATCAGTTGATCAAAATAAACAAATGCCACTGTGGCAGAGAGAGCTACCCAGCTGTTGTATTACCTTTTTTTATTGTTATGTATCTCTATATATATATATATAATAAATCGTGCAATATCATATATTTAACCCCTAACAAAGGCTCATTTACATTGTTTATAGTAGGTCTATAGGATATTAGATTCTGCTAGGTTATATTTACATTGTTTATAGTAGGTCTATAGGATATTAGATTCTGCTAGGTTATATTTACATTGTTTATAGTAGGTCTATAGGATATTAGATTCTGCTAGGTTATATTTACATTGTTTATAGTAGGTCTATAGGATATTAGATTCTGCTAGGTTATATTTAAATTGTTTATAGTAGGTCTATAGGATATTAGATTCTGCTAGGTTATATTTACATTGTTTATAGTAGGTCTATAGGATATTAGATTCTGCTAGGTTATATTTACATTGTTTATAGTAGGTCTATAGGATATTAGATTCTGCTAGGTTATATTTTCCCATGAACTCAATTATTTGTGTACAGTAGTTTGCAGAGTATTAGGCTAGGGCCTGGGCCTAGTCCAGATTAGGCTAAGTTAGGATTGGGTATTTTTCCAGAAGTCCCATTTATAGTTTGTCACTAGGGTAGGGTAGGGGAAGAAGTATTTTGCCCCCTGATGGCAATATTATGATGATAATAAGTCATTGGGGGGGGGGGGGGTGAGGGGGGCCAAAGCCCCCCTTAACCTATTATTGTATTCCACGGCAGTCAAAATAGACGGGGATGTGGATCTTGAGCATGCGAGTAGTCTAAACAAGGCAGGCGATACGCCCGAATTCCTCCATCTTTACCTAGGGTAGGTAAAGTAAGTCAGCCTAGGGTAGTTTTTTTGATAAAAGCTGCGTTAGCGATGTACCGCCCGCTTTGTTTACATAGTCGCACACTCGCAGTTACATTTGCGTCTAATTTGACTGCCGTTATTTGCCCCTGCTTGTAATATAGACCTATATGAGGATGACATTAAGTCATGAGGGGTGAGGAGGGCAAAGCCCCCACTAACTAATCTCTCCGCAAATCCAACAAAGTAAAATGTATCAAAAAGTCTCTCTAGGCCTAGACACCATAATTATATATTATTTTTATGTGTGTGTGTTTTTTTTAGTACCAACTTCCCCTATCTTCGTAGGCTATAGGCCTAGTTCTCCCCACTAGGCTAGTAGGGTTGTATTTTATTATTCTTGGAAAATGGATAAAAATGCATGCAATTGCATAATGAAACAACTACCTCATTATTACAATCGTAAAAGGTAAGTAAAAATTGTAAATTTAAAAATATATAGCCTATAGGCTAAGCCTAATTTGACCTAGGCTAAACTCAATACCCACCACCCAAAAGCCAAAACCCCAGTGTGTGACGTTACCAATAGCCTATGTTACTTCAAAAAGGTCATGAGCCCCCAAATCCAGAATATTGAGTACATATTACACAAGTAATTCCATTGTTGAAAGTGTTAACCAAATAAAATTACAGAAACATAGGCTTGGAAGGTATCCTTTTATTTGGCTATGTTTAGATACATTCTCTCAAGCCTTCAAAAAGCTACCAAAACGGCATAAGACCACTAGTGCCATTACAAAATGTCACGCTGTAACCATTAATTACACCAGTTATTTCCATAGTCTCCATAAATGACTATTAAAATAAGCTAGAATCGCTTTGAGGCCGGCCATATTTAATCCACGCCGAGGCTCCGCCAATGTTTGGAGTATGGTTTGGAGGTACACCCTAAAAAACGGTTCCCATTATCAACTTTTTTCCGCTGTTGGGTGTCCTAAGTCGAGTTAGAGTAGCACCCGACCTACCCTAAGTCAGGACATCCTAACTCTTCACAAAATGGTTGCCCACAGCTTTTGAGTATGCCGTCTTAACTGTTTTGAGTATGCCGTCTTAACTGTTTTGAGTATGCCGTCTTAACTGTTTTGAGTATGCCGTCTTGAGCGTACTGGAGCAGTTAGGGCGCCCTCAGTGAGATAGGACGAGATAGGATGTCCTAAATTTTTTTTGTTTTAAAAAGACCTCCGTCTACGTATTGTGAAAAACCTGTTATCCTCCGGCAAATTGTGGGGTTGAGTGAGTGAAGGGGGGGACAGTGAATGAAGGAGGATGCATGTTTTTCATAATACGTGTTGCTAGCCCCAAACTAAATAGTTTTGAATATCCGGCCCCTGGCTTGTCTGCAGTATTACCATAGTTAAGGGAACTTCCGCATAATGAGGGGGGGGGGGGGGGCGTTAGATTAAAGAGGAACCGTCTTGAAGAGTGAATTAAAATGGGTAAAAACATTTGTAAATTATTTAGAATACAATAGATATATAAAAGAAAGAGATAAAAAAGTAAGTATACATAATTATACAATATACAAAATACTTATATATGATGCAAGTATAACTCCAAGCAACACAACACAAATACAAATGTTGTGTAGATGTATATTATAAGTTACATGTTGTGTAGATGTATATTATAAGTTACATGTTGTGTAGATGTATATTATAAGTTACATGTTGTGTAGATGTATATTATAAGTTACATGTTGTGTAGATGTATATTATAAGTTACATGTTGTGTAGATGTATATTATAAGTTACATGTTGTGTAGATGTATATTATAAGTTACATGTTGTGTAGATGTATATTATAAGTTACATGTTGTATAGATGTATATTATAAGTTACATGTTGTGTAGATGTATATTATAAGTTACATGTTGTGTAGATGTATATTATAAGTTACATGTGTAGATGTATATTATAAGTTACATGTTGTGTAGATGTATATTATAAGTTACATGTTGTGTAGATGTATATTATAAGTTACATGTTGTGTAGATGTATATTATAAGTTACATGTTGTGTAGATGTATATTATAAGTTACATGTTGTGTAGATGTATATTATAAGTTACATGTGTAGATGTATATTATAAGTTACATGTTGTGTAGATGTATATTATAAGTTACATGTTGTGTAGATGTATATTATAAGTTACATGTTGTGTAGATGTATATTATAAGTTACATGCTGTGTAGATGTATATTATAAGTTACATGTTGTGTAGATGTATATTATAAGTTACATGTTGTGTAGATGTATATTATAAGTTACATGTGTAGATGTATATTATAAGTTACATGTTGTGTATATGTATATTATAAGTTACATGTTGTGTAGATGTATATTATAAGTTACATGTTGTGTAGATGTATATTATAAGTTACATGTTGTGTAGATGTATATTATAAGTTACATGTTGTGTAGATGTATATTATAAGTTACATGTGTAGATGAATATTATAAGTTACATGTTGTGTAGATGTATATTATAAGTTACATGTTGTGTAGATGTATATTATAAGTTACATGTTGTGTAGATGTATATTATAAGTTACATGTTGTGTAGATGTATATTATAAGTTACATGTTGTGTAGATGTATATTATAAGTTACATGTTGTGTAGATGTATATTATAAGTTACATGTTGTGTAGATGTATATTATAAGTTACATGTGTAGATGTATATTATAAGTTACATGTTGTGTAGATGTATATTATAAGTTACATGTTGTGTAGATGTATATTATAAGTTACATGTTGTGTAGATGTATATTATAAGTTACATGTTGTGTAGATGTATATTATAAGTTACATGTTGTGTAGATGTATATTATAAGTTACATGTGTAGAAGTATATTATAAGTTACATGTTGTGTAGATGTATATTATAAGTTACATGTTGTGTAGATGTATATTATAAGTTACATGTTGTGTAGATGTATATTATAAGTTACATGTTGTGTAGATGTATATTATAAGTTACATGTTGTGTAGATGTATATTATAAGTTACATGTTGTGTAGATGTATATTATAAGTTACATGTTGTGTAGATGTATATTATAAGTTACATATGTAGATGTATATTATAAGTTACATGTTGTGTAGATGTATATTATAAGTTACATGTTGTGTAGATGTATATTATAAGTTACATGTTGTGTAGATGTATATTATAAGTTACATGGTGTGTAGATGTATATTATAAGTTACATGTTGTGTAGATGTATATTATAAGTTACATGTGTAGATGTATATTATAAGTTACATGTTGTGTAGATGTATATTATAAGTTACATGTTGTGTAGATGTATATTATAAGTTACATGTTGTGTAGATGTATATTATAAGTTACATGTTGTGTAGATGTATATTATAAGTTACATGTTGTGTAGATGTATATTATAAGTTACATGTGTAGATGTATATTATAAGTTACATGTTGTGTAGATGTATATTATAAGTTACATGTTGTGTAGATGTATATTATAAGTTACATGTTGTGTAGATGTATATTATAAGTTACATGTTGTGTAGATGTATATTATAAGTTACATGTTGTGTAGATGTATATTATAAGTTACATGTTGTGTAGATGTATATTATAAGTTACATGTTGTGTAGATGTATATTATAAGTTACATGTTGTGTAGATGTATATTATAAGTTACATGTTGTGTAGATGTATATTATAAGTTACATGTTGTGTAGATGTATATTATAAGTTACATGTTGTGTAGATGTATATTATAAGTTACATGTTGTGTAGATGTATATTATAAGTTACATGTTGTGTAGATGTATATTATAAGTTACATGTTGTGTAGATGTTAAATTGTAAGGTTGTATTAAAACTGGACATTTTGACGAAATACGTAGTTAGGGTATACTTATGACATCTAGGGATAATCTGTCCCATCCTGTTTGACATTGGCAAAACCCAAGTCTCATAACAACAATGGCGTGGGTAAAGGAGGTTTGCCTTTGACCCTCCTCATATTGACCACAATTTTAGGGCCAAGCGAGTGTCTGCCACCTGAGAGCGCCAACCAACCCCACAAGAACAAGATTAACCCCACAAGACAAGATGACAATTTCACGATGATCTGCCTTTAGCCTTTAGTTATATCTATTGGATTCTGTCATGTTTACGGAGTCTGTGGATAACATTGATTTAATTAATCATAGCATTAGCAATACAAGGTAGGGCTTATTACCAACAAATAGGTACCCTCCTATTTTCTTTTGCGATCGTGCTGTCATCTCTCGTTTGCGCGGATCACTATTTTCTGAACTGTGACGTCATTCTTTCCACTCTATCTATTCTTTATGCTTCAACCTCTCCATCATACTTCCTATGTATCACTGTAAATGTAAACAGCCTCGTCCCACCAGCTCCATATAAACCATAGAGTACAGATTGGATAAAAAGGAAAGAAAGACGCTACAAATCTTAAAATAGCGAGCCGCGCGTTCGAGAGACGGCAGCACGATCGGAAAGGAAAACGGGAGGGTCCCCATTAATTTGTAATAATCCCTACCTTGTACTAATAACGCTATTAATAATCAATTCTACGCTATCCAGAGACTCTATAGACATGATAATTATTTTAGAACTCACGGAGTACAAAGGAAATCAAGCAACAACAGATCTAGTGACCCTTCTAGGTTGCTTGTCCTCCAAAACACTGAGGATCAAGTGTCCAAACAGTGGTTTAGAGTGGGTAAGGGAACATTGGAAAGGGAATTACTGCCCTGGAACTAATGTCCGTGGCAGGATTAGGAAGTTAGTAGAGGACAGATGGGTTAGTAACTGAGGGGGGGATAAAATAAAGTTATTCATTTACAATCGCAGTCAGTCGCGGGTTTGATGCGAGATATTTGTCTAGGCGGAGCTTAAATGAATCAATGGTGATGCAGTCTATAACGTTTCGGGGAAGCCCATTCCACAAGTTGACAACTCGAGTTAAATAGACATAAGTAGAGGCTACTGTAAAGGCCAGATCATCATGAAATTGTCGTCATTATGAGGTGGTTCACAGCCACTCTCTTATACCCCCACCATTGTTTTTTGTGGGAGTGGGGAGTTGCCAACGTCAAACATGCTGGGCCAAAATATCCCTAGGTGTCATAAGTATAACCTATGAACGTATTTCGTGAAATGTCCTGTTTTAGTGCAACTTTATAAATTAACATCTACATAACATGTAACTAATAATATATATTCAAAATTACATTTTAATTCTTATTGTGTTGCTTGTAGTTATACAGCTTACATCATATATAAGTATATTTAATAATGTATATGTATTACTAATATTTGCCTCTTTGTTTTTATTTTCGATGTGAGTGTCCTGGGTTTGAATCCCCGGACTGCCACATGTGTTTGTTAATTTCATTAATCGAGTTTAGGAGTAAAGTTGGTTAGTGGAGAGAACATAATAAATATCTAATTTATTTTAAATAATTTACAAGTGTTTTTACCAACATTAAATCACTCTTAATTAAAGACGTTCCCTCTTTAATCTATTGCCCCCTCATTTTGCGGAATTTCCCTTAACTTTGGTAACACTGCAGACAAGACAGGCGCACAGATATCAAGGAGTATCTAATAAGGAAACACGACCGAGGTGTTTTGGTTGTATGCCCTACAACAGTGCTGCCACCAAATCCCTAGGACGCGCAGCAAAATAACCGTGTGACGTCACGCTTTCACTCTATCCTTCTGTACTCTATGATATAAACTACTGGCAACATTAAAGATGACTATAGTCGGATAATTTCAACTTGCGGTAAATTGAATCCGTTAGCAGATAATTTGTTTATACTTAATGGAAAAGTATAACACTATTTTACCTCTACATCATATTAAGACATAGTGTATATAATTAACACCAAATTTCTCTACAAAATCTTCAAAATAAGAAAAATCTTGATGAAAACAATTGAAAAGAAATAGACCATAGTTTTATCATTCATATATTACAGTTTGAAGCTTCGAAAATCTACAGATGTGAAGGAAATTAAATATTCACAGATTATTTTGTATTTAAGAAAGTTGTATACGCATGTTATAATAATGTATTTTGCTCAAACAAACGATGCACATATAATGACTAAGTAACTATACTGTAGTTGCCTATAATATTCCGTGGGCACTGATTTGACGCTATCGAACACAAACAAGACACCAACGTCTTGGCATGGTTTAAAAGATTCACAGTTGCTTTCACGTTTCGAAATCTAATGACAGTAAAATTGATTCACATTTTGTTGGAAATATTCTGAAATGTTCTTTTGTTGTGGGAATAGACCCTATCAAGAATTCACCTGAGACCTCTGGTGGACGCTTCTGGAGTAGCGCCAGAGCTACGACTGTCGACAGCAACAATACCCAACATCTAGGATATGCATAGTTTATCTTGATTTTTTGTGATTCTACAGGTTTTTATTTTACAGTATACAACTACACTAAGTGCATATACAGTATAGTATAGTAATAAAGGGAAAGTCCATATGCAGCTGAAAATTAATACAAACATAATTATAAGCTGATTAATTATCATAACAAAATAGGCGCGAAAATACTTGCTGACTTTGTAATACATATATACGTTATTTATGAATATGAGTGATTTTTAAATATATAAAACAACAGTATGCATAGACCAATGTATATGTGTCCGCTAGGGAAATTTCGATTAACTGTTTATAGTAACAAATTGTTGAAGGAGAGGGAGGGTAGATGGGTCCGCGATGTCGCCAATTTCCCACAATGCACCGCCGTAAACATTGCCTTCAGCGCGCCTCTATCGGCCACTGTATGCATTTATTGGTAGGGAGAAATGAAAGAACATATATTATTTGCAGATAATCAAATTAAATCTACCTATAACCCAGTGCTTCTGAATAGCTTGCATATTATAGAAACAAACAAATATATCAGACTAGTTTTTGTTGTCATTACAAATTAATTAAGAATATTCATATGAATTCATACTATTCATAGGAGCGGGCAAGAGCTCTCATATTCTCACAGCCATCTTGAATAAAAGATATTTCATCAAGTCATAGAGGTAAAATGGTTACTATACACGAGACAGCACTTTACTAACCATACTGATCACAGAGCTAATTAACTTCATTAGTAGACAGAAGAGAATCCCGGATGTTGGGGCTAAAAGCGTGATAGTAAATATATATAAGGGTTAAGGGCATCCTCTAGATAGGGGTAATTATAGGGACATGAACATTATTGACCAAGTCATGAAAGTCTGTGAGAGTCTTAAAAGGTATGAATAGGGAAAGCATTTCTATCGATGAAATACAGTTTGATTCCATGCCAGGACTTTGTACACTCGCACTAAAAACTATCGGTGCAGGCTGTGATCGACGACCTTCGAAACGATACGTGGACACTGATATGTCGGGAAAGTTGGTAAGTGTATCGTCATATCCCCCTTCCCCCCCCCCCTGCACTAGGTTTTGCCATATGGCTGACAATCAGTGTGTTTGTTTTCTCATTTCGGTGTGTTGCTTTGTGCCTCGGTGGTTATGTCTCGGTCAGGGCTGCCAACATACGGCTGGAACAGCTCGCCTTTCCCAATACCTATTGTCACTGGTCTCAAATTGGTCACACTACAGAATGCACCGATAGTTTTTGGTGCGAGTGTACAATCGGTGCTATTGTCATAGTCATGTAGCTGCTGTAAAGATATTTACATACAGATAAGATGTCTGTATCTTGTGTGTGTAGGCCTGGAAAAAACCTTTGGTAAAGTGCCAAGGGATGTCATGCAGTGGGCTATGAGAACACTTGGCGAAGAGGAAAGGCTGGTGCGTGTGATAATGAAGATTTATGAGGAATCGCGCACAGCAGTGAGGGTGAAAGTTGTGCTGAGTGAGGAAATTACAGTTAGTGTTTGAGTCCACTAAGGTATTGTGTTAACTCATACACTACGAAGCTATTGTAGTTCAAACCCTCCCGCCAAGTGAAGGTATTTGGTTTGATTCTGACGAAAATCGTCATAGTACCATCTATATAATTATTACTTATCCATATGCGCCTATTTTGCTTTTATTATGAACATATGAACAGTTAAGAGCAATTAAAGAAGTGGGAATAGCATTTGGGTGGTGAAAAAGACATATTAATCCCTCTCCGAGCTGTAGAGCGACACTGAGGCCTTGCACTAGATGTCTCTCTCTTGCAAGGATCTCTAGCTGCCTCGCCCGTGTTAAAGAGACCACGTGAGGAAAATTTGCGCCGAAAATCACCCGATAAAATGGGGAATAAGAGGAAAAATACCTGAACATTGAGGAGTGGAGAGGGAAGGAGGGGAAAGGGGGGAGTTGGGACACATATGTAGGAGTGGTAGCAAGTAATGGAGGGGAATTATTTCACCTAATCACAAATTGCTTTGTTTTGAGTACAATAGGTGTGTTTTAAAGGTTTTTCTTATGCTCTGGATATATTGGGGACAGTCGCAGTGCACCAGAAAAACCTCTATTGAGGACGGTCGCCATTTATGGGTTAAGACCTCTCTTTGTTATAGTTCTGGAGGCACTATCTATAGATTTTAAAAGTGGACACCCGTAGGAACTGCTATAAGCAGACGATCTTGTTCTTATTGCAGATATTGTGCAAGATGCCGAGGCCTAATTCAGAAGATGGAGGGAGGGCAAGGCAAGTATACAATTAACCTCTCGGCTGCGCAGACCCTGTAGTATACACCATACCCCTGTGCATAGGTATTTTGATTCATTCCTCACTAAAATCGTTAATTTACCATAAATATAATTATTACTTATCCATATGCGCCTATTTTACGTTTAATATGAAGATAGTAACCTGTAACAACAATAAAACAAGTGGGAATAGTGTTTGTATGGTCAAAATCGTGAATTATAGTCGGCCGGTCCATTCATGTATTGTGGAGCAGAGCGAGCCAGACCCTCCCCTCACGAGGCCTCAAGCTTGACTGACTCACTTCACCCACACCCTACCTTACCCAACACACTCGGTAGCAACAACACCACACCCTGGAACCGGGTTGCAGATATTGGCATGATAAATACACCAATAAAGATGGTAATAAGAGGAAAAATAGGTGATAATTGAAGGGGGGGGGGGGGGGGAAGGGTATTTTTAAAGATGTGGAGAGTAACATGAGGTAAAAACAAAAAACAAAATTAAATGCTACTGGGGCCTTTTAAATGTTTTTTTTTTAGGCCTAGGATCTTAAGAGTCTCCCCGCAGTTGCCCAGTAAAACCTCTTAAGAGTCTCCCTGCAGCTGCCGGGTTAAGATGAATATAAATAAAACAAAAGTTATGCACAGTGGGCTATAACGGTAAAATATACAATGAAATGGGAGCTGCACCAGTGGGTAGACCCAGTAGAACGTCAGATCAGAGTATATGTTCTGATCTCGAACAGGGCTGCCTGCAACGATGTCAATAGAACACGAAACTGAAAGTGCACCTCGTTTGGAACACTAGACTTCAAAATATATGCAAGTATTGTTGATATGCAGGAGGTTAGGAATCCTCCTCCCCTTGTAACATGATCCTACTCAATGAGACAGAGAAAGGGGCGAGCGAACGCGAAAGTGGTCCCGAACCCTAAGAATTGGAACGTTAAAGGTTTCTGTATGAGCTCTGTCTCGAGTCAGCCACACCCAGCAATGAGGTATGTACATACATACATACATTTTTATATGAATACAGACCTTGGTACACATGAATACCGATGATGATGGGTGGTATAGCCACTTACCTGTTGCGCCGGATACCGACCATTGGTGTTGATATAGCCCCTAATTAACAATTCTATAACGCTAAGCACCATCTTATATACACGGGAATAAATTTAATAAAACAACAGGTCAATATTTGGTTTTCACATCAGTCTATAATACACATACATCTGGCAACATACTCACAGTCAAACAATGGCGATATATTCAATTATGTCAAGGAAATGGGTGCAAGAATTGCTCACAAGGTGATACAAGCATGAAACTTCCCGGAAATGTTCACAAGGACCTACTTTACAATTTCAGAGCAGGAGCCACCGAGATTTCTGTATTGCATAGCAACGGTTGCTAGGCAAAGCATTTTCCTTAGCAACCGGCAGCAACGATGCAGTTTCTGAACTACTATGAAGTGTTATGACTTTGTACTTTTATTTATTTTCCTATATTCACTCCAAAAATGGTTCAAAAGATGTATAAAAGCATATATATCTATATAATAGAGTGAATGTCAGCACACAACCAGGGCACACTGGTGACATCACTGCTGTGTAACTCAGCATGGGGTTCAGTGCCAGCTGATCTAGATATACTAGTACTTTAATAAGTACTAGTATATCTAGATCAGTGTCCCAAATGCTATCTAACAGCCCCAAATCCACTAGCTACTAAACTGTAGTTTGTAGTTGGTAGATGTAGTTAGATAGCCGCGCCTGAATTGACAGGATGTGCCAGAGCGGGAGAGCCGAGCCAAGGGTAACGGGGCTTAAGAATTACCCGGAAGGTGTACAGATCGCACGGGACTTAAATGGCACTGGATGAACGATCGGGCTAGGTGTAGGGAAACTGAACCTAGTTGTATCCCATGTTACGACTGGGCACTCGGGTACACTAGGGCTCTTACACAGGACTCGAGTATGGCTCGCTGCCACAACGGAAACACACGATCCCAACCCCAGAGTACTGCCAGCCGAACAAAAAACGCCACTACCCTCCAGAGTTCTATCTGCTATAACGGGGTATACAAGAACTCGGTACTAGCGTTTCACACAACAGACTAATAACAAGACGGGAGTTATCTAGTCTGGTCAACAATCAAACAAAGAAGAAAGTACTACAACACTAAAGAATAGCGTTGGCCGAAGCCGAAGTAATCCACCCTTGAACTAAGAACTTAAGAAGTCCTCCACCCTCTACTTCGGATCGGCACTATTACGTTACGTTAAACAATAGTCCTCGAGCATCAAGCAAGGAATCTTCTGATAAGTTAGATGCTTCTCGAATACTCATAAGAAGTAAGTATCGGATTTTGAACAGCAATTTAATGAATAACTCACTGGTAATTAAAGGCTTTAAATTGACATAAGAAGAATTATAAGAATAAGCAATAGGATATGGCAAACATTAAGAAGAAGTACTCCGACAATGCACTGGCAATAGCCTACTAAGATTGTGCTCGTGGGCCACTAATCTCTGAAGTAGCTAAGCGTGCCACACATGAAATCAATAATGCTTAAACAATAATATACATAAGGAGAAGCTTCAATACTATGCTGTATCTGCTGGTCGAGCAAAGTCTAGCTGGGATATCTAAGGTTAAGAGACAATGGCTGAGCAAGCGGCTCGTAGCCTAGCGAGGTCCTTAAGACTGTGCGGCCAAATTACGGTAATTGACGGGATGCTCTCTTGAGAGATCCAGATCACTAGTATCTGGTTCTCTCCTGGCGATCCTCTCAAAGTCAAGCAAATGAGATAGCACAGTGTTGGGTGGCACAGGCAAAAGCCCTCACTCGCAACACAGTGCTAAACTCCCACGGTACACAGTCAGAAAGACCACCTAGGCGTTCCACGTCTCCGTTGCAATTGTACTGGTTCAACCGCAACCTAGTACTCATAGGAAATCACAACTCAGAAACCCTATCCCAGTCTAGCATTGCCTAAACCAGCAGAAAACAGGAACATGAATAATCGCACACAGGGAAATGCATATACGAGTGCAACAAACATCAATCAATCCTATTCTAGTTAACCCTTCCAAAAATAGGCTATCTAACAGGCACTTATCTCGTGAGAACTCAAGCGATAATACTTTGGCTGACTAAATCTGCACCAAAGGGGTCATGGAGGTTAAACAGGGACGAGAAGAGAAGAAGATAGGCGGTTCAGAGAGTAGAGAAAGTTCACATCAGTCGGAAGAATATGGATAGTTGCAAGGGATATGAGAAGTCGCTTTGCCTGATGAGTTCTGAAGAATGGTGGCCAGAACCTCTCTTTTTATACTCGGCCCTCTAGCGGCATATCTCAAACTACTTAAGGACCGCCCACTGGCAATCATGACGTCATATTCTCTCTCAATCTGGGATCGACAAAGAACTTCCCACGCGCTGAAAGGGAGGAAGGGAGGAGGGAGGAGGGAGTGAGGCCTACACACCTCGTGGCGCGCTCACTGGCCGTCGTTACATAACTCTCTCTCTCATCATTGTATATAAGTCCCACACACAATACTTATATCTAATGATATAAAATAGAACTCGTTGACTTAGAAGAAAACAAAATACATATTTATAATACTTATAGTACAACGGCTCACATAAACTAAGTTAGGAAACTCTACACAGACTACAGCCAAAGTTCCTGCCCTGACGATCCTAGCGAGAGTGGGGCCTGACTGGGCGTTCTGTACAGCATGCTCATACTCGACATGCGTCACACCTCCCCCAAGATTTTACTTGCTCAACCCTGAGCTAAAATCTGATATACAGAACCCCATCAAACCCCTCACACCCAGCGACCGCATGGCACTAAAACAACGCTGAGTTTATCACTAAAACACATCTTATAAAAAAAAAATTCACATTTCATAACTCCTCCCAACAATAGTAAAAGACATAATATCATGCTCCCAGAGCGAGCTTACAGCAGCTCAGCCGTTTGATAGTTCGTGGACTACTCAAACACTATAGGCTATGACAAACTTATACAATTATCTATATCAAAAAGAAAGAGTTTTTATATGATTTTTATATTTTAATATGTTTTTTTCCGGCTGCACTATAAGGGCAGCCTATTTTCTTCTATACCAAACGCTCAACAATCCTGCTTTACGACCCAATACGCTGGGCTACAACCGCGAGCCAACAAGCACCAAGCGCAAAATACTACTCAAACCAAAGCAGGAGGCTACCCGTGTGTCAATCTACCCAGGATCATATACCCCTGAACGACCACATGCAACCTCGTTGTCACAACCGGCAATATGGCTTATGTCCAGGTTATATACCAATAACCTTAGTGACCACCTGGTCAGCCTCATATTCCGATTGTGAAACTGGTCCAAGATCTCGAGAGGGTAATGATCTGGGTAAACTACACCGACCGGACCATAGGCTGGAACATAGATCTCGAAATGCCCCAGCGCATCATTGTCCTTTTCACTTTCATTCATCAGGTTCTGAAACGTTGCTGGTGCATTCTTAAGTCCGTAGGGCATAACATTACACCGGTAAGTACTCCCGTCCACCACAAAACCACATACCTCTTTAGCGCGCTCGGACAAAGGTACTTGCCAGTAACCTTTTACTAAATCAACTTTAGACAAAAACCGAGCATTACCAATTTTATCAACACTATCATCAACCCGAGGAAGAGGATATGGGTTAGTTGGAGTCAAACCGTTTAGCCTACGGAAATCAATACAGAAGCGTACCTTGCCATCTGGTTTAGGCTGCAGTGTTACGGGGGAAGTCCATTTAACGGTACCTTTCTCTATCAACCCTCTACCGAGCATATACTCCAACTCATCCCTCAGAGCGGGTAGTTTTATGGGGGGCACACGGTATGGGATTGACTTAAAGGGTAGATGGTGCCCCACGTCAACATCATGCATAGCCTGAGTAGTGAGGCCTGGATGTTCAGCGAATACAGTGGGGTATAAACCGAGCAACTGACGGATAGCTTCAAATTGCGGCTCAGGCAAATGGGCTATAGCCTCGTCAGCCCTTAGGCTCGAGTTCCCCGCCCACTGATCCGCTGAAACATGGTGATCCCAGCTATCCTCCTCTGAAGCTTGACTGTCCCCCTCTCCTTCTCCACCACGGCCGCAACAAGCCAACACAGGGACAGTGAGAGGCTCAGAGGGGCGCCTCACATACTCTTTTATCAGGTTCACGTGACATAACTGATTCTTCTTCCTCCTGTCTGGAGTGGCAACAAGGTAATCTAGGTCCGAAATTTTCTCCACAATTTTATAGGGTCCAGTATACTTCGCCGACAAGGGGTTACCCACCAAAGGCAACAAAATCAACACCTCCTGTCCCACAATGAACTCCCGGAGCTTCACTTTGCGATCATACCTGTCCTTCATTAAAGCTTGTGACCCTGTTAAATTCCGACCTGCCATCTCCAGACTCTTAAGCATGCGCTCACGGCTTTCAAACACATACTTCAACAAGGAACAAGGCGGCACAGTTCCTTCCCAAATTTCCCGCAGCATATTAAGGGGGCCCCTGACTCGGTGTCCAAAAATCAGCTCGTTTGGACTAAATCCCAGGCTCTCACCAGGCACTTCCCGAGCAGCAAACAGTACATACGGCAATCCAAGATCCCAATCTCTTCCGTTATCAGCACAATAACACCTGAGCATGCTTTTAAGGGTGGCATGCCACCGCTCAAGCACCCCTTGGCTCTCAGGGTGATACGCTGACGATACCACCGCCCGTATTCCATGCTGTTGCATTGTTTGCTTAAAGAGATTGGAGGTGAAATTGGACCCCTGATCAGACTGAATCTCCTCCGGGTACCCGTACCTTGAAAAGTACCACAACAAGTTACTGACTACCGTCTTAGCCATGCCGTTTTTCATGGGGTATGCATCGGGGTATCTAGTGGCAACATCCATGATGGTTAACAAAAATTTATTACCAGCCTTTGTGGGAGGGAGGGGACCAACCATGTCAACAACAATCTTACTAAAAGGTGGCCCAATTACAGGAATAGGGTGCAACGGAGCTTTAGGAATAACTTGGTTTGGTTTCCCGACCCGTTGACAAATATCACATGAGTTTATCCAGGACTGCACATGAGACTTCATCCCCGGCCACCAAAACAACTTCCCCAAAGCCGCCACCGTTTTTCTTACCCCCAAATGTCCTGCCAGCGGTGTGTCATGCGCCAAACTCAGTAGGCTATCCCTGCACTCCCGCGGCACCATCAACTGGTCCACTACCCCGGACCCCATCTTCCAGCTACGGTTGGGGTCTTGAAAACGCCGATACAGGATGCCATCTAAATAAAAAAAATCTCCCGGCTGTGCATCACCGTCCTCGTCGAGCTCCACAGCTCCATTAGCACACGTTTGGAGCTCAGGGTCCTCCAGCTGCAACCGACGTATATCTGAGGGTGCCAAGCGATCTAACTGCTCCCGGAGCAATGCATGACCCTCCCCGATACTGAGCTGCTCCCTCTGTCTCTCTCGATGTTCATAACGTTGCTGTCGTGGAGACTCGTCATGCCCAGCCTCGTCACTCTCGATGACAGGCCCAGGGGCTACTCCAGAACTAAGTAATGGTGCTAATACTGAATCACCCAGGAGAGCCGCCGAGTCAAAACTCTTAAAACCAACTCCAGCTTTAGCCTCCTCCTGTTGATCGTTCCTCTGCTGGTCTGAAGACGGAGGACTAGGCTGTGACACTTTAGCTGCCCGAGCTCGGGTGACAGCACACGCCATGGGTTGTGCCTGGCACCGCTCGACCCACTCTCGCTCTTCCCTACTCACGTCGGCCGGCCTCTCGGCAACGACTAAGGGTAGAACCTCAGAAGCGGGCATTGCAAAGTCGTTGCCGAGAAGAAGGTCGACGCCCTCCACTGGCAGTTTCTCCACAATCCCAACATCCAATTCACGTGCCACACCATCCACCTCCAACTCCAACCGCACCAGCGGGTATGACCGAGTTGCATTAATACCCTGCACCACCACCACCCGAGCCGCATTTATAGGGTAGCCAGTCAAGTTTTTCATCAAAGTCTGGGAAGCACCTGTATCACGCAAGACCTCTACTCCATGCTTGCGCCCCGCCCACATCACGCAACCCCGTCCTCTATGGTCGCAAAAAACATCCTGAGCAGGGTTCGAGCCTCCCAGGTGCTTCTGCATTGGCTGTGCCTCAGCCTCTGACGAACTGCCCCGGGCAAACTCAGAAGGCTTCAGAGACACACCAATGTTGCAGGCCAAAGACACAGCTGCTGTAGGTGGTTTGCTAGGACAGACTCTTGCAAAGTGCCCCTTTTTATGACATTGATAACACTCTAACTCCCCTTTGGGCTTCCCTTGGTACTGGGAAGGGCCCGGCCCCTTCTTAAATGGGACGGTGCTAGTCTTGTGGTCAGTCTTGGTATCATAACTCTTGTACTTGTTTG
This sequence comes from Lithodes maja, assembly GCA_037953745.1. Classification (NCBI taxonomy): domain Eukaryota; kingdom Metazoa; phylum Arthropoda; class Malacostraca; order Decapoda; family Lithodidae; genus Lithodes; species Lithodes maja. The sequence continues at coordinate 95,676 of JBAKBP010000358.1, forward strand.
CATAAGATATATTACTAACTCGGGGGGGTGGGGCGTCACGCCCCTTGTTACCTGCCTCACTACGCTGGGCAGACCCGCACCCACGAATTAATGATAGCCGGAGGTCAGCCATCTCAGCTGCCTCCTGTAGAGTTTTTGGATTCTTTTCTTTAATAGTTAAAGTCATTTCTGCACCTGTACACTTATAAAACTGCTCGAGCAGAAACAGCTCCGTCAACTGTTCGGCCGTCTCAGCTTTCTCAGAACGTGTCCAGTTTGTAAGTGCATCTTTTAAGTCCCGGGCATGCTCAAGAAAGGTCGCCTCCCTAGTCTTTGTAACACCCCGAAACTTCAATCGATATGTTTCTGGTTGCAACTCGTATGCCCGTAGGACAGCTCTCTTCAATTCTGGGTAGTCAATGCAAGACTCTAAAGGCAGTGCATCATAAGCCTTCAGACCCTTACCCGTAAGTCTTGAGGAGACCAGAGCTGCCCACTTCTCTTCAGGCCAATTATGCTCCCTACACTTCTTCTCAAAACGATTAAAAAATTCTGTGACTTCAGTTTCACTAAATGCCGGCACCAATTTGACTAAGTGATACAAGGACTGTTCTCTTACTTGGCCCTCACGGCCCATCCGAATCCCTGTCGACTCTGCACGAGTCTTATCTAAGTCTATCTGAGCACAATATTTCTCTGAGTCGTACCTAAGCTCAGCCTCATGCCTCCTGGTCTCATCCTCTTGCCTCCTAACCTCAATCTCATGCCTCCTAGTCTCATTCTCCTGCTTCCTAGCCTCAGTCTCATGCCTCCTAGACTCATTCTCCATCTCCTGCTTCCTAGCCTCATTCTCCATTTTAGCAAGCTCGAGTTTAAATATCATCTCAGGAGACAGGCCGGAAGAGGGAGCTGCCACTACTGAAGGAGGGGGGGCAAGAACTGGGGAACCACCATACGCACCGCCCGAGGGCACTCCAATCTTCCAATGCTCATCCCTCTGTGGGAGAGTGCTAACCTCCGGCAACTGAGTGGACGGCACTGTGGGAGTCGAGTGAGAGGGGATCTGGGGAGGAACCCCCCCAAACGCCCTCTCCTCCGAAACCCCATGTCGCCCACGCAACACCCAGGAAATCAGCTCCCCCTTGGACATCGCTGCTACATTGGATCTGCCCAAAACCTGGGCTATCAGGCGCAAGCCATAAACATTCACCCCAGTCAGCCTCTCCTCCGTCACATGGTACTGCTTACTCACAAAAAGTCTAGCATCCTCCTCACTAGTTACTAACGGCACCTCCTCAAATAGCATCTCTCGCTCCTCGTCAGTACTAGGGCACGACATACTGAAGTTCACAAAAAATTCTCGAGACAAAAGTGTTAAACTCCCTTATGTAAGCACTAATTACTAAATTAACTGGAGTCTCTTAAATGCTCTCCTAATTGCCTTACAAAAAAAAATATTCTTCAATATGTACGCTAAAGTACGAACAAACAAATGTTGTACAACTCTGCAGAAAATTATACTGTTCACAAAATCCTAAGCAAGGTCGCCATTTGTTACGACCGGGCACTCGGGTACACTAGGGCTCTTACACAGGACTCGAGTATGGCTCGCTGCCACAACGGAAACACACGATCCCAACCCCAGAGTACTGCCAGCCGAACAAAAAACGCCACTACCCTCCAGAGTTCTATCTGCTATAACGGGGTATACAAGAACTCGGTACTAGCGTTTCACACAACAGACTAATAACAAGACGGGAGTTATCTAGTCTGGTCAACAATCAAACAAAGAAGAAAGTACTACAACACTAAAGAATAGCGTTGGCCGAAGCCGAAGTAATCCACCCTTGAACTAAGAACTTAAGAAGTCCTCCACCCTCTACTTCGGATCGGCACTATTACGTTACGTTAAACAATAGTCCTCGAGCATCAAGCAAGGAATCTTCTGATAAGTTAGATGCTTCTCGAATACTCATAAGAAGTAAGTATCGGATTTTGAACAGCAATTTAATGAATAACTCACTGGTAATTAAAGGCTTTAAATTGACATAAGAAGAATTATAAGAATAAGCAATAGGATATGGCAAACATTAAGAAGAAGTACTCCGACAATGCACTGGCAATAGCCTACTAAGATTGTGCTCGTGGGCCACTAATCTCTGAAGTAGCTAAGCGTGCCACACATGAAATCAATAATGCTTAAACAATAATATACATAAGGAGAAGCTTCAATACTATGCTGTATCTGCTGGTCGAGCAAAGTCTAGCTGGGATATCTAAGGTTAAGAGACAATGGCTGAGCAAGCGGCTCGTAGCCTAGCGAGGTCCTTAAGACTGTGCGGCCAAATTACGGTAATTGACGGGATGCTCTCTTGAGAGATCCAGATCACTAGTATCTGGTTCTCTCCTGGCGATCCTCTCAAAGTCAAGCAAATGAGATAGCACAGTGTTGGGTGGCACAGGCAAAAGCCCTCACTCGCAACACAGTGCTAAACTCCCACGGTACACAGTCAGAAAGACCACCTAGGCGTTCCACGTCTCCGTTGCAATTGTACTGGTTCAACCGCAACCTAGTACTCATAGGAAATCACAACTCAGAAACCCTATCCCAGTCTAGCATTGCCTAAACCAGCAGAAAACAGGAACATGAATAATCGCACACAGGGAAATGCATATACGAGTGCAACAAACATCAATCAATCCTATTCTAGTTAACCCTTCCAAAAATAGGCTATCTAACAGGCACTTATCTCGTGAGAACTCAAGCGATAATACTTTGGCTGACTAAATCTGCACCAAAGGGGTCATGGAGGTTAAACAGGGACGAGAAGAGAAGAAGATAGGCGGTTCAGAGAGTAGAGAAAGTTCACATCAGTCGGAAGAATATGGATAGTTGCAAGGGATATGAGAAGTCGCTTTGCCTGATGAGTTCTGAAGAATGGTGGCCAGAACCTCTCTTTTTATACTCGGCCCTCTAGCGGCATATCTCAAACTACTTAAGGACCGCCCACTGGCAATCATGACGTCATATTCTCTCTCAATCTGGGATCGACAAAGAACTTCCCACGCGCTGAAAGGGAGGAAGGGAGGAGGGAGGAGGGAGTGAGGCCTACACACCTCGTGGCGCGCTCACTGGCCGTCGTTACATAACTCTCTCTCTCATCATTGTATATAAGTCCCACACACAATACTTATATCTAATGATATAAAATAGAACTCGTTGACTTAGAAGAAAACAAAATACATATTTATAATACTTATAGTACAACGGCTCACATAAACTAAGTTAGGAAACTCTACACAGACTACAGCCAAAGTTCCTGCCCTGACGATCCTAGCGAGAGTGGGGCCTGACTGGGCGTTCTGTACAGCATGCTCATACTCGACATGCGTCACACCCATAAAGGAATGTGTGCAACAGATGTATTTGATAAAGGTGGTAAAAGGATAAACCCTCGGCCTTAATCATATTTTGTTTCCAGTTTCAGCAAGTTTGATATATTTGATCTGCGCACAGTGATAGTCAAGACGTACTGAATATTCACAGAAATGGCCAGTGCCTCATCTTCATCTGTTCAAGCAACTTATTGGACTATCTGTGTTTTTTGTCAACTGGACACCAAAGAGTCTCTCATATCACCAACTGACAGAGGCTATGAAACCATAGTAGACAACATCACACAGTTTAGTAACCTTGACTCAATGCCAATCAAAATCAATCTGGCACGACTTGACCATGGGAATGGTATTCAATTAACATTGAAAGAACAGAATGCAAAGTGGCACAAATCTTGTTATCAGAAGTTTTCACATACCAAACTGGAACGCGCAAAACGAAAGCACAAGTCTGAGGAAGATGGGACTGCTTCAAAACGAATTTTCACACGTAGCACTAGCAGTGGTGGTGATACTGCCTCAAGTGGAACAGTTGGCAGCAATTGTCCCAAATGTTTCTTTTGTTCCCAGCAGCAAACAAAGGAGAACCTCCGCGAAGTCTGTACATTTCAACTAGATTTTCGTGTGAGGAAATGCGCACATGATCTACAAGATGAAAAACTTCTTGCAAAATTAAGTGCAGGAGACCTTATTGCCCAGGAGGCAAAGTATCATGCAAACTGCCTTACAAACCTGTACAATAGAGCACGTGCAAAGGTATCACAGGATCAGGATGCCTCAGTTGACCAGACATGTAAAGGAATTGCTTTGGCTCAGCTGATGGATATGTTGCAAACAATTCCGAAGAATCCACAGACACTTTCAGCACATGGTGTGAATGGCGAAAAGCTGAAAGTCCTCAGTTCATGTACTGGCATACGAATCTAGAGCTGGAACTTCTCTTGTTCACATTTGTGCGATCACTACGTACTGGTGACTTTGATTTGTATGTGGATACGCTGAAGAAATTGACACCTTGGTTCTTCAGTCTCAACCACACCCACTACGCACGTTGGATGTCCGTACATGTGCGTGACATGAGCAGTCTATCTCACACTCATCCCTTAGGGGAGGTGTGGTGGAGTGGTCTTGCCACTGGCCTGGTAATCCAAAGGTCCCGGGTTCAAATCCCGATGTATCAATGGGAAGATATTATTGGGATGGAATTTGTGCTGTACCTAGTATCAGTGCATTACCACAAAGCCCACCGAAACGTCAATAAAATACCCTCATTGTTCCCTGATTAAATAGCACTGTATGAATATTCCCATATTCAAAATATGCTATAGGGGTGCAATGCCTGGTGAGTTATCTGCTCAACAGGTGGCGTTGTGTGTGTGTAAGTGTGAGAGTCCGAGTGTAGAGGGTGAGACAGTGAAGCACGGGAACGAGATGGCTTCAGAGATGGGGTCGTTTCGGGCCATGAGTGAGCACCGTGCCTCATGTGAAGGCAAGATGGCAGGTGCTCGTTGTACTCTACGTGCTTCACATGTCTCACTCCCTAGACTGGAACAAGACCTCACGGGCTTCACTGTTCATTGTAAAGCGGTGAATGTTAAGGCTCTCAGCCTATGCCCGAGAGGAAGTAAGTTGGAAAAAAAAAAAAAAAAAAAAAAAAAAAAAAAAAAAAATGTTGCCAAAGAATTTCAGCAAGGCAAGTTTGTTGTGGCAAAATCCCAGAGAAAATTCTCCCTCATTGCTGTCGATCACTGCCATGAACAAAACAATGGAGTAATGAAGGATGAAGGCGGAATCATCGGGCTTACCCAGGATGCAAACTCCCTCTTGAGATGGGCAGTGGCAGGACCAGAACTTGTCAGAGTAATTTCTGAGTTTGAAGCGACCATGGTAGGGAAACAACAAAGTTCTGGGCAAAGAAACCATCATGAACAAACCCCGTCAACCCTGAAGTTGTTTGCTGGACAGGTTCAGGCGGTAGTTAGTGTAATGGAGGACATGGGGAGCCTATTTGAGGAGGAAGGGCAGGACCTTCTCAGACTCCATACAAAGGACATCATGGATGAGCAGTCAGTCGAGTGTCTAACCACTCTCGCATCAAAGGGTCAGGAGCAGTATGCAACATTTGTGGAAGAGCGGCTCAGAACAAATACTAAGCCAATCACAGCAACAATTACCAGGAACAAGGTGGTACTGTTCAATGTCCAAGGCAAACGATCAAACAAATCAGGGGACAAAGTCAGTCTCCTCAAAAGTGAATCTTCGCTGTTTGCAAGTCTGTATGTTGCATGTCAGACAAGGAAAGGTGACTTGAACAATTTCTTCAATCATGAAAACCTCCCATTTCCTCCATCTCTGTCTGCCTATGGGCAGCTACGTCCAGGGAAGAAGTCTGATCTCATAGAATGTCTTGAAAAGAAAGTAGGGTCATCAAATGATGTGACACCAGAGACTGAAGTGCGAATCATGGATGGTGCGGCACTTGTTCACTTTCTTAGACCTGAGGGCTGCAAGACATTTGGAGACTATGCTGCCAAGGTCTTTCTTCCACACATAAACAATGCTCAAAGTCAGGCTCTGAGAGTGGATGTTGTCTGGGACCAGTACTTCGATAACAGCCTCAAGTCACAGACAAGAGAACAACGTGTCACTGGTCCTATTCAGCGCAGACGAGTTGGGGCGTCTAGCCCAACACCAAAGAACTGGCAGCAGTTCCTTCGCTTGGCCAACAACAAGACAAACCTGTTTACATTCCTGAACAAGGAACTGCTGGAAAATGCATCAGGAGACCAGACTCTCATTGTTACTGATGGTGCCAATGTGCTATGCTTACCTACACGAGACACCAGCAACATTGCTCCCTGCAACCATGAGGAGGCAGACTCGAGGATCATGGTGCATGTCAGTGATGCTGTTATGCAGGGCTTCCACAAGATCCTTGTTCGAACTGTGGACACTGACGTGGTAGTATTGGCAGTGGCAGTCGTACAGCAGCTGGCTCAGAGACAGCAGATAGAACTCTGGATTGCCTTTGGTTGTGGAAAGGACTTTAGGTACATCCCAGCTCATGAAATATGTGCTTCACTTGGCACAGAAAGATCCTTGGCACTGCCTGTGTTCCATGCTTATACAGGTTGTGATACCGTGTCCCATCTGGTCCAGGTGGGAAAGAAGACTGCATGGAAAGTGTGGGAGGCACATGATGAATTTACTGCGACATTCTATGAGCTGCACAATGCACCTGAACAAATTGGTGAAGCGACTGAGGCTTCTCTGGAGTACTTCACCATTCGACTCTATGACAGGACAGCAACTTCTCGTTCCATCAATGAAGTCAGAAAGAATCTGTTCATCCACAAAGGATGTCAGATATCATGTCTACCTCCAACCAAGGCTGCTCTACAGCAACACATGAAGAGGGCAGTACAACAAGGTGGGCACCACTGGGGCTGCACCACGGTGCCAGAACGACAGTTGCCCTCTCCAAGTGAGTGGGGATGGACTTGCCCAGAAAAGTGGAGGCCTCTGTGGTCTAACTTGCCCGAAGCCAGTGCAACCTGCCCAGAACTACTGAAGTGTTCTTGCCGAGGAGGATGCACAGACTGCAAATGTGTTGATGCGCATCTAAAATGCACAGCCTACTGCAAATGCAAAAGTGACTGTGACAACAGTGTCTGAAGCTTTAGGAGTGGCATTTTTATAGCCTGACTTGCCCTAAATTGGATTTTATGCCACATAATTCTTGTATATGATCTCCAAATGCAATGCTACATGTTTTTTAGAACAAGGAGTTGAGAAAAAACCATAGCACCTCACAGTTTTCCAGAAACTGCATTGTTGCTGCCGGTTGCTAAGGAAAATGATTTGCCTAGCAACCGTTGCTATGCAACACTGAAATCTCGGTGGCTCCTGCCCTGAAATTGTAAAATAGGTCTTTGTGAACTATTGTGGAAAGTTTTATGCTTGTATCACCTTGTGAGCAATTCTTGTCCTATTTGTATATATATATATATATATATATATATACAGTATATATATATATATATATATATATATATATATATATATATATATATGTTTTTAATCTCTCAGTGGGGTTCGAACCGCCGACCTTCAGGACGATAGCCGACGCTTTAATCAACTACACCACGGCAGATTAAAGCGTCGGATATCGTCCTGAAGGTCGGCGGTTCGAACCCCACTGAGAGATTAAAAACATTTAGTGGCTCACGTGTATTTGTGATATATATATATACTGTATATGTCTGTATTCATTTAGTTATAACCTCCAGCCTGTTCCCTCATTTACAAGGTGTTGGCAGACAAAAGGCACATACTCTAATATATCAACCTGACCTTGGCATCATACAGTTAAGGTATCCGAACAACTCGACCATTAGATCATATCAACCATTAGTTCTCGGCTAATGGTTCTCAACCAGTAGCTCTTAATCAATATTGTGTGGGTGCCACAATGGTTAGTACTTTAAACTCATAACCGAGATAATGTGAGTTTGATTCCCAGTTTGCTCACACCGATTGACTAAGTTACTCTATGGTCACTATGAACCAGGAGGTAAAGAACAATTGTGATGCTCCATATGGAAGATAAACTGCATAAACTGTAGTAACTTCCATAATGTGCAGTGGCCCCTGTGTAACAGGCTGGAATACTCACCCACCACCGGTTTTAATGGTCAATGGGATATAGAGATTAGCACTTGAGCATAGTGCAGACTAAACTTGTTGTTGTTGTTGTTGTGTAGCCCCCAGGAGACTAATGATTCATAGCCAGTCCCTCCTGTAACCTCCGGCAGCTTGGTCAAGCTCCCACCCACTCCATGGTGAAGTTATCCTGTTTTTGGAGCAATCACAATACAGTTGATATTGGCAATCAGGATGCAAGCAACTCGTAACCAGAATCAGACGCACCAAAGGTTGGACCACATTGGGAATGTGTACAGTACGGTAAGGGCTCTTATCTTTACAGTCGAATCCTGTAGACCTCTGATGACCTGGATGGCGCCTCTATCCACCACTGTCCTGAAGGGACTAAGTTTGGAGGGTAGACTACCTTTCGATGGGAATTTAACGACTGTCCGTTTCTGTTGTGGTCCTGAAAAATAGTCGGCCGACAGTCAACCTCTTTTGGTCGTCTCTAACAATACACATGGATATGGGCTAGAAAATTATGAAATAAAGACTAAAGTAGCTTTACTTTTAGGATAGTTCCAGTTTAATTGGTCCTGGTTGATTTGGCAGTGGTTGAGATCTATTGGTTGAAATATAGTAGTGGTTATAAGTTGGTCATGAACCATCCGCCAGTTACCACCAAGCCAAACAACCATAGTCATCAGCCAACCTCAGCTACAGGGGGCTATCACACTAGAGGCTTTAAAGGGGGATGGACCGGTTTTCTGGCCCCCCTTCTCCCTCGTGTTTAGCTTCATTGCTTTTGAGATTTTAAGACGTTCACACTATTAGTTTGGTGATTTTAAGACGTTCACACTATTAGTTTGGTGATTTTAAGACGTTCACACTATTAGTTTGGTGATTTTAAGACGTTCACACTATTAGTTTGGTGATTTTAAGAACTTTCGCCCTATATCTGTCAATGTTAAGACCTTTCATACCATTTAGGTGTCGATTTTTTCCTGGGGAGCGATAGCGAGCCTGTAAATTAAGAGGCCGGTTCGGCCTTCGGCCCGGACATTTTTCTACCGACAAATTTACAAATTGATCTTGAAGGTATTCTTCTTTAGGCTTGATGGAGGTGTGGGGAGGAAACCAAAAGAAAACAAATCATGAAAAGATATATATATATATACTGTAAATGAGCAAATAAATACGTCCATCCCCCCTTAATGTAATAAATACGTCCATCCCCCCTTAATGTAATAAATACGTCCATCCCCCCTTAATGTAATAAATACGTCCATCCCCCCTTAATGTAATAAATACGTCCATCCCCCCTTAATGTAATAAATACGTCCATCCCCCCTTAATGTAATAAATACGTCCATCCCCCCTTAATGTAATAAATACGTCCATCCCCCCTTAATGTAATAAATACGTCCATCCCCCTTTCGGACTTCGGTGAGACTTTTTCTATTGCACTAGACATATCGAAAGCCTTCGATAGAGTCTGGCATAAATCTTTAATTTCTAAACTACCCTCCTTCGGTTTCTATCCCTCCATCTGTGCCTTTGTCTCTAATTTCCTTTCCGGCCGTTCCATAGCCGCGGTTGTGGACGGCCATTGTTCACTTCCTCACCCTATAAACTCCGGTGTTCCTCAGGGCTCTGTCCTATCTCCTATTCTCTTTCTAATTTTTATAAATGATCTCCTTAACTGTACCTTAATTCCCATCCATTCATACGCAGACGACTCAACCTTACACTACTCCATTAGTTTTTCAGAACGCCCCAGCCAGCAATCTCTCAACAACAAACGTAATGAAGCCATAGAACTCTTAAATTCTGATCTAAATACAATTTCCAATTGGGGCAGAGAAAACCTTGTTAACTTTAATGCTTCCAAAACCCAATTTCTCCATCTATCTACCCGTCAGGATCTCCCAGCGGACTATCCCTTATTCTTCAACAATACAAAAATCAACCCTTCATCTTCTCTCAATATTCTTGGTGTCTCTTTTTCTTCTGCTCTCATTTGGAAGGACCATATTACCAGTCTTGCTAAGGCAGCCTCCCAGAAGCTGGGTGTGCTCAACCACCTCAGGGGGTTCTTTTCCCCTGCACAGCTTCTTGCTCTGTACAGGGGCATAGTGCGCCCTTGTATTGAGTATTGTTCACATGTGTGGGGAGGTTCCTCTCACACCGCTCTCCTAGACAAAGTTGAAAGGAAGGGCTTTCGTATCATTAACTCCCGTCCACTCACCAACTCTCTGCAATCTCTCTCTCTCCGCCGCAATGTTGCATCTCTCTCGCTATTCTATCGCTACTATAATAATCAGTGTTCCTCAGAGCTATCCCAGTGCATACCACCTCCTTTACGTAGGGCACGTGGTACCCGTCTTGCAACTCAATCCCACCCCTACTCTGTGCAACTCTCCAACCCAAGAGTGAAACGTTACTCTCAAACTTTCTTCTACTCAACAGCTGAGCTCTGGAACTCTCTCCCAGAATCAGTCTTTCCCTCTTCCTATGACTTAAATTGCTTCAAACTCCGTGTGTCCAGGCATTTTGGCTCGAACGTCCCTTGATTTTGGCCCTGTCACTCTTTCAACTATGGGGGAGGCACTCGCTATAGGCAGTTATGCCTTTTGCCTCCCTCAATCACATAGAAAAAAAAAAAAAAAAAAAAAAAAATGTAATAAATACGTCCATCCCCCCTTAATGTAATAAATACGTCCATCCCCCCTTAATGTAATAAATACGTCCATCCCCCCTTAATGTAATAAATACGTCCATCCCCCCTTAATGTAATAAATACGTCCATCCCCCCTTAATGTAATAAATACGTCCATCCCCCCTTAATGTAATAAATACGTCCATCCCCCCTTAATGTAATAAATACGTCCATCCCCCCTTTACCCCTTGAGGATTGGGACGCGTTTTGACAGTTTGTGCTGGCTATCATTAAATGATCTTATGCAATTTAGGAACGATATCAAGGAATCAAAGGGGTTAATACTATATCAGTTAATAATTTATCTCCTACAAGTTCTTCCTAAGCTGTATAAACTTGTCTATTAATGACCAGAATAAACTGTCAAAACGCGTTATGATCCTCAAAGGGTTAAAGCTCTTCATGTAAGGGGGCCACCTCGTTATCTTTGTTTATCTGTGTTGTATCCATTTGGCCCCATTCAGCCTACTGTTTTAAGACGTTTATCCCCATCCAGGTGTCGATTTTTTCCTGACGAGCGGTAGTGAGCCAGCATATTATTTCAAACAAAATTGACAGCAGTCTAAATTTGTACATTATTCGATAGAAAAATTTCTCCGGCAAAGCCGGAATTCTACATAAAATACTGGCTCGCTACCTATCGCCAGGAAAAATCGACACCTGTATGGGGATAAACTTCTTAAAACAGTAGGCTGAATTGGGCCAAATGGATACAACCCAGAGAGAGAGGGAGAGAAAACAAGCAGGTCACCCTCCTTAAGTCACATTTCTTAATTAACCATGTATTATTTGTCAACCATCTTGCATCATACTCAATACAACTAAATTCTTTGTAAACTTCTTCTCATCGGGTGTGGTCAGGTCTCTAGGATTCATAGTTTCCTTCACTCCAGGTTTCAATCATCTCACCGGCCTAGTCCTCACTCTCTCTCCTGTCACCCTTCTAAGCTGCTTAACCCATTTTACTGACTGTTTCAATATTTTTGCTGAATATATTTTTGCACTCCTTCAATCAAATTATCAATATATATACTGCATATACAGTATATACTGTATGTATATATTATATACCGGTTTATATATATGTATATATATAATATATAATTGCCTTATTTGTTACTTCGTTTCTTGTTCCACACTCTAGGAAACCATATTTATCCAAAAAAGCCTAGTTTAAGAAATCAACATTTAAATAATTATTTGTATCAGAGTTGCTTCATTAACATTAGTAGCTGCCTCAACTTCCTAACCAGTTGCATCCAGACTTCCCCACCTCTCCAGAGCCTAAACATCAACATCGCATTCCACTCCATCCATCAACATATTAAACATCTATGAACAAATGACACATCCCTGTTTCATCTTCTATTTACATCATACCATTATCCCTCATTCCTTTCCACAGGAAAATAGTTACCAGTGCCTTGGAAACATTAAGGGGAGGTTTCTAGTTTGTTCCCTAGACCTCCATCAAGCTTTAAATTATACCCCCTAGACACCCTTTCAAGATAAATTTGTACATTTTTGGGTAGAAAAATATCCCGGCCAAAGGCTGGTTGCTCTTAAATTACAGGCTCGCTATTGATCGCCAGAAAGAAATCGACACCTAAATAGCACGAAAGGTCTCAACATCGACAGAAATGGGGCCAAAGTTCTTAAAATCACCAAACTAATTGGGTGAACGTCATAAAATCTCAAAAGCAATGGAGCTAAACATGAGGGAGAAAGGAGTCCAGCAAAAAGATCCTTCAAGTGGAAATCTCCCCTTAAAGTTCACCTTGGCATGCTAGTTCAACAGCTAAGGGATGAAGCACACACATTATAGATGATGATGGTTATGTTAAAACAACAAAACGTTTATGATATTCTAGAAATACCGTGTTCATTATCCAGGGGTTGCTAATATATAACAGAGCTTGGTAAAGATAGCAGGTAATTGACAGGTAATTGACCAAATTTGATATAAGAAGATGAAAGCTGAATATGAGAATGAGAGTGGATGATAAGGAAGTTTGTGGTTGGTGCCAGGATTCCTATTCGTTGGGGTTGGATTCACGTTGTAGAAATTATAAAGGCTTTCCCTGTAGTCTCCATTGTCACTCTGGGGGGCACAAAGAAAACAGGTATATTAAGAATGGGTAGACAAATGTATATCTTTATATTTGAATTCAATATAGTTTTCAATAAAATGGACTTCAGTTTATTGAAAGTATACATTTAAACAAATATTAATAGGTATATGGCACATAAATCCCCCCCAAAATTCGCAACATACATGATTATATACTAAATTGTGGAAGTAATGATTTGCAATACAATGAAGCAAATTACACAATGATGTACCACCTGCGGGACAACAAATTCAACACTAGTGGAGCTTTCATTTATGAAAGTTACTGGAATGAGTATTTTCAATATGTGATCAACCTCCATCTCTGGCCCGCCAACAAGAGTATACCAAAACCATAGTTGGAACCAGGATTAACCCCTAGCGACATCTCTATAGCCTAATTTTCTTCTAGCTACATTTTGACGATTTGGTGCAGTTTTTAGAAAGGATCTGTGATAGTGAAAAGGGTTAAGTGTGGTAGTTTGAAGTCTGGTAATTACTGGAGGCCCTTACTTAAACTGAATAAAGTTGTCTAATAGTAGCTAGAATAAAATTAAAAAGACATTGTCGGTACAGAAGGGGTAACAAAATCCTTACTTCAAGAAGAGAGTGCTATTAAAAATCCTTGTTACGTGAAACTCGTGAGGACTGACAATTCTTACAGCCAGCCATTTAAGCACCAGTAACTGCACCAAAGTCACCTGGTACAATGTTTAATACCACAAGGGTCACGTTAGTCCACTGTGAGTATTACAAACCAGTGGCAGTCTTGGCAATATGATGGGGAGCATTGATAAAACTTGTAATATTCATTCTAAAGGTAATAACAATTTAAGTATGTATCTACAGAGACATAATCTGAAAACATATTTGTTGGCTACTGGAACATCTATACTACTGTGGAGGTCTCTCTCTCTCTATATATATATATAAGGCTTTTATGGAATTGTTTACAGCATCAAGACAATAAACTTTAAGAACTTGCTCTAAAGTTATGATTAATGGGCAATATATTAAATTAACCAAATGTTCATAGAATATCTCTTTAAAGTGGTCCAATATATTCTAACATCTCAAGCACTTATACATTTTCCTGCAGTGCAAAGTGGTATATATGTTATTGAGCGATTCTGACAAAGTGGTGTATTATGTTATTATATATATCTTTTCACGTGTCTTTAGTAAGTGTTTTCCTTCTCTCAACCCCTCCAGCACGATGACGTATTTTTCATTTTATTCTGGTTACCATTAGACAGGTTTCTTTAGTTTATAATCTACTTCTAAGACTCAAAGGGGTAACAACGATCTCGATAAACTCTCTGAATAACATAGGTCCTTAAACTGTATGATATCGTCTAATTTATCAGATAGTAGAATAAGAGCTAATTTGCACCTACTTCATCTGTCTACAAATGTGTGAGATATAATGGCCTGACCTCAAACAGAAGAAGACATGCTTGTTGACCAGTGTTTGGGTTGTAAGAGTAGAGTGTTATCCCTGATACTGGTGCCACTCCCTCTCACCTCCGCGCCACCACCACCAGCACCAGCACCACCACCACCACCAGCACCTCCACCAACACCTTCCTTACTAAAGTAACTGGTGACTAGTCTGGCTCGAGGGGACCCGCTTGTTGTCGCCAGGGACTGACCTAGGCCATACATATCACAACATTATTATACACTAAATACTATACTTAATTACTCCTCTGCTATATAATGCGGCAAGAATATAGTATTCGGGTGTAGGCTACCGCTCGCCTTGTTTACACTACACGGACGCTCGCGATCATGTTCCCGTCTATCTTGACTGCTGTGGGATACAATATGACTTATTGTCACCATCATATATATTGCCAGCAGGGAGCAAATATCAGAATATATTGCCTTCAAATTAGATGGGAACTTAACAGCGAGTGATCGACCTACGCGAGCGATCGACTTATGTAAACAAGACGACCGTATGCCTGTATACTACATCCTTTCCTATAATGCTTATATAAATCTTCTATATACAATGATGAATATTGTTTTGTTAAATGTTTTTAAACAACCTGGGTGGTGACCTTAGAATTCTGCAGGTTCCGGTCATAATTAGGCCTACAGAAAGGTAAACACTGGAGGTGAGGAAATTCTCAGTCTAAGATAGTAACTCACTATCAAGCAGTGACTTTAACATGACTCACGCTTGGCACTCACACCATGGCTTCCTGATGAGCTTCAACATGTTAATTGAAATATAGGATTTGATCATTATATTTAGTGTGAAATTGCATGATAAAAAAATAACCCAATCTACTATATAAAAGGCACTTTCTGTGAGTCTGTCGTCTGTCTGTCTGTTTGTTCACGAACTACTCCTTCAGTTTTCAAGATGCAGAGCCCATACTTGGCATGCATACTAAGGGGGTGCCAGAATAGGTTTTAAGTTGGGGGGGGGGGGGGAACTCCCTCAGTTTTCAAGATGGAGAGCTCATTCTTAGCATGCATACTAAGGGAGTGCCAGAATTTGTTTATGTCGCCCCCCCCCCCCCCCCCCCCCCCACCCAACATAATCAGCCAATACGTCAATTTACCCCCGGGCAGCGCCGGGTACCTCAGCTAGTACAACATAATTCGCTAAGCCAGATATAATACTTTCACATAAATATCAAGTGCAGTGAGTGACAATTAGAAACTTTGTTGTGAGACTCACTTTCTGCCATAGTGAGCTAAACAAAATATGCAAAATGGGTATCGTTACCATAGGTAAACAATATGATTGGCTCGGTGTATATGTGTTGATTTTTAAAGATATCGTGATAAAGTATTTATGTATAATTTCCCCTAACACCTTTTTCTACAGCAAAAAACATAAGTTGGAAAGTAAAATACTCAAAATCCCATGGCAAAGGGGTTTCAATGTACATATGCTAATCTCAAAAGGGGTAAATATAATGAAATAGTATGTATGTATGTACAGTATATACTCAAGCACATACCCCAAAGCTGGGGGTGGCCGATTCGAGACAGAGACCGAACAGAAACAACATATAAACTTCTAATTCTTAGGGTCCGGGACTGCTTTCGTATTCCCTCACGCCTTTTTCTGCCTCACCTAGTAGGTGAATTTTACAATAGTATGTGTGTAATTATGCTAGATGTAAACAGTATTAACCCGTCAAACGCGATAGGCCTTATGGAAGGCTTACCATAGGGAACGCGATAGGCCTCACGGAAGCAAGACCAAAAAAAAAAGCCTTCCAAAACATCCCAGGGGCTATCAAAACAAAGGAATTTGTCTCTAGGTGAGATAATTCCCCTCTAGTACTCATCCATGTGTTTCTCACCCCCCCCCCCTTCCCCTCCTTCCCCACCTTATTCCCCCCTCCCCCCCCCTCCTCAATTATCACCAATTTTTCCTCTTATTATCATCATTTATCAGTTATTTTTCTCTCCCGCGATAATGTAGCACAAGTGGGTTGCATAAAAGATTGTTATATAACACCCAGACACCGCCCGCTCACCTCAGTTACCTCACAGACAGCGAGAGGGGAGGGTTGCCTGTTGCTCACTCTCGCCTGAGATTATGACCAGGTGGCCAATATATAAGTTTTTCACCACCCAAATGCTTTTCCAACTTATTTTAGCACTCTTGAAGGTGCATATACTGTATACATCATATTATATGTAAAATAAAAGCATATTGAAAACAAATAATGCTCTACATCGTAAATATAACAAATTCTGTCAGAATCCAATGCTAGAAATTCACAAATAAGTACCCTTGCCCCTAGGGTATTTTCGCATTTAATGGGTTAAGCAATTACACTTTGATATCAGCAGTTCGAACATAATATCATTAATAGCCTATACATTTAACATCAAGGAACGGGAGTTTTTGAAAATGGGTCCAGTCCTGACGTTGTTCTTGACTTTAACCCCTGTCAAACGGGGATGTTTGTGACTTCTACTACCTGCCTGGCGGGCATATTTACCCTAAACGAGCTTCATTCTCCATGGTCTTTTTCATGCATAAACAAGAGCCAGAGCGTAATACAATTATGTATCCGTGAAAGGGCGATAATAGAGCTTTCCAATGACGCCTGAATCACCCTTGTACGACCACGGGTTCTCTTGCAACAATGTTGCAACACGAGTGCAAAAACCCTAAAATACGGTAATTTCCTTAGTTTTTTCCTTGTCTGGCGAGGCAGTGGATGTGTAATGTTGTGGTGGGGACCTCAGTTGCAGTACTCAGTCCGTGCCGAGTGGTCAGAGCCCGCCTATCGTCCTCCCAACGCATGGACTCTCTCTCAGAGCCGATAATGTGCTCAATATCCCTTGCGACTTATGTCGGGCCCCGCAGGGTTGGCCATGATTCTCTCACTCGACATATGTCAGGCCCCGCGGATTGAGTGTGTGTGCTGGTTTAATAATCCAATAGGGTTGATAGCTTCTGAAGTCTTATTTTAACTAACTAACTAACTAATTTGACAATAGAATATAACAAAATTACACTAATAAAGTAGAATCATTATTAGAGACCACACTGCAACTCCAACTTACTATCTATATATCTACTGTATATACTCAGGCACATACCCCTATTTTTTTGTTATTATTAGCTGGGGGGCGGCCGACTCGAGACAGAGCCCGAATAGGGACAACACAAAGATTCCTACTTACTACTGGCTGATATGAGAACGTCAGATCCCGAGTGTCCGTCCTCCTGTATGTGATCTGTGTCGAGTGTGTCAGGTGAGGTCTTAGTGGTGGGACAGTGTGAAGGGTCACCACTACCACCACTGCCTTCACCACCCACTAAACGCCCACATCTAGGGCAGTTAATAGGAACACAAACATCTTATTACTTACATAAGACTGTAGGTGAATAGAGCTCACACCAAATTCGTTTTTGCACAATGTAAGAAAATTATTAAATATAAAATGATCCCTGCTGTTTAGATAAAAATGTTAACCCCTAAAGGCCGGACAATAACCAACTTGAGCTTTGAAACAGCCAGGTGATGTACACTTATGCAATTGAAATATGCCGACTTATTTGGACATGCACAAGTCAACTGCTCACCCACACAGACTAAATGTCCCACACCCATTAAGCACGAGTGTACTTCTTTTGGTTCTGATTTATACACTAGAATATTTTGAAGTAATGGAGATGTTTAGAGGGTGACCAGATAATATAACTAATAGATCATTTCAAGTTTTGCAATCATATTCAGGGACAGTTCAACCAGTACTGTTAGGCTAGGACATCAAGCTTGTATTTTTTTGGGTTTTTTCGCCAACGCCGTTATTCCCATGAACATTAAGAATTTGTCACGAATCGAATCGCTAGGTCAAGTTGCTTGGACTTGACATCTACCAATAACATTTTGACAGCGAGGACTCGATCCGCCGACCCTTTGATCAGTAACCGACACTCTAATGGCTAGCATTATGTTTCAGGTGGGAAATTAGATGAGGTCTACTGTGAAATGGTTTACTGGTTAGGTAATTAATGATAATTATAACAGTAAAAGGGTGATGGCCTGTGATATACCTGGTGGAGTACAGTCAGCCTAATAAGTGATACCTCGGCACCAAGTATACTTTTTGTCAATAATTGGTATCTGCAATGTATATATTTGATTTATTCATTACCAGTGAGATATACAAACATGTTCCTACACTGACCCACCCTATTTCAACATCTGGCAGACATTAATACAGCAAAGAGCGAGCCAAACGTAATGACAGCTGAAACATGACTTCTTAGTGCGACCGTACCTGTAAGATCTGAGGAGGGTGAGAGAGATGGTCAGCAGCAGTAGTCCCAAGAAGCCTCCGACCAAGCCCAGGAAGACGCCTACGAGCGGTGATAGTCCAGGGCTTGACACATCCACTATCCTCTTCTCTGCCACTTGTACGAGAGAATGGAGGGAGAGGTAGTTAGGGTGAGGCACAGAGGGAGAGGTGAGGGGTGGGGGTGAGGGTGAGGCACAGAGGGAGATATAGAGGACGAGGGATGGCGGCACAGAGGAAGATATACAAGAGAGGGTGAGGGAGGGGTGGTGAGGGTGAGGCACAGAGGGAGATATAGAGGAAGAGGGATGGGGGCACAGAGGAAGATATACAAGAGAGGGTGAGGGAGGGGTGGTGAGGGTGAGGCACAGAGGGAGATATAGAGGAAGAGGGATGGGGGCACAGAGGAAGATATACAAGAGAGGGTGAGGGAGGGGTGGTGAGGGTGAGGCACAGAGGGAGATATAGAGGAAGAGGGATGGGGGCACAGAGGAAGATATACAAGAGAGGGTGAGGGAGGGGTGGTGAGGGTGAGGCACAGAGGGAGATATAGAGGAAGAGGGATGGGGGCACAGAGGAAGATATACAAGAGAGGGTGAGGGAGGGGTGGTGAGGGTGAGGCACAGAGGGAGATATAGAGGAAGAGGGATGGGGGCACAGAGGAAGATATACAAGAGAGGGTGAGGGAGGGGTGGTGAGGGTGAGGCACAGAGGGAGATATAGAGGAAGAGGGATGGGGGCACAGAGGAAGATATACAAGAGAGGGTGAGGGAGGGGTGGTGAGGGTGAGGCACAGAGGGAGATATAGAGGAAGAGGGATGGGGGCACAGAGGAAGATATACAAGAGAGGGTGAGGGAGGGGTGGTGAGGGTGAGGCACAGAGGGAGATATAGAGGAAGAGGGATGGGGGCACAGAGGAAGATATACAAGAGAGGGTGAGGGAGGGGTGGTGAGGGTGAGGCACAGAGGGAGATATAGAGGAAGAGGGATGGGGGCACAGAGGAAGATATACAAGAGAGGGTGAGGGAGGGGTGCTGAGGGTGAGGCACAGAGGGAGATATAGAGAAAGAGAGGCGGGAGGGAGAGGCACAGGGGGAGATATGTAGGAAGATAATAATTATGTAGGTGAGGGTGAGGTCCAGGAAGAGTGAGTGAAGGTTAGGCACAGAAGGAGAAATGGTGGACGAGGGGTAGAGGGGATGGGCATAGAGAGATATGTAGGAACAAAGAGAGAGTGTGAGGCAGGTCTGTAGATAGAGAAGATGAGAAAGTGTGACACACTGACAGTGACAATGAGGTGGAATAGTGGGGCAGATTTGTTGAAAAAAAATTCAGTTCTGGCAGAAATTGTGAAATTTGGCATGGAGTTTCCTTTGGTCATGCCCAAACATAATCAGGCTGGGGACACCTGGGACGTTCCTCTGGCGGCCATTTTGGAGAATATTCAATATGGCCACCATGTTACCCCGGCCGACCCATAACATTCCATATCTCCAACTATTTGGCCGATTTTTAATGATATATAAATGTATCCCTATAGTGTAAAGGTTAACAAACCATCTATGTATGTTTAAGATTGCTAAAGATCATTATCACCCTTAAAATATAAGTTATGACAATTTTAAATATGTTTTGCTTATTTACTGACATCTTAAACTCAAACTTTACAACAAAAGTGTTTTTTTATGCTTTGTCTAAGGGGTTTTCATTCTTTTTAGGAACATAATAATTATAATAGAAACCTCAGTTCTTCACCCGTAACATTGCAGCATTAAATATTTATTAGACTGTATATGACAACACAATTCCATGTACTAAAATTAACTGGGAATTTGCTGTTTATGTCAAAAAGAAAGAAATGAAAGTTTGACATTCCCAGTTGAAAATGGGTACCAGAATGTTTACAAAACTTTGCCTCATAACTTACTGGAACTCAGCATGATCTATTATTTGCCATTTCACAGAAATATTAGACGATAAGATGATGGCCATGGCATAGAAAATACATTCCTGGAAAATATAGCCGTCCTTCATGGAAACTGCCGGAGAAAATGTAATGACCAAAAGCTTGATCGAGCCAAGAAACGAGCTAGAGTGCGAGCTGAGTGTTCCCAAAAAGAAAACTCAAGTCCCCCAAAACACATACACTACTAGTTTTGGTTTGACCTTTAGCCGGTAGATACCCCAGTGTATACTGTGTGATAGTGTCTTGGCAGAAAACTTATCAAGGCATCAACTGCAGACATTGATGTTACTTTTAGGACCTTTGCTACAAAAATAAAGAACTCCCAACTGTTAGCAAGATTAGCTACTGCATCTGATATGTATGCTACTGATGCATACTTCCATAAATCCTGCTCTACAAAAATATATACACTTGCCCGTTCAGCTGATTGAAAAAAAACGTCTGTCAAATCGTCCAAATCCAGTTGCATTAAGAATCCATATACATCATGTGAAGCAATTACCTTTGCAGAGTTAGCGGCATATGTTAATGAATGCCATGGACAGATTCTCAAGCTGAAGGAAATTAACAAGTTGTATGAGGATAAGTTGAAACAATTGGGGTTTACTCGAACAACCACAAGCAATTCTACAAGACTGATAAAGCGATTACTGAAAGAACTCCCAGGATTAACTACCGGAAATGTAGGAATAGATATATTGGTAAAGCATAGTAGTACTGCTGGATCTGTTATATCTAATTGCCATGAAACCACTTTGTGAGATGATGAGGCAAAGACTCTTGCTAAAGCTGCAAATATACCAAGGAGACACATCTTTCAAAATTCACAGGAATCATTCACAGGTTCGTTTTTAGAAGATTCCCTCGTGAAATCAGTTCCATCTCCTCTCTTTGCATTCATGAAAATTACATTACTGGCCCTAAGATCAAGTTTCATATTTCAGTTGTGGGTGCCAGGGACAACGTTGCATGTACACTGTCACACCTTATATTTGATACTGTAAAGCACTTACGCAAATCCACAGGAAACGAGATGCATCTATCCAAAGAACGTGAAGCACCTATTCCCCTTTATGTTGGGTTGAAACTGCAAAATCAAAATCGTTCAAAGAAACTCGTACATGATTTTTTCTCTCTTGGACTGTCAGTATCTTATGACAGAGTGTGTAAATTTTCCTTAGATCTGGCGGTTAATGCATTAAACCAGTTCGAACAGGATGGTGCGGTTGTTCCCACAAATATGCGTAGAGATGTCTTCACAACAAGCGATATTGATAACATAAATCAAAAGAAACGGTCAAATTTGTCCCGTTCTGAGTTTCATGGTACAAATATATCCCCAACAAAGCATCTGTGTGAACCCAATGATGGAATCAAGTGGAACAATTGTTCAAGTAAAATTCAAAGTGAAATAAGTAACACCCCCTTCTTAACATTAATCATCATTACAAACCCCAATGTACTTGAATAAGCTAATGAAAGCATATGGTCCTCCCGGGGTTCGAACTTGGGAGACCACACCCAGAACATAAGCATCTAAACCATTACACCACCAACACAGAAGAATTTAACTCTATCTGCTTCTTATGCTGTAGTACCTCCAACTGAAGTATCAAACAGATAAATACATGACCCCTTGCAATGGCCTAATAGTTCCAGAAGTAACAATAATTCAAGAGTAAAGTGTGAATGATGAGGCCTGGCTACACCATGTATCTCACATAATAGACAAGGAAAGAATAGATGAGGATGACATGGTCACTTGGTCAAGTTATAATGCTAGATTACAGACAAACAATGTGCGACCTCGTGCCGAGACTTTGATTTTACCTCTATTTGTAGAAAAAGCACATTCCCCCTGTATGGTCAAACATTCCATGGAAGTTGTAAGAGATGTTCCTAAATCCAGGACAAACCCCTGTTATTGGTATGGATCAACAATTGTATAGTCTGGCAACAAAAAATCAATGGCAGTATCCACAGACCCTTGGTGAAGAAAAGTATATTGTGATGATGGGAGGTTTTCATATTGAGATGGTGCTACAGGAGATTATGGGAATGTGGCTGGATGGCTCTGGTTGGGACCAAATGTTTGTTGAAGCAGGTTGTCCTCTCTTCTGGTCGTGCTCATTCAGTCCTGAGTGCTTCTAATATATAAAGGACACGTTATGCTCACCAAGTGACTCTAGCTGCTAGCACAAATTGAGAGAGGAGGCGTACTCAGAATTGAACAGCAATGAAAAAATAACACAAGAACCATGGTGTGGATCCATGGTAGAGACATATCCTGAATTTGACTACTGGACACAAACCATGAATCTTCAATTAATGTATTGTAGGTTCATCAGGTCTCAGAGAGAAGGAGACTTTGAACTGTACAGTATATCCAGGTACTTGGTGAGATCCTTCCTTGGTGATTTGCTTTTGACCATCCAATTTATGCAAGGTAGTTTTTAGTACATGTGAAAGAACTAATGCAACTGAAAGACAATCATCCTGCAGTATACCACAAGTTTATGAAGGGCAACTTTGTTGTACAAAGAAAGGCCAGAGAGCTGGTTTGGTTGGTGGAGTGCATATGCGTTGGGTCTTCTTCCCAAACTCTGGAATCACACTGTTGGTCGAATCATGATTAACTTGTAGGATGCACCAAAAGTGTGGCTAAAACACATACATTGTTTGATGTTGATGTATATAAGCAACCATATAAGCATTTGAATTATATACTGTATATACAGTAGACTGTTTACCTTGAGCTTACATGTTTAGGTGAATTCATCAATTAATTTTCATATCTAAAATTACCAAAATTTACAAAAACATATTTCCGTATGATAATGAACTTTAAGCAATCTAAATCATATCTAGATGGGTTTGATAACCTCAAACTATAGGGAAAGGCTTTTAAATAATTAAAATCAGCCAAATAGTCTCTGAGATATGGAATGTTATGGGTCGGCTGGGGTAAAATGGTGGCCATATTGAATTTTCTCCAAAATGGCCTCCAGAGAGATGTCCCAGTGTGTCCCCAGCCTGATTATGTTTGGGCATGACCAAAGGAAACTCCATGCCAAATTTCACAGTTTCTGTCAAAACTGAGCGATTTTACTATATTTTTCAATAAATCTGCCCCACTAGGAAAGGGTTAGCACGATGGTTTGAGACAGGCATGCATGGAACAGACGGATGGTGAGAGTGCAAGTTTCAGAGAGGGAGAACTAGAGAGAAGGAAGTAGTAAGGAGATAATTAGTGATAGACTGAGTGAGGGAGAGGTGGATTGATGAAGAAAAAGGAAAGATGCAAACAAAATTATTATCATTATTATTATTATTATAGAAGCTGTCTAAGCCTCCCAACAGGGTGCAGATACACCTATAAAAGATGAATCCCCACAAAATACCCGTAAGTACTGGAGAGAGACTAAGACAACTAAGAAAAAGGAAATGGGCTACAGTAGTTAGAGAGCCCAGAAGAAAAGATCAGTTTGTCAATTAAAACACCATTCTAAAAAGAATAAAAGCAAATCATGATTAAAACAAAAATTTACTGCTGTAATAAAACATTAACTCTGGACTTAAAAGCTGAGATATGGGTTGACTGTACAACCTCGTTTGGCAACGAGACTGGAACAAGACCTCACGGGCTTCACTGTTCATTGTAAAGCGGTGAATGTTAAGGCTCTCAGCCTATGCCCGAGAGGAAGTAAGTTGGAATATAGAAAAAAAAAAAAAAAAAAAAAATTCCAAAAGGGAATCATTGCAGGAATAAAACACCGAGAAAACTGAGATGTAGAAACATTAATTGGAGTCATGGCAAGGTCATTAAGACTCCTCGTAAATCTTGTTGCGCGAAAAGGTTCTGGTAAAACACTATGCAATGGATGCTGAGTATTGTTAACAATTTTAAATAAAAGACTAAGGGCACCAACCCGACGCCGATGATGAAGATCAAGAGATAGAGCAGGGAGAATAAATTTAATAGAATTAAGAGCTTTATCAAGCAATTTCAAATGACAGTCAGCAGCCGAGTTCCAAACAGGAGAGCAATACTCAAAATGAGGCAAAATAAAAGCATAATTTTTTTTTATGACTGTGGTTTCACAAGCGAATGTTTTGTAACACTTGCGAAGTAAACCAATCTTTTGAGCAATAGTAGAAGACAAGGAACGAATATGCTTCTCAAATGTCAACTTAGGATCGAGAGTCACTCCAAGCAAACGCAAACCTGACACATCCTCAATTTGTTCACCAGAAACATGCAAACAAGGATGAGGAGGAGCCAAAGTACGTGATCTACTGATTATCATGGAGTGAGTTTTCTTAGCATTAAGCTTCATACCCCAAAGTTCACACCAAGAGGTAATCTTAGCCAAGTCCCTGTTTAGAGATGCTGCAACTTCGATTCTACTCTCTGGAGATGGAATTGATGAGTATAAAGTTATGTCATCGGCATAAGAAACTAGTTTATTTTCAAGCTCAGAGCACAAGCAAGCAATAAAAATAATGAAAAACAGAGGCCCAAGCACACTGCCCTGTGGAACACCCGAAACAACAGGCACAGAAACAGAAGTGCACCCATCAACGACAACATGCTGAGACCTGTCTGTCAAAAAATCTTTAAAATAGATAAAAGACTACCACCAATACCATAAAGTTGCAGCTTATATAAAAGGGCTTTATGATTAACAAGATCAAAAGCAGAACTAAAATCAATAGCCACAACACGAGATTCATACCCTTTGTCCAACGAAGACTGAAGATCATGAGATAAAGTTAAAAGCGCATCGCAAGTACCCAAACCTTTGCCAAAACCAAACTGTGAATTGGGTATTATATCAAGACGATTACAGTATGAAGAAAGACGTCTAGCTAAAAGCCTCTCAAAGATCTTTGAGAGAATAGGCGTTATGGATATAGGACGATACTCAGATGGGGATAACGAAGCAGTAGCTCCCTTCGGAATTGGAGTGATGCTAGCTTTTCGCCAGCAAAAAGGAAAACTACCAGATTTCAAGAGCAACCTAAATACTATAGCCAATTTAGGTGCTAAGACAACAGCAATCTTCTTAAAGAAGAGAGGGAAAAATCCATCTGGGTCAATCCCACCATAAGTGTCAAGATCCAATAAATATTGTCTCAATTCAGCTGATTTGAATGCTATCGACTTTAGATTAGGACTAGGGAAACATGTCAAGGGCAATTGCAATTCCTGATCACTCTGCTTACCTATGAAAATATTAGAAAGCATATTACCCTTAGTTAATGGATCAAAAGAGATAGAACCTTCAGAATCACGAAGTGGAGGCATGGTGGAGTCAATTCCAAATAGTGAGGCCTTAAGTGAGGCCCACTATTTATGTGGCTGAGTAGCACCTACGAGAACTTCCTGCAAATGGGAATTGTAATCCCTTAATAGGTTAAATAGAACTAGAGAGGGTTATGGAGAGCAAGATAGAGAGAGGAAGACTTGAATAAAGGAATATATGGTTGTAATATTCCACCACATTTCTGCATTCCTACCTGGAAGATGGAGAGGTGAGTAATGAAGTCTGTGAATGTGTTTGATAAGTCAAGTTAATTAAAAGATATGGTGAAGGTACACTGGCAGTGTTACACTACTTTTCCTGAGAGAGAGAGATACAGAGAGAGACAGAGAAGGGGGGGGGGGTAGAGGAGGGGGATTGCACAAGATCAATATAATGCAAAATGGTGATTATTATAATTCAGTTTGGGTTAAAATGGATATTATTGTCATCTGCTGTGAGTGACTGGTGCCTTTGGTGTTGATATTTGTGATGGTGATAACTTATCTTTAGTCTTATGGCATCTATCTCCTGTGGGTGACTGATGCCTTTGCTGTTTACTGCGGTGATGGTGATATGGTAGTCGTGTCCTGTCGTGAGCCCTGTCACCTGGAACCTAGGGGCATCTGTCTCCCGCAAGGTGGTGAGGAGGATGTGGGTACTGGCATCATACACCTTACCCACGAACCACTGCGGCAGTCCTCCGTCAGACCCAGGGGAGCAGCGGACCTCTAGCGTGCCCCCAGTGTAGTTCAATAGCTGGCAGTCCTCCACATGCTCAGGGGGACCTAGGAGAGGGAGGGACTGAGGTGAGAGAGGGAACTACGGTAGCAGCCCTCTGGCAAACCCAAGAGAGCACCGGGTTTCTAGCAAGCCTCCCCTCCACCCCCTCTTAGAAAAGAACCCTAGTAATCAGAGCAGTAACCACATTGTCACAAGTGTTTCCAATATTAAAGAGCATGATAGTTAAGTTCAATACAAATGTTAGAAAATTTGCAAATATTGTTTCTGACCTGCCTCCAATACTTTGAACTGGCAAGGGTCTGGCTGGGTGCCCACGGTATTGGTGGCCCAACATGCTAGGCTGCCGTAGTCCCTCACAGATCTGTAACACAGTAATATTCTATCTATCTATCTATCTATCTATATGCTCAGGCCCAATCCCCATTTTGGGGGTAGCCGACTCAAGACAGAGCAAGAACAGGGAAAACACAAAAACATCATAAAACAAAAAATAAACACAGATAAATATAGTAAACAGTAATATTACTGTACACTAACATATTTACCTATATACAGGCTGCTGTAGTCCCTCACAGATCTGTAACAAAGTAATATTACTGTACACTAACATCTTTACCTATATACAGGATGTTGTAGTCCCTCACAGATCTGTAACACAGTAATATTACTGTACACTAACATCTTTACCTATATACAGGATGTTGTAGTCCCTCACAGATCTGTAACACAGTAATATTACTGTACACTAACATCTTTACCTATATACAGGATGCTGTAGTCCCTCACAGATCTGTAACACAGTAATATTACTGTACACTAACATCTTTACCTATATACAGGATGTTGTAGTCCCTCACAGATCTGTAACACAGTAATATTACTGTACACTAACATCTTTACCTATATACAGGATGCTGTAGTCCCTCACAGATCTGTAACACAGTAATATTACTGTACACTAACATCTTTACCTATATACAAGATGCTATAGTCCCTCAGTCCTGTAACACAGTAACAGTACTGTATAGTACTGTTCACAAACATTTGTATTCATGTACAGAATATGCAATACAGCTTCCCTGTCTTGGGTAGCCTCATTTGCCAAGATGTTCAATTTGATATCATATCTTAGGGCCTAATTATTCGTTGTTCTAGGTCTAGACCTCCATGCACATCACTCCTCGTTCACAGAGTTGCGTTCTTCACCCAATTATGGATATCCATCATCTGCACATGCCCCAACCAAGCTTATTTGTGTGTATCTCTTCGCTGATAGTGTCGGTACCTTACCACCTCCTCAGCTCCATATTTGGTATTTTAGATTTCAATTTAATCCTAAACATTCATCTGGCATTTTTCATTAAAATTATTACATATGTGCCTATTGTCCACATTCTCCAGTAATGTTTCTGAAGCATTGGTCATTGCACTTTTACTGCATGCATTATTCAGACAATCTAGGATTCCTCTCATGGGTAGAAGCGGAAGTACTTATACAGTTTCTGATTGGACGGGTTGTCAAAACAGCTGATTGCCTCAAATAGAACGATTCCAAGAATCTTTCACTTTTCTTGAATTCCTTATACATTAGTATTTATTTTGTTCACTCCTAAGATTCAGTGAGTGAGGTAGTATGGGTCATTAGTGACAGTGTTCAGAGCAGATGTGACAGCTGATTGCCCAAAACAGAAAACAATCCTTGATCTTTCAAAGTTCCTGGAAAACCTCTGACATTATCAACTCAGTAATTCAAGATACACTAAATTAAATTGCATTTGTTTTTAATGTGTTTTTAATGATATACAATGCCTCAATCAATTATATGCGAATTTGGTGTGGCTGTCCTTTCCTATTGCCTTAAAACCCCTTTTTGTTGACGATTCTACTGCTATCTCTAGTGCTCACACCTAACTATGGCAAACTAATCTCACTCAGACAACATGTTCTGACACTGATATTTACTAGAGAATTTCCCGGCCCTCCAGTCAAGGTTCCTTGGACCAAACACTCTACTACACCACAACAACAACAACAACAATAACCAAACAACCAAGCAGCGTTAGTCTTACCTCCCTGATACTGACGGTCATTAATTGTTTCCCGGCCTGTTTACTGAGGGACTCCCGCACCAGTTTATGTCCGGGATAATTGGGGCGTGAGGGGCTGGCTGGCTGAGTGGGGGAGAGTTTGGGAGTCTGTGGGTGTGTGAGTGTATGGGTGAGGATGTGTGTGGGGCTGGCTGGCTGTGTGGGGGAGAGTTTAGTAGTATGTGGTGTGTGAGTGTATGGGAGAGGATGTGTGTGGGGCTGGCTGGCTGTGTGGGGGAGAGTTTGGTAGTTTGTGGTGTGTGAGTGTATGGGAGAGGATGTGTGTGGGGCGGGCTTGCTGGCTGTGTGGGGGAGTTTTGGAGTGTGTGTGTGCGTGAGTGTATGGAATAGGATGTGTGGGGGAGATTTTGGGAGACAGGCCTGAGCGGGATTTATAATGATTTAATCTCAAATACATGTCCTGGACGGTGTTCTCTTTTGGGTTTGTTGGATCTCTCTGCAGCGCTTGATACTGTTGACCATCAGTTGCTCCTGAGAGACCTTTCTGGTGTTGGTGTGCAGGAAGATGCACTCCTGCTTATTCAATCCTATATTGCCGATCAATCGCAGTCAACGTGTTGTCATTGGTGGCTCCATATCAGAACCATCATCTCTAAAGTTTGGGGTGCCTCATGGATCAGTTCTTGGCCCGGTGTTGTTTATTATCTATGCTTCTAGTCTTTCATCCCTTCTGGATGCACATGGTGTTAAGTATCATTCCTATGCAGATGATTCATAGTTGTATATTGAAATTAACAATGTCGATGAGATAAAGAATAAATTTTCATCACTCTTGTCAGACTTGAAGATCTGGATGACTAGAAGTAAGCTGAAATTGAATGACAACAAGACAGAGATTATAGTCATAAATGGTAATTTGACAAATAGTGTCCATGAAGATTTTAGATGACTAGAATTTGGTGAATCACAACTCCAACCTTGGGAATCAATGAGAAACTTGGGCGTTGTATTCGACAAAAATCTGAGCTTTAAGAATCATTTAAATAGTGTCTTGAAGAGTTGTCATCTTTACATTCGTAACCTTGATGCCGAAAGGAAGTTCTTGAGCAAGGAATCTGTATTGACACTCATTCATTCATTTGTTATATCTAGAATTGACTACTATAATTCATTGTTCATTGGCCTACCACATGCTACTTTGAAGAAACTCCAGTTTGTTTTCAATAGGTATGTTAGACTAATATTTTCACTTCCACCCAAAACAGCCACCACATATTATCTAATATATCTACACTAGCTTCCCATCAAGGCCAGAATAGAGTTTAAAATGTGCTTACTGATATTTAAGGTGCTGAGGTTTGGTGAGCCTAAGTATTTGTTGGATCTTCTATTTCCAACACATAATGAGTCAAATGTGAATTTGCGTAGTGGTGATGACCCATATCGCCTTCATGAGCCCAGGGCCATTGGTGAACGTGCTTTTGCTGCTAGATCCTTTTCTTATGTTGCCCCACGTCTATTCAATCGACTTCTAGTGTCAATTAATCAGTTGAATTGTGTTGACGCTTTTAAGAAACAACTGAAGTCGCACATATTTCTGAGGGCTTATGATACTGAGGAGCATAGAGTTGCTGATGACTATAAACTTTAATAGTTTTTTTTTCTGAAATGGAAAAATTTAAGTAAATGAGAGCGCTCGTGAATCCACTTGGAGAATTGGCGCTCGAACAAATAAAATACCAGCATATTATTAGTATTAGTATTAGTATTATTTATGGGAGAGAGTCTGTGAGTGCATGGGAGAGAATGTGCGTGGGTGGTTCTGATCGAGTGTGAGTTTATTAAAGAGTGTCAATATATGAGATTGTGTAAGGGTGTATGGATATGATTGTGACATAGTTTTCTGAGAGGACGCATGGGTATATATTTGTAAACTCATGACCTCCTTAGTGCGGACATAAATTCTTTGTTGTATACTAAATTGCCTGGCTATAAAAAGAAAATAGTGTATACCTCACTCCAATCGGTTTGGTCAATAACATAAACATTGCATATACAGTATATGGTGTGTGGTAATAGGGAAATTAAGAAGCTGTTTTTCCGACCCAGCTACATTGATCCAGGGCTTGGGGGTTGGCAAGATTTGCTTTATGTAAGGCTTTAACCCTATGCCTGTATAAGTGTATATATATATTGTATGGCATTATTTTGGTGGTAGTTTTTTTATGTATGGCATGCATATGGGTATCATTTATTTTTAGAACATACGATATCCGTTGCTAATAGCCGGTCAACTAAATAGTTAACCAACAGATTCAAAAATACATCCTGTCATCAAATACTGCTGATGAAACATCTTAATATACCTACTATAAACTCATAAACATGTTGTACAGAGTAGATATCAACAGGTAAATATATTTGAACAATTTGAATAATATTTAAACAAGCAAATGCAACATAAAGTAATACTGCAAATGCTTCATAATTTCAACTGCACCGAAAATGTAAATAATAATAGGATTCACCTAAAAGTATGCGTTTCGTAGAAATGCGAATGTTGCTACATTCAGAGAAACACACACAAACAAACTAATGTATGGATTTCCTATAATGTGCAATAACTGTACTGTACCTTGGAGTGTAATCGAGGTAGCTGAGCCCTGTGCGGACTTGGAGTCTGTGCCTCTCCACCTCCACCGTGTCCAGCGTGTTGTTGAAGTACCAGGTGAAGCGCAGGTCGTCCTTGGGCTTGGCGTCCACCCGGCAGGTCAGTCGTACATCCTCACCCTCGTCCACGATCACTGTCTGGGGACCGTCCACACACACAGGCAGGTCTGGGAGAGGAAACAACTAAGCAGGTCAGGCATATCTTGGGTAAGTCTAGGGAAGGGAAACACCTAGGCAGGTCAGTCGTACATCCTCACCCTCGTCCACGATCACTGTCTGGGGACCGTCCACACACACAGGCAGGTCTGGGAGAGGAAACAACTAGGCAGGTCAGGCATATCTTGGGTAAGTCTAGGGAAGGGAAACACCTAGGCAGGTCAGTCGTACATCCTCACCCTCGTCCACGATCACTGTCTGGGGACCGTCCACACACACAGGCAGGTCTGGGAGAGGAAACAACTTGGCAGGTCAGGCATATCTTGGGTAAGTCTAGGGAAGGGAAACACTTAGGCAGGTCAGTCGTACATCGTACAGGTGTGGTGGAGTGGTCTTGCCACTGGCCTGGTAATCCAAAGGTCCCGGGTTCAAATCCCGATGTATCAATGGGAAGATATTATTGGGATGGAATTTGTGCTGTACCTAGTATCAGTGCATTACCACAAAGCCCACCGAAACGTCAATAAAATACCCTCATTGTTCCCTGATTAAATAGCACTGTATGAATATTCCCATATTCAAAATATGCTATAGGGGTGCAATGCCTGGTGAGTTATCTGCTCAACAGGTGGCGTTGTGTGTGTGTAAGTGTGAGAGTCCGAGTGTAGAGGGTGAGACAGTGAAGCACGGGAACGAGATGGCTTCAGAGATGGGGTCGTTTCGGGCCATGAGTGAGCACCGTGCCTCATGTGAAGGCAAGATGGCAGGTGCTCGTTGTACTCTACGTGCTTCACATGTCTCACTCCCTAGACTGGAACAAGACCTCACGGGCTTCACTGTTCATTGTAAAGCGGTGAATGTTAAGGCTCTCAGCCTATGCCCGAGAGGAAGTAAGTTGGAATATAGAAAAAAAAAAAAAAAAAAAAAAAATCCTCACCCTCGTCCACGATCACTGTCTGGGGACCGTCCACACACACAGGCAGGTCTGGGAGAGGAAACAACTAGGCAGGTCAGGCATATCTTGGGTAAGTCTAGGGAAGGGAAACACCTAGGCAGGTCAGTCGTACATCCTCACCCTTGTCCACGATCACTGTCTGGGGACCGTCCACACACACAGGCAGGTCTGGGAGAGGAAACAACTAGGCAGGTCAGGCATATCTTGGGTAAGTCTAGGCGAAGGGAAACACCTAGGCAGGTCAGTCGTACATCCTCACCCTCGGCCACAATCACCATCTGGGGACCGCACACACACACAGGCAGGTCTGGGGGAGGAATCATCTAGGCAGGTCAATCATATCTGGGGTAAGTCTAGGGAAGGGAAACAACTAGGCAGGCCAGTCGTACATCCTCATGCTCTGCTACAATCAGCGTCTGAAATACTTTGAGAGAACCTAAAACTAGTATACACATTTGCAAGTTAGTCAGAATAGATTAAACAGGTCTTATAAACAATTTGAGCATAACAATGGCATAACGCTCTTCCTCAAGAGGGAATCTTTGTGATAGTGAGTGATATGCATTGCCACAACTAGTTGGGTTTTAATTACTGCAATCATAAGACGAAATGGCCTTATAATTACAGTTCACTCATTATAGGTAGGCTAGCAATAATGACCCCTAGCCTCTGTAACTCAAAAAGAGCTAGAGCAAATGGACTATAAATGTCCACACTAGTGAGCTCTTGCCATATGGAAATAATATTAGCGTGATTACTCCAGTCGTGTTTTAGTTATAGAAGTTGGAGGTTTTAATTGTTGGGCCAGCTATAATGAACAGGGTATAGTTGCCTGCAAACACAACAATATGTGTGATGGGAGATGGCTGGTCCTATCCAGAGTGAGGTTGGCATTCTCTACCCTACGTTAACCGTTTCTGTGTCTCTTTTCCTGTACTACTTTTCCCTCTAGGTGCTAACGAGATCGCTCGATTGGGTTGCACTGCTAGGGGGGCTGCGGACGGTGGGGACATTGGCCCAGAGGTGGAAGCCCATAGGCTGATAATCCCCTCCCCCGCTGGCCTCTCAGAAACAGATCTCATCTCACTATGGCCCCTTCAAGTGCCCCAGCATCTGGCGCGGGTTCGGTCAACTGGACTCGGGACTGCTCGGCCAGGCAGTCTGGGGGAACTACAACAACAACAACATGTGTGAAAGTGTAAACCAGATAATGCACAGTTACTTTTCTATTACAATGTAGTAGAAGAGGAAAGTTATGTACTGTGGAACATATGGAGATGAGAACCAATAAACCCGATATGGATTCATTGATATAGTTACCTTAGTTTTATTCTGGCTATCATTAGACGATTATATTCAGCTAAGGAAGGATCTATAGGAATTTAAGGGGCCATAAACAACTCAAATTATGTATCTGATTCCAAAAGATCCATCCTAAACAGAATAAAATCCTCTAACAATAGCCAGAATATACTGCTAATACGTGTCATAACCTTCAATGAACAAAGCATATTACATTGAAAACATCATGTAGAAATGGGGCAACGTAAGTCTATATTTGAGGGGAAGGTTATATGGGAAAATAAGGTGTTGGGGTATAAAGAAATACAGGCAACAAATGAACGAAATAAATAAGCGGGGAGATGGGTGCAGTAAGAGGATTAAAGGATGCTGTGTGAATGCCCAAATGAAAAATGGACTGCAAGAAAATACAAGTGGAAACATGGAACTAGACGAAAGAAAATATATTTAAGGTGAACCGCAGAAGTAAACTCGAAGTACTCACATTTAATATTGAGGACGAGTGAGTTGCTGGTGGTGGTGTTGATGGTGTTGGTGGCTGTACAAGTGTAGTTACCGGCTGAGGTGCGTCGAACCATCTGCAACACCAGGTTATTGGTTGATATCAGCACTCCAGCTCTCTGATCCTGCACCACCTCCTCTGCCTGCAACATATACCAGTACAGCACCAGGATATGATTGATATCAGCACCCCAGCTCTCTGATCCTGCACCACCTCCTCTGCCTGCAACATATACCAGTACAGCACCAGGTTATTGATTGATATCAGCACCCCCAGCTCTCTGATCCTGCACCACCTCCTCTCCCTGCAACATATACCAGTACAGCACCAGGTTATTGATTAACATCAGCACCCCAACTCTCTGATCCTGCACCACCTCCTCTCCCTGCAACATATACCAGTACAGAACGAGGTTATTGGTTGATATCAGCACCCCAGCTCTCTGATCCTGCACCACCTCCTCTCCCTGCAACATATACCAGTACAGAACCAGGTTATTGATTGATATCAGCACCCCAGCTCTCTGATCCTGCACCACCTCCTCTCCCTGCCACATATACCAGTAGAGCACCAGGTTATTGATTGATATCAGCACCCCAGCTCTCTGATGCTGCACCACCTCCTCTCCCTGCAACATATACCAGTACAGCACCAGGTTATTGTTTGATATCAGCACCCCAACTCTCTGATCCTGCACCACCTTCTCTCCCTGCAACATATACCAGTACAGAACGAGGTTATTGGTTGATATCAGCACCCCAGCTCTCTGATCCTGCACCACCTCCTCTCCCTGCAACATATACCAGTACAGAACCAGGTTATTGATTGATATCAGCACCCCAGCTCTCTGATCCTGCACCACCTCCTCTCCCTGCCACATATACCAGTATAGCACCAGGTTATTGTTTGATATCAGCACCCCAGCTCTCTGATCCTGCACCACCTCCTCTCCCTGCAACATATACCAGTACAACACAAGGTTATTGTTTGATATCATTACCCCAGTTCTCTGATCCTGCACCACCTGCTCTCCCTACAATTTGTTTTTGTTTTTCTATGTGGATGAGGGAGTCAAAAGGTAAAACTACGTGTGACGAGTGCCTCCTTCAGAGTTGGAAGAGTGACAGGGACAAAATCAAGGAATGTTCGAGCCAAAATGTCTGGACACACGGAGTTTGAAGCAATTTAAGTCATGGGATGAGGGAAAATGGAACCAGGGAGAGAGTTCCAGAGCTCAGCTGTTGAATATAAAACAGATTGGGAGTATCGTTTCACTCTTGAGTTGGAGAGTTGCACAGAGGAGGGGTGGGATTGTGTTGAAAGACGGGTATCACGTACCCTACATAGAGTAGGTGGTATACACTGGGAGAGCTCTGAGGAACACTGATTATTGTAGTAGCGATAGAATAGTGAGAGAGATGCAATATTGCGGAGAAGAGAGAGATATTGCAGAGAGTCGGTCAGTGGACGGGAGTTAGTTATACGAAAGGCTTTCCTTTCTACTGTGTCTAGAAGTGCTGTATGAGAGGATCCTCCCCACACCTGTGAACAATACTCAATACAAGGATGCACTGTGCCCCTGTAAAATGCAAGAAGCTGTGCAGCGGTAAAAAAAAAATTGAGGCTGTTGAGCACACCTAGCTTCTGGAAGGCCGCCTTAGCAAGAGTGGTGATATGGTCCTTCCAAGAGAGACCAGAAGAAAAAGAGAATACTAAGAGAAGATGAAGGATTGATTTTTGTATTGTTGAAGTATGAGGGATTGTCCTCTAGGAGTTCATGACGGGTAGATAGATGGAGAAAATGAATTTTGGAAGCTCTAAAGGAAACAAGGTTTTCTCTGCCCCAATTATAAATGGTAGTTAGATCAGAAGATAAGTGTTGTATGGCTTCATTTCGTTTGTTTTTGAGGGATTGTTTACTGGGGCGTTCTGGAAGGCTAGTTGAATAGTGTAAGGTAGAGTCGTCGGCATATGAATGGATAGGACTGGAGGTACATTTGAAAAGATCATTTATGAAATTAGAAAGAGAATTGGAGATAGGACAGAACCCTGAGGAACACTGGAGTTGATAGGATGAGGAAGTGAAAGATGGCCGTCCACAACTGCAGCTATGGAATGGCCGGAAAGGAAATTAAAGACAAAAGCACAGATGGAGGAATAGAAACCAAAGGAGGGTAGTTTAGAAATTAGAGATTTATGCTAGGCTCTATTGAAGGCCTTCAATATGTCTAGCACAATAGAAAAGGTCTCATCGAAGTCCCGAAAGAAGGATGACCAAGAGTTAGTAAGATATGAAAGGTGATCACCTGTAGAGCGACCCTTAAGGAAACCATACTGGCGATCTAAGATTAGATTATGAGAAGAGAAATGCTTAAGAAATTTGAAAGTAAAAATAGTTTCAAAAACTTTGGAGATACAAGAGATGAGAGCAATTGGACGATAGTTGGAGGGTTGAGAGCGGTCACCCTTCTTTGGGACAGGTTGAATGAGAGCAAACTTCCAGCAAGAATGGAAAACATTAGAGGAGAGACAGAGACGGAAGATTTGCCTAGTTCAGCACAGAAGCACATTTTTTTACTACAATAGGAGGAACACTGTGTAGCCCATACGCCTTCTTAGTATTAAGCCTAGAGAAGGTAGAAAGTACATCTATGCTAGAGCTTAGGATATTATGCATAAGTAGGAGAGAGGGGGTGGAGAGGGAGGAATAGCACCGGATTCATGCAAAGTGGAGTTTTTAGCGAAAGATTCAGCGAAGAGTTCAGCATTGTCAGAGGAAGAAGTGATGGTTGTGCCATCAGAGCGGAAAGGGGGAGGGAAAGACGAGGAAGAAAAATTGTTGGAGATGTTTTTGGCTAGATGCCCGACAGCTTGGGAAGAGCTAGGGTTGCATTGTTCAGTGAATCCTGGATAATTCTAAAGTAATGATAGCAAAGCCCAAACTGTGTGATGCCCTGAAGCTGTTCTATACATTCACATCCTTGAACCATTTATAAGCGTATGATGAAGCGTTCTATACCTAACATCATTGAACCATTTATAAGTGAATGGTGAAGGGTTCAATACTAACATCTCTAAACCATTTATAAGTGTGTGTTGGATGGTTCAATACTAACATCCTTGAACCATTTATAAGTGTGTGGAGGAGGCTTGCTGGCTACCTCACACTCAAGGAACACATCCTCAAACCATTTATAAGCGTAAGGTGGGGGGTTCTATACTCACATCCTTGAACCATATATGAGAGTGTGGAGGAGGGTTGGTGGTTACTTCACACTTTCTATACTCACATCCTTGTACCATTTATAAGTGTGTGGTGGAGGATTGCTGGCTACCTCACAGTCAAGGAACACATCCTCTCATTCTGTGACCGGCTGTTCTGTTTGGCTGTACCCTCGCTTCAGGATAACTCTGGGGGAAACTGGAAAACAAAGGTTGATAACTTTGTCATACTATTTGTCTTGCTGTAAACTAATTATATTGTAACCGTTATCGTATACGTGACTTGGCTGACAAGATTGTTAACCCCTTCTGTACCAGCAACGTTTTTAAAATTATTATTTTATCTATATTTAGACGATTTTGTGCAGTTTAAGAATAATCTTTTGTAGTAAAAAGGGTGAAGTGAAGTAGTTCGAAGCCTGTTAATTGCTGGAGGCCCTTTTAAACTGAATAACATCGTCTACTAGTAGCCAGAGTAAAGTTAAAATTACGGCACCGGTACAGAAGGGGTTAATGATGCGACCGATAAAATGGTCCAGTCAGTAAATGAAATGAAAAACTTTAGAAATTGTAAATCTCTTGGGTTTACTTAAGTGCTAATTGTGATTGTATATTTATACTTCTGTCAGGAGAGAAAAGGTTTGGTCCACATATAACACTCAACCATATGTAACAATATATATGTGATAATTATATTGATGATAATCATCATGGGAACATATATAATTTAAGTAATACCTTTCTTAACACTAATAACCTTCCAAATTAAATTAATTAATGCATGTGATCCATCCAGGATTCGAACCAAAGACACCACATACAGAACTTACACGCCCTGACCATTACACCATCAAGACACCATTACACTATTAAGAGATATGGGAGTACTATACCCTGTTCCAAGTAAATAGCCCAGCAATAGTGAACTCTAACCTCTGTACCTCAAAAAGGGCTAAAGCAAATGGTCTGAAAATGTTAACACCTATTCCCTGGTTGACCCTTCCCAAATGGTAGAAATATTAGCTCGGTTAGTCAAGTCATTTGTGAATTATAGAGATTAATGTTCAGGAGTTTGTGCATACCTACTTGGACTTGGGTAGAACATGCATATAAGCCCTGTTCCAAGTAAGTAGGACAACACTCTTGAACAATAACCTCTATAAATCACAAACGACTATAGTAAACAAGCTAATATTTCTACCATTTGGGAAGGGTCAGGCAGGGAATAGATGTGGACATGTTCAGCCTATTTTCGCTATCCCTTTTTGAGTTACAGAGGTTAGGGTTCACAGTTTCTGGCCTACCTATTTGGAACAGGGCATAGTATACACTATACAGTATAATCTAGAAGAACAGGGTGTAAAAATGGGACATCATGTGAGTTGAAGCTCTTCAGTTGATGGTTGTTGCTTTTTTTGTTTTCTTTTTGTGTTCATGTTTTGTTTTACAAGCAGCCTAGTAAGGACCATTAGGTCTTTTGTTGCTTGCTTTCCCTTGTATTCCTTTGTATAACATTGCCTAAAACTGGAGTGAATTAAAGAAGAAATGGAACAACATTGACAACAAACACTCTTTGTATCTTCTATTTTATCACTTCCAAAGACATTATAAAACATTGTAAAACATTAAATTAACTTTGTGTATTTGTGGACTGGTATTGTATCTCGTTTGACAAGTTTTATATTTTGAGATCAGACCGGAATACTTGATGCCACGTCGTTCTAGGTCTACCCCAGTATGTTCATAG
>JBAKBP010000358.1:135128-204224 GCA_037953745.1 Lithodes maja
ATTGGTGTAAATAGCCGGCTGGAGAAGTATTGCAAGGCAAATACTATTCCATTCCTGGATAACTGGACCCTCTTCTACGGTAAGGATGAACTGTATGCCCAGGATGGAGTACATCTCTCTCGACTAGGAGTTTCGACCTTAGCCAGCTCACTCGACAAGTTTGTTGCGGGGTTTTGTTAATAAACCATAGGGGTGTAAGTAAAATAGAATCCCAGCCACATGAAATTGATAGTAATAACGAACATTCTGATAGCGTAGATTTTCCGTCTAGGTCCAGTAGTTCAACAGGTAAAAATAAATTAGTTAAAAACAATAGAAAAATAGTTGCAAATACAAATAATAGTTTGAGTGTTTATTATACAAATTGCAGGAGTTTATGTAACAAAATGAACGAACTTAGAGCACTGGTTAGCACAGAAAATATAGACATAATAGCGCTAACTGAAACATGGATTAATACAGAAACCAGACATTTTTAGCAGAGTTTGATATACCGGGATATAGTTTGTTTAAATATGACCGAACAAGTAAGAGGGGTGGCGGTATAGCAGTGTTTGTCAGGAGTTCATTAAAAAGCTGTACTAAATCAGGTATTAGAGTAAATAATGAAAATGAAAGTGTTTGGGTAGAAGTTAACGAAGGTAGTGAGACTTTAGTTATTGGAGTTATGTATAGACCGCCAAATATGAGTAGAAATGACGGAACATCATTATGGGAGGAAATTAAAATAGCATCAAGGCTTAGCAACGTGTGCATTATGGGGGATTTTAATTTCCCTAATATAGATTGGCAGCAACAAATAGGCGACACTGATTCAAAGGAGTTTATTGAGGTAGTACAAGATAGTTTTTTATCTCAATTCATAGATACGCCGACTAGGTGATAATATTCTCGATTTAGTTTTCAGTAACAATGAACATATGATAAATAGTGTAGAAATCGGGGACCACCTAGGAAATAGTGATCACAATTCTGTGTATTTTAATATACAATGGAAAGTTAATATCAGAGAGAATACAACATTAATACCTGACTTCAGAAAAGCCAATTATGGTGGGTTAAGAAAAGCCCTGTTAGCGGACCCTATGGTCAAAAAAATTAAGTCGATCCAGGTGTCCAAATGAGTGTATCCTTTCTCAGGCACCTGTCATCTTAAGTCAGGAGGAGACGTCAAACTTGGTAGATACATACGATAATTTTATCAAGTCAGTATTCAATGCGCAAAATAAATATATCCCCAAAAGAAAATTTAGATCAACACAGAACCAACCCAAATGGATGAATAATAGACTATTAGATCTTCTAGGAAAAAAGAGAGGAATATATAGAAAAATTAAAAAAGGCGAAATTCACCTACTTGCTTACTATCAGAATCTATCACGACAGGTAAAAAAGGATATTAGTAAAGAAAAAAGAAATTATGAAATTAAGGTTGCCAATGATTCAAAAAATAATCCTAAAGCTTTTTACCAACTATATAAATCCAAGGTTAGAGATGTAATTGGTCCCCTTAAAACTTCGATAGGAAAAATTGACAGAAAGTTATTTAGAAATGTGCAGTACATTAAATAGTCAATTTCTTTCCGTTTTCACTAATGAAAATTTGGCACAGTTTCCAGAAGTCCGTAAGGTATACAGCGATAGTATAGATAATAGGTTAAGTACGGTTACTATAAGTAGAAATGATGTGGTTAAGGAAATTGACAGACTGAAACCTCATAAATCGCCTGGTCCTGATGAGGTATATGCTAGAGTATTAAAAGAATGCAGAGATGAGTTAAGTTATCCATTAACATTTCTATTTAACAAGTCATTAGAAACAGGTATTGTTCCAGAAGCTTGGAAGCTTGCAAATGTAGTTCCGATCTTCAAAAAAGGTGATAAATCAATAGCATCCAATTACCGTCCCATTAGTCTCACTTCAATCATAGAAAGCTACTAGAGTCAATTATTGCTAGGAAAATGAGAAACCACTTAGAAACATTTAACTTAATCAATTCTTCTCAGCATGGATTCACTCAGGGACGGTCTTGCCTTACTAATTTGCTTAGTTTTTTTCTCAGAGGTATATGAAGCAGTAGATAATGACAAGTCATATGATATTATATATTTAGATTTCAGTAAAGCTTTCGACAGAGTCCCTCATGAGAGGTTGATGAGAAAGGTTGAGGCACATGGAATAGGTGGGGCGTTGTTACGATGGATTAGGTCATGGCTAATTGGTAGGAAGCAGAGAGTCAGCATAAATGGTACCAAGTCAGAATGGGGAGCAGTCAAAAGTGGTGTCCCCCAGGGATCGGTATTAGGTCCCCTGTTGTTTCTTATATACATAAATGACCTAGATTTAGGTATAACTAGTAGGATAAGTAAATTCGCAGACGATACTAAAATAGGGAGATCAATTGATTCAGATAGCGATATAGAGTGCCTCCAAAGGGATCTAGATACCTTACATGAATGGTCAGTAAATTGGCAGATGAAGTTTAACATTGACAAATGCAAGGTATTAAAGATAGGAAGATGCAAACAAATGTTAAATATAAACTAGCTAATTTAGAATTAGAAAATTCAGACTGCGAGAAAGATCTAGGTGTGTTTGTTAGCAATGATTTGAAGCCTAGAAAACAGTGTATAAGCGTTCGTAATAAGGCAAACAGGATTCTCGGGTTCATCTCTAGGAGCGTGAGTAACAGAACTGCTGATGTTATTTTAAAACTTTACTTGTCATTAGTGAGACCCCATATGGATTATGCTGTCCAATTTTGGTGTCCTTATTACAGAATGGACATAGATTCATTGGAGAGAGTACAGCGTAGAATGACAAAAATGATCCATAATATTAGAAATCTTTCGTATGAAGAAAGGTTGAAGAAATTAGGTTTACATTCGTTAGAGAGACGCAGAGTTAGAGGAGATATGATAGAGGTGTTCAAGTGGGTTAGTGGGATTAACAAAGGGGACATGACAAATGTACTAAAGCTCAGTGATAGCGAAAGAACTCGTACCAATGGTTTCAAATTAGATAAATTTCGTTTCAGAAAAGATATAGGCAAGTATTGGTTTGGTAACAGAGTTGTAGATGGGTGGAATGGACTACCAAGTGCTATAGTGGGATCTAAAACTGTAGGGAGCTTTAAGATAAAATTGGATAAGCATATGGACGAGAAGGGTTGGGTGTGAAGGGGGATCAGCCGGGTTGGGCCAATCAGTGCTCTGCAGACCCCCATAATCCTGCGTTAATCTCTAACCGTTTTGGTAAGATGATCCTCAGGGTATTAGAGTGTGAAGCCTATAATTGGGCTTTGTAATTGAATTGGGGTTGTGTGGGACAGGGATCTGCCTTGCTTAGGCCAATCGGCTTTCTGCAGACTCCCATTTTCTTATGTTCTTATGTTCTTATGCTCTAAAAATGCCACTCCCAGACTCCTTTTAACAGATCCTCCTTAAACTGCACAACATGCTCTAAATATAGCGATAATAAAATGGAAAAAAA
The DNA here is from genome assembly GCA_037953745.1 of Lithodes maja. Taxonomy (NCBI): domain Eukaryota; kingdom Metazoa; phylum Arthropoda; class Malacostraca; order Decapoda; family Lithodidae; genus Lithodes; species Lithodes maja. Next base: position 138,622 of record JBAKBP010000358.1, read on the forward strand.
AATCACCGGAATAGAAGGGGGTAAGCTAAATTCACCCCCCCCCCCCCCCCATACTCCTTCAAGCAAAAAATTACTAATCAGACCCTCTTCAAGCTACATTTGTACATTTTTTGATAGAAAATTGTCCCTGTCAAAGGCCTGTTCCTTCTATGATGCAGGGTAGCTATTGCATCCCCCAACTAGCTCAGAAAATAAATAATCGACAACTGAATGGGGCAAAAGCTCTTCCAATCGCCAAGTTAATGGAGAGAAACGACTTAATATCGTCAGAACAAATGCTGTGAAAGTCCTTAACATCGCCTAGTTACTGGGACGAAACAGAGGGGAACATAAAAGAGCCCCCCACCGTTCAAATACAGTTAAGGAAGGAGTAGGTCTGGTTTGGACTCATACCACCACCACATCCATCATCACAACCACCATCACCACCACCATCACCAGTAGCATTTTTGTATTGTGTTTTTATCTCTTAACCTCCTTCAAGCTAAATAAATTCCTCCCAAGCTCCCTCTAAGGCAGCTAACCCCCCCCCCCCCCACCCCCAATACTCCTTCAAGCTAAAGATGACTTCCAAGACCCTCTTCAAGCTAAACTTGAAAATTTCGATTAAAATGTTGCGAGATGGGTTGGGTGTGAAAGGGATCTGCCGTGTGTGGGCCAGTCGGATCTCTGCTGACTCCCGTTTTCTTGTTTTCTTATGTTTTGTTTTCTTCCAAAGGCTGGTTCCTTCTGTAATGCAGGCTCGCTATCGCTTGTCCCGACTCGCCCAGATAAAAACCAAAACTCGACAGGCTGAATGAAGCAAAAGGTCTTATAATCCCCAAGCTAATAGAGAGAAACGTTGTAATGTTGTCAATCAAATTGGATGAGAGGGCTTAACCCTTTGACGTGTGTTGTAGTTTATGCTAGCTATGTTTAGGCGATATTACGCATCTTCAGAAGGATCTGTGGTAGTTAGAAGGATTGGTTGAGATAGTTTGAAGCCTTATTATTGCTAGAGGTCCTTCCTAAGCTTAACAAAATCGTCTTATTATTGTCAGAATATAATCAAAACAATGTCACCGGTACTGAACTGGTTAATATCACATAACTAATAGAGGGACTTCCATAAAGACCAGCCTCTACTCACCTTTCAGATAGAGTTAAGGAAGGAGAGGGTCGGGTTGGGCCTCACACCACCACCACCACCACCACCCGTTAGCCCCCCAGCAGTAGCATTTTTTGTCACCCCAGACGACCCCCAAGGCAGCCCGGAGGGGAGGGGGGGAAGGGTTAGGTGGGGGGAAGGTGAGGAGGGAGAAGGGGGGGAGGAAGGGTTAGGGGAGGGGGAAGGGGGGATCGGAAGGGTTAGGTGGAGGAGGAGGAAGGGTTAGAGTGGGGGGGGGGGGGGAGAGGAAGGGTTAGGTGGGGGGAAGGGGGAGAGGAAGGGTTAGGGACGGAGGAAGGGTTAGGGGAGGCGGTCTGTGGGGAAGTGGAGTGGATAGGGTTAGGGGAGGGGTAGGATAGGCATAGGGATGGGGTCTGGAGGGGAGAGGGAATAGGGTTAGGGATAGGGTATGAGGAGGAGGGGAGGGATGGGGTCTGGGGAGGGGTAGGGTTAGGGGAAGGATAGGTATGGGGTCTGGGGGGGGGGAGGGGGGATGGCAAGGGGGTAGATATAGGGCTAGGGTCTGGAGGGGGGGGAGGGATAGGTTTAGGGATGGGGACTGGGGAGGGGTAGGGTTATGGGAGGGAGAAAGGTGGGGAAAGATAGGTATAGGGATGGGGTCTGGAGGGGGAGTACAAAGGAAATCAAGCAACAACAGGTCTAGTGACCCTTCTAGGCTGCTTGTCCTCCAAAACACTGAGGATCAAGTGTCCAAACAGTGGTTTAGAGTGGGTAAGGGAACATTGGAAAGGGAACTACTGCCCTAGAACTAATGTCCGTGGCAGGATTAGGAAGTTAGTAGGGGACAGATGGGTTAGTAACTGAGGGGGGGGGATAAAATAAAGTTATTCATTTACAAACGCAGTCAGTCGCGGGTTTGATGCGAGATATTTGTCTAAGCGGAGTTTAAATGAATCAACGGTGCTGTAGTTTATAACGTCTCGGGGAAGCCCATTCCACAAGTTGACAACTCGATTGAAGAAGAAATTCTTAGATTCGTGTGAGTTAAAAGATTTACCAATAATTTTGTAACCGTTTCCCCGCGTGTAATTAGATTGGTCGATAGTGAAGTACTTACTACAGTTCATATTGTCGATGCCTTTGATGATTTTGAACACTTGAATTAAGTCACCTCTTATTCTGCGCTGGGGGAGGGGGATGGCAAAGGGGTAGAGATAGGGATGGGGTCTGGGGTGAAGGTAGGGTGGGGTATTACGCTGGGGGTGGCAGGAGGGTAGGGATGGGGCCTGGGGGTGGCAGGGGGTAGAGATAGGGTGAGGGAGGGTGGCTGGGAGGTAGATATAGGGTGGGGGTAGGGATGGGGGATGGTGGTGGCAGGGGGTTAGGAATGGGGGCTAGGGAGGTGGTCTAGGATGTGTGGATGATGAAGTCTGGCTTGAATTAAGTCTGGGCCATGTATTTTACGAGAGGAGGGATCTGTCTTACTACTGTTCGTCATTCTCGGAGAGGGATGTGCCTGAAATATATATAGTATATATTTTCTACCGAAACATTTACATTTATCTCGAAAGGGGGGCTTAGGGGTATTTTTTAACAATTGATGGAGATCTAAGGAGCAAACTAAAAACATAAAAAAATAAAGATTATAAGGGTAAAAGCTTGATTAGAACTGTCGGAGGATAGTTTAATATCTAGGTGTGTGATAAGAATTGGTTCTGTTTGATGCAGCCTGACTGGATTTAGACATGTATTCTTAACACTCATTTACGATTGTATTCTGCACTCTAGGTCAAACACTACTAGTGAAATAGTTGCCTGGTGATAATTCCTCTGCTTGCTTCTGTGGGGTGAAAACGAGTTTGAATGGTGTGTGTGTGTGTGTGTGTGTGTGTGTGTGTGTGTGTGTGTGTGTGTGTGTGTGTGTGTGTGTGTGTGTGTGTGTGTGTGTGTGTGTGTGTGTGTGTTTTATGTGGTGTGTGTGTGTGTGTGTGTGTGTGTATGTATATATGTATGTGTGTGTGAGAGAGAGATTACTGTTGTGTTTGTGTGTGTGTGTGTTTATCCGTGTGCGAGTGTGTATACGTGTGTGTGTGTGTGTGTGCGTATGTATGTATAAACGTGTACGTGCAAGTGTGTATGTGGGGTATTACTAACTTCTGACCGATATTACTTTTTGCGTGTGAGCAGAACAGGTCTGGTCTGTTTCATGTCAGGGGTGGTGCCAGTCCGGGATGGTCTTGGGTGCGCTATAAAGAAGTTTCGCTACCATAACGTCTCGCTAACATAAACATACGAAAAAGTTGAACATTTGCTAGAAAACAATGTATTTAGCATATCTTACCCAGAATAAACAATTTAACACTTAACCCCTTCTGTACCGGTGACGTCTTTTGAGTTCTATTTCGGCTACCTTTAGACGATTTTGTGAAGCTTAGGAAGAATATATGGTACCGGTAGCTAGATGGATTAATTGTGATAGTCCGTAGCCTCTTAATTGGTAGACGTCCTTCCTAAACTGAATATAATCGTCTAATTTGCCGTCCGGCTGGCTCAGTTGACAGCGTGCCTGATTCCCATCTCGAGGTCTCGCGTTCAAACCCCGCTCAGATTGAAAAGTTTTTCTGGGATATAGCCGGCGGTTACCATCTCCCCATGAGCAAGGGGGATGGGTAATGGTCTCTGGTAGACTAAAGAAAGCCAAGCGCTTGTGAATCCTCGAAGGAGGAGATACGGGCGCTATATAAGTAACCAGAAGATTATTATTATTATTAATAGTTGCCGGAATGTAATGACAAAACGTCTCCGGTACAGAAGGGGTTAAGACGTTTCGCTACCGTAACGTCTCGCTAACATAAGCATTCGAAAAAGGTGAACATTTGCTAGAAAACAAAGTACGTAGTATATAATTATCAGGGTTCTGTCCTATCTCCAATTATCTTTCTAATTTCATAAGTTATCTTCTCACCTTACACAATTAAATTAGTTTTCCAGAACGCCCCAGCAAACAATCTCTCAAAGACAAACATTATGATGCCATACAACACTTATCTTCTGATCTAACTACCATTTCCAATTGGGGCAGAGAAAACCTTGTTGCCTTTTATGCTTCCAAAATCCAATTTCTCCATCTATCTACCCGTCATGAACTCCCAGAGGACTATCCCTTATACTTCAACAATAAAAAATCAACCCTTCATCTTCTCTCAATATTCTGGGTGTCTCTTTTTCTTCTGCTCTCTTGGAAATACCATATTACCAGTCTTGCTAAGGCAGCCTCCCAGAAGCTGGGAGTGCTCAACCGCCTCAAAGGGTTCTTTACCCCTGCACAGTGTCTTACTCTGTACAGGGGCACAGTGCGTGCTTGTATTGAGTATTGTTTACATGTGTGGGGAGGATCCTCTCACACCACACTCCTAGACAAAGTAGAAAGGAAAGCCTTTCGCATCATTAACTCCCGTCCACTCACCGACTCTGCAATCGGTCATACGAGACCGACTCGTAAATCACTTAGAGGAAAATAACATACTTAAAGATACTCAACACGGCTTTCGTAAAAAACGTTCCTGTTTAACAAACCTCTTAGACTTCTTCCACGATATCCTCAACCTCTACGATGAGAGTAAAGTTGTAGATATTATATACCTTGATTTTCAAAAGGCCTTTGACAAAGTTCCCCACAAACGTTTACTGCTAAAACTAAAAGCGCATGGAATACAAGACGGTGTGTTGAAATGGATAGAAAATTGGCTCAGCGACAGAAAGCAAAGAGTAGTCATAAACGGTAAGGCATCTAAATGGACCAATGTAAGTAGCGGGGTACCCCAGGGATCGGTACTAGGACCAATTCTCTTTCTAATTTACATCAACGACATAGATGAGGGTCTCGCCTGTACAATCTCAAAATTTGCTGACGATACAAAAATTGCAAATAGCGTACTCTCAAAAGAACAAGTTGACGATAGCAACACAATCTAGATAAATTGTCATGTTGGGCCCAAATTTGGCAAATGAGTTTCAATGCGGATAAATGTAAAGTACTACATATCGGATACCTAATATTATTTTTATTAATCTCACCACCACACCCCCAATGAAATTAATTAAAGTATATATATGATCCACCGGGATTCGAACCCGGGTTATCACACACATATTTTTGCCACCTTAACCATTACACCACCAGGACGGTTAAAGGTTTATGCACACGCCTACGAAAGCAAACTATTCGATGAATGGCACTCAGCTTAAGAATGGAAACAGAGAAACCGATCTGGGAGTAACAATATCGAGTAACCTAAAACCGAGTCAACAATGTTCAGAAGTTGTTAAGAAGGCAAACAAAATAATTGGCTTTATAGGCAGGTCATTTGAGCATAAATCCAAAGAAGTTATCCTAACCCTTTACAATTCCTTAGTCCGCCCTCTTCTGGAATACTGCGTTCAATCCTGGTGCCCTTATTACCAAAAAGATATAAACAAGCTAGAACGAGTTCAACGTAGAGTTACCAAAATGATACCTAGCCTAAAGAACAAACCATACGAAGAGCGTCTTAGAGAATTAAATCTATTTCCTTTAACCCAGCGCAGATTAAGAGGTGACTTAATTCAAGTGTTCAAAATCATCAAAGGCATCGACAATATGAACTCTAGTAAGTACTTCACTATCGACCAATCTAATTACACGCGGGGAAACGGTTGCAAAATTATTGGTAAATCTTTTAACTCACACGAATCTAAGAATTTCTTCTTCAATCGAGTTGTCAACTTGTGGAATGGGCTTCCCCGAAACGTTATAGACTGCATCACCGTTGATTCATTTAAACTCCGCCTAGACAAATATCTCGCATCAAACCCGCGACTGACTGCGTTTGTAAATGAATAACTTTATTTTATCGCCCCCTCAGTTACTAACCCATCTGTCCCCTACTAACTTCCTAATCCTGCCACGGACATTAGTTCCAGGGCAGTAATTCCCTTTCCAATGTTCCCTTACCCACTCTAAACCACTGTTTGGACACTTGATCCTTAGTGTTTTGGAGGACAAGCAACCTAGAAGGGTCACTAGATCTGTTGTTGCTTGATTTCCTTTGTACTTTGTACTCCTTTGTACTTTGTACTTCGCCGCAATGTTGCATATCTATCGCTATTCTATGCTACTACAATAATCAGTGTTCCTCAGAGCTCTCTCAGTGTATACCAACTCCTCTACGTAGGGTACGTAGTACCCTTCTTGCAACACAATCCCACTCATACTCTGTGCAACTCTCCAACTCAAGAGTGATACGATACTCCCAATTTTTCTTCTATTCAACAGCTGAGCTCAGGAACTCTCTCCCTGAATCCATCTTTCCCTCATTTTATGACGTACATTGCTTCAAACTCCGTGTGTCCAGATACTTTGGCTCGACTGTTCCTTGATTTTGGCCTAGTCACTCTTTCAACTCTGGGGGAGGCACTCGTCACAGGCAGTTTTGCCTTTGGTCTCCCTCATCCAAATACAAAAAAAAAAATCTTACCCAGAGTAAAGAACTTAACACTTATCTATTTTTGTCTCTCTCCCTAGACCTCTATCGAGCTTATGAAAAATACATCCAAAACTCCCCTTCGAGATAAATGATGTACACTTTTCGATTCGAGAAAATCCCGGCCAAAGGTTGGTTCCTCCAAAAGCACTGGCTCTATATCGCTCCCTATACTCTGTTTTCTTCCAGCTGATGGTAAATTGCTATCTCTTCATCCTGATTACTCGGCTATTAAGGGGAGGTTTTTAGTTTGTTTCCTACTCCTCCAGCAATCTAAAAATGGCACCCCCTTGACCCCCTTTCAAGATAAATTTGTACATTTTTCGGTAGAAAAATGTCCCGGCCAAAGGCCGGTTCCTCTTAAATTACAGGCTCGCTATCCCTCGCCAGGATAAAATCGACACCTGAATGGCACGAAAGGTCTTAATATGGGGTGAAAGTTCTTAAAATCGCTAAACTAATGGGCCAAACGTTTTATAATATCAAAAGCAATGGGGCTAAACATGAGGGAGCAAGGGGTCAAGAAAAAAATCCCTCAAGTGGAGATCTCCCCTCCGGAGTTACACGAGCGCATTTCCCGGCAATTTTCTACGAGCAAGTTTTTTCTCCTACTATTTTGAGGCTCTTTCACATTGGACCCGGCAACTAGATCGAAGGTAGATTATGTTAGCTAGTTCAATTCTTATGAAACTTAAATATTGAAGCTGCCAGACTACAATTGCCCGTACAAATTGACGGCAAAATCGCTCGTGTGACACCGGCTTTACCATGATTGTGCAGCGAAATGTGTTGCTAATTATGAAAACTGGGCAATAATATGACGCACGGACATGGCAGTATCAGATTTTCCCAGTAAGAATCAAGATATCAGATGCTAAAGGATTCAATTTACGATCAGCTGGAAAAAAATCGACTATTGTGAAAACAAATCGACACCTAAATGCCACGCAAGGTCTTAAAATTGACAAAGAAATCGGACAAAAGGTCTTAAAAAAGTCAAACTAATGGGTCAAATGTCTTGGGATATGAAAACTAATGGGGCTAAACATGAGGGAGAAGGGGTCCAGAAAAAATAACTTAAGGAAAGAGATAGGCTGCCTTTCAAAATAGAGCCAAAGCATTTTCATCTTATGCCTGTTTTACTTGATTCCTTCTAACATGATCCAACCTAGCCCCTTCTGTACCAGCGACGTCTTATTCTGGGTGTGGTGTCCCGAGTTCGAATCCCGGGAGGACCATATGCTTTCATTAGTTTATTCAAGTGAATTGGGGTTTGTAATTGATGATTAATGTCAAGAACGGGGTGTTATTTATTTCTATAAGTTCAGGAACTAATGTCTAGCGAGGCCGATCCTTAGTGAACTTGGCCCCATTCAGTGTTCTTTCCACTCACTAAAACATTACGCTTTCCATAGTGCACTTGGGTCGAGTACATGATTAGAGGGATATCCAAAATTCGAAAATGGATATTAATCGTGATCGTGTATTCAACCTTTAAATGTGTTGGTGGTGTAATGGTTTAGATGCTTATGCTCTGGGTGTGGTGTCCCGAGTTCGAATCCCGGGAGGACCATATGCTTTCATTACTTTATTCAAGTGCATTGGGGTTTGTAATTGATGATTAATGATAAGAACGGGGGTGTTACTTAATATTTATTCTAGCTCTATTTAGACGATTCTATGCAGCTTAAGGGGAGGCAGACCGTTTTTATGCAGCTTAAGGGGAGGCATACCGTTTTTATGCAGCTTAAGGGGAGGCAGACCGTTTTTATGCAGCTTAAGGGGAGGCAGACCGTTTTTATGCAGCTTAAGGGGAGGCAGACCGTTTTTATGCAGCTTAAGGGGAGGCAGACCGTTTGTATGCAGCTTAAGGGGAGGCAGACCGTTTTTATGCAGCTTAAGGGGAGGCAGACCGTTTTTATGCAGCTTAAGGGGAGGCAGACCGTTTTTATGCAGCTTAAGGGGAGGCAGACCGTTTTTATGCAGCTTAAGGGGAGGCAGACCGATTGTATGCACCTTAAGGGGAGGCAGACCGTTTGTATGCAGCTTAAGGGGAGGCAGACCGTTTTTATGCAGCTTAAGGGGAGGCAGACCGATTTTATGCAGCTTAAGGGGAGGCAGACCGTTTTTATGCAGCTTAAGGGGAGACAGACCGTTTTTATGCAGCTTAAGGGGAGACAGACCGTTTTTATGCAGCTTAAGGGGAGGCAGACCGTTTTTATGCAGCTTAAGGGGAGGCCGACCGTTTTTATGCAGCTTAAGGGGAGACAGACCGTTTTTATGCAGCTTAAGGGGAGGCAGACCGTTTTTATGCAGCTTAAGGGGAGGCAGACCGTTTTTATGCAGCTTAAGGGGAGGCAGACCGATTTTATGCAGCTTAAGGGGAGGCAGACCGTTTTTATGCAGCTTAAGGGGAGGCAGACCGATTTTATGCAGCTTAAGGGGAGGCAGACCGTTTTGATGCAGTTTAAGGGGAGGCAGACCGTTTTTATGCAGCTTAAGGGGAGGCAGACCGATTTTATGCAGCTTAAGGGGAGGCAGACCGATTTTATGCAGCTTAAGGGGAGGAAGACCGATTTTATGCAGCTTAAGGAGAGGAAGACCGTTTTTATGCAGCTTTTTTTTTTTTCTTTTTTTCTTTTTTTTTAAAGAGACAATGAACGGAGGCAGGAAAAACACAGATAAAACAAAAAGGTCCATGTGCCTAAAGGCATCCTCCATTCATAAAATGTTTGTAACAACTGGATTTAAACATTTGTAGATTGTAAGTTTGTGGAAAGCAATTCGAGGGAAGTGAATTCCAAAGAGTAGTAGTTCTAGGGATAAATGAATTTTGATAAGCAGAAGTTCTGCATTGTGGAGGAGAAAGTGTAAATTCATGGGCGCTCTCAGCTGCCCTAGTTCTACGGGGAAAGATGTGGAGAGGCGGCACAATTGAAGCAAGTTCCTCGGAACAATTGCTGTGAAAATATCTGTAGAATAATGCAAGGGATGCAACGTTTCTTCGTATGGATAATGTAGGAAGGTCCTGTGTGATTGCAGGGTTATTGATTAATCTAATAGCTTTATTTTGAATTTTGTCCAACTGCCTCAATGCAACCACTCCACTTCCACCCCACAGAGGTGAACAGTAATCCATCTGAGAACGCACATGACTTTTATATATTACGGCCAACTGCTCGTCAGTGAAGAATTCTCGAACTCTGTACAGGAGTCCCAGTTTTTTAGAGGCATTCTTAGCAATGCTTCTAACATGTGTCCAGCTCAAGTTAGTAGTTAATGTTACACCGAGAATGTCAATACTAGGGGAAGTGGGAATATTTACATCATTAAAAAATATATGGGAGTCAGTGAGATTCTGTCGGTTAGAAAATTGAATGTACTTGGTTTTCTGTGCATTAAAGGAAACTAGATTCTTTTGTCCCCATCCATTAATTCTAGAAAGGTCCTGGTTCAGAGAAATTGCAGTGTTTATTTTTGAATTTATAAGATCGGGTTGGGTGAAAGAATTGGTAAATGTAAAGGAACTGTGGAGTGTTGAATCATCTGCGTAGGAATGTATTGGATTATGAGTGGTAGATATGAGATCATTGATATGAATGAGGAACATAATTGGGGCCAAAACTGATCCCTGGGGAACACCAGCATTTATTGAGTGAAATTGAGAATAAAGGCCATCTACCATTACACGTATTTTTTCTGTTATGAAGATGAGAAGAAATTAGTGGAACTAATGATGCAAGGCCGTAGTGTGACATCTTCGACAATAAGGATTGATGCCAGACTCTATCAAATGCCTTTGATATATCCAGTGCTATTGTATGTGTTTCATCATGTTGGTCTGTAGCTTGGTTGATTTGATGCGTAAGAAGGCAAAGAATGTCTGCAGTTGATCGACATCGTCTAAAACCATATTGCCTATCACTGATTAATTTATTATTCTCAAGATGCTTAATTATGTGATTATTTAATATAATTTCAAAGACTTTACCAAGAGTGGAAGTTATAGCTATTGGTCTGTAGTTTGATGGATCTGAAGAGGCACCTTTTTTAGGAACTGGATGAATGTTTGCTTCTTTCCAGGGTACTGGGAAGCATGAGGTATGAGTACACAGACGGAAAAAATTTGCCAATACAGGAACGAGCACCAAGGAGCAATTCTTAAGTACTATTGGAGGAATTTCATCTGGACCAGGAGCCTTATCTACCGAGAGATTCTGCAAAATAGTTTTGACATGTCTGGTGTGGATCTTAAGTGAGGGAATTTCAGGCGAATTAAAATTAAGTACAGGGACATCTTGATTTATTTCATCTAAGGTTGAGTTGGTGGAGAAAATATCCGCAAAAAGGTTAGCTTTACCTCTTGGGTCACTTACAAGATTGCCAGTCGGAGATTTTAATGGTGGAATGGATGAAGCAGTAGTGAAGTTGGATTTAAATGAGTTAAGAGTAGACCAAAATATTTTGTTATCATTTGGATTATTTAGAAGTTTATTTGCCTGCTTGTGGAGAAAGTTTGATTTAGTTAGGTTTAATACAGTTTTGGCATGATTTCTGATGTTTCTAAAGTAATTAAAGGCTTCATGTGTTTTTGATCTTGTGTATGCATTGTAGGCTATTGCTTTTTGTTCAGTTACTCTAGCACAATTATGGTCAAACCATTTAGGTTTATTAGATTTTTTACTGTACTTTTGATGAGGAATACAAGTTTCCATTCCAATTTTTACAAAATCTTGTATGTGGCTCAAGGTGGAGTGTGCATCATTAGAAAAGAAAGAGGTCCAGGGAATATCAATAAAGAAACCTTGAAGACCCTCCCAGTCTGCCCTATCGTAATGCCATTTAGTCACCAAAACAGGTTCAGAGTGGGAAGGTGTGGTAGGTGATAGACAGGTGGCCTGTATCAGACAGTGATCAGAAGATCCAAGCGGGGACCTCACTGTAACATCATAATTTTCTGAATTGGTTGTTAAAAATAAGTCCAGTAGGTGGGAATTATGATTATGATTATCTGGTACACGGGTGGGTTGGTTGACTAGTTGAGTGAGATTAAATGAGTCTGCAAATAGCTCACATTCAAGACCAGCATCATCAGTCCTGGCTGAATGAGTGAGCCATTCAACATTATGGACATTAAAATCACCCAACACAGTGATTTCAGAAGAAGCATTTAAGTTGAGGACACTGAGTTGTGAGGACAGAGAATCAAAAAGACTTTGCTCTGGAGGAGTATTTGGGGAACGGTAGATGCAACATATGTATTTAAATTTACCAGCAGAAATTAATTTGTATATAGAATAATCAAAATAGGGATAATTGAAACTAGTAACCTCCTCCAGGGCAATTTCAGATTTTGCGAAGCAACATACACCTCCTTTAGGTCTGAAATTTTGGAGCAGTTGATAACCTGGAAAATTAAATCTAGACGTGTCAGATGTGGATGTTACTTGAGTCTCTGTCAAAAAAAGGAGTAGGGGATTCTGCTTGAAGAAATTGGTGTACAGAATTGATGTTAGAGTGAAGTCCCCTTATATTACTAAATATAAAGCTGCACCGACGAGCAGCTTTGGGACGTTGCAATGCTCTTGACACAGTCGCATGATGACGACCGGGAGGGCCCTGTGTCAATGACCCAACCCTGCCGGGGGTGGATATCCGAGGGACCACCAGGTTTGCTCTTAACAATTGTACTGCCATATTTATTCGGTAAGTGTATGGTGTTGCATGTATGATATGTAGTGGGAAGAGTAGTGTTTTATGGATAGAGGATAGCGATGTAGGGCAATGTCGTGAAGTTGGATGTGTATGTTATATAAAGAGGGTTTTCCTGATACCCCTAATGTGTGAGGCAGAAAGATATGTATCCAGCTACCAAGGCCTGGGAGAGAAAATGGAATTCAGGCTATTCCCCGAGTCTCCCGAAACCTTGGCGGTAGTACTTCCCTGGGCGGGGCTGCCTACCCCTACTACCTACAAGGGGAGGCAGACCGTTTTTATGCAGCTTAAGGGGAGGCAGACCGTTTGTATGCAGCTTAAGGGGAGGCAGACCGTTTTTAAGCAGCTTAAGGGGAGGCAGACCGTTTTTATGCAGCTTAAGGGGAGGCAGACCGTTTTTATGCAGCTTAAGGGGAGGCAGACCGTTTTTATGCAGCTTAAGGGGAGGCAGACCGTTTTTCTGGACCCCTTCTCCCTAATGTTTAGTCCCACTAGTTTAGTCCCACATTTTTCTACCGAAAAATTTACAAATTTATCTTGAAGGGGGTCTAGGGGGTGTTTTTCTAAGCTTCATTGAGGTCTAGGGAGGAAACTAAAACAATATATGAATACATTAATTAATAGACCAAACAAACGGTCAGTCTCCCCTTAATTATTGCAATCATACCCGAAGGCATTACGATGAATTGGAAAGAAACAGAAATAAATTAAATGCTACACTAATTTCCACGATTAACCCTTTTCCATGACCTGATATCCTAACCCGAGTCACTCAAGAAAAGTGTGTCTACCCCCCAAGAACCCCCTTCGAGATAAATTTGTGCATTTTTTTCGGTAGAGAAATGTACATACGGCATTACAATTAATTAAGAAATGGGGTGAAAGGTCTTAAAATCGCCAAACTAATGGAGCGAATGTCTTAAAATGTCAAAACTAATGGGGTACAATATAAGGAAAAACGAGGTCCAGAAAAAACGGGAGTCCCATTGCATCCCCCCCCCCCCAAAAAAAAAACAAACAAACATAGACACAAACGAACGAATAAGCCCAATTCGTAAGCAGTCGTTATTTTGGAGACAGGTAGACTACTATGACAATTGGAAGTGGCCAAGATGCAAATCATTCGGAGGGAGAGAGAGAATAAGAGAGAAAAAACACGCAGTCGAAACATAATTAACCCCTTCTGTACCGTCGCCATTATTTTAACTTTATTCTGGCTACTATTAGACGATTTTGTTCAGTTTAAAAAGGGCCTCCAGCAATTAACAGGCTCCGAACTATCTACCTTAACCCTTTTTACTACTATAGATCCTTCTTAAACTGCTGAAAATTGTCTAAATATAATAAGAAAAATAATAGAAAGACGTCACCGGTAACGAAGGGGTTAATGGTCTAAATGTTGTTCCCTCAATTCGTACAAGTGGACAGTTATAAGGGAGGTGTCAGACGAGCATTTTTTGTGGCAATTTTCGATGAACAATTATTTTCTCACAGCAATATGAGACTATTCTGAATTGCTCTTGGGAACTAGACTGAAAGTAGACTAATACAGGTGATATAATGTTGATAAAACTTAGATTTAGATGCGGCCAGGCGAGAATTGTCGATAATAATTGCTGGAAAACTCGTCCGTGTGACCCCGGCTTAATGGAATGACTGAGCGTGGTAAGTGAGCCGTGGCACTGTGACAGCCAGCCCCGCCCCCTCGCGTTTGTCTCACCTGGCGGGGGGCGGGGCTATGGGGGCGGGGCTTGGCTCAGGGGTTCAGGAGTCAGGCCAATCAGCGGGCGGCAGGTGAGAGTGGGAGGAGCCAGGTGGGAGCAGGAAGGCCCAGGTGTGAGGGGAGAGGGGCGGGGCTACCGGAGAGGGGGAGGGGCTTAAGGTCGATAGGGGCGGGTTTGTTTTGGTAGGCGTGTTGGGTTCAGATTAACAGGATGGCGTTGGGAGCATGTTAGTGGAAAAAGAGTAGCGTTAGATGGGTTATAATGGGTTAGAATTAGTTAGATAGGTTAACGTTAGTTAAATAGGTTACAATTGGTTAATGGATTGCATTAGATGGGCTAGATTTGCTTAGTTGGGTTAGAATTGGTTAGTTGGGTTAACTGGGTTGGATTCGATGGGCTAGAGTGGGTTTGATGGGTAAGAACTAGTTAAATGGTTTAGATGGGTTAAAATTGGTTACATAGGTTAGGATGCTAGCAATAGATAAAAGTCAAAGTTTGTTAATTAGGATTTGTTAGAAATAGTTAGGGTGTGCTAGAGGTAGGCTAGTTAGGAAGATATTATGATGTCCTATAAATTGTTAGGATAAGTTACCAATAGCTAGGATATGTTTGAAATACTCAGATTATGTTAGAACTACTTAGACTATACTGGAGAGAGTTAGGATGCGTTAGAATGTGTTAGGTTGGGTTATAGATAGTTAGTATATGCTCAAAAGGGGTTAGCAAGTGTTAGCATATGGCTGAATGTAGTATAAATAGTTAGGATGTATGATAAATAGTCAAGATATGTTGGAATTTGTTAAGATGGGTCACAAATAGTTAGCATAGGTTCAGAAGAGTAAGAATATGTCAGAAATGCTCGGATATCTTATAAATAAAATTACGATGTAGTAAGAATATGTCAGAAATGCTCGGATATCTTATAAATAAAATTACGATGTAGTAAGAATATGTCAGAAATGCTCGGATATCTTATAAATAAAATTACGATGTACTATCAATAGGAGAGATGAAAGAGCTCCAAATGTAAATCAAACTATTAATTCTGAGAACACCATTAACCCCTTCTGTACCGGCGACGTCTTTTTTATTGTATTTTAGCTATATTTAGACGATTTTGTGCAGCTTAAGAACGATCTGTGGTAGTAAAAAAAGGGTTAAATGAGATAGTCCGAAGCCTGTCAATTGCTGGAGACCCTTTTTTAAACTGAATAAAATCGTATAATAGTACCCAGAGTAAAGGTAAAAGGACGACACCGGTACTGAAGGGGTTAAGGATTATGACGCGTTGGTTGTATGCTTTTTTTCTTTAATGAAAGGGGTAACCCAATTTGTCCATCTTACTACCCGTCGAGAACTCCCAGAAGACTATCCCTTATTCTTCAACAATACACAAATCAACCCTTCATCCTCTCTCAGTATTCTCGGTGTCTCTTTTTCTTCTGCTCTCTCTCTCTCTCTCTCTTGGAAGGGCCATATCACCAGTCTTGCTAATGCAGCCTCCCAGAAGCTGGGTGTGCTCAACCGCCTCAAGAGGTTCTTTACCCCTGCACATCTTCTTGTTCTGTACAGTGGCACAGTGCGTCCATGTATTGAGCATTGTTCACACATCCTCTCACACAGCACTTCTAGATAAAGTAGAAAAAAAAGCGCTACTCGGTGCAACTCTCCAACCCAAGAGTGAAAAGTAGTTCTTTATTCAACAGCTGAGCTCTGGAACTCTCTCCCAGAATCAGTCTTTCCCTCTTCCTATGACTTAAATTGCTTCAAACTCCGTGTGTCCAGGCATTTTGGCTCGAACGTCCCTGGATTCTGGCCCTGTCACTCTCTTAACTCTGGGGGAGGCACTCGCTACAGGCAGGTCTGCCTGTTGTCTCCCTTACTCACATAGAACAAAAATTGTTCTTCATAATAGAGTTTTGCTTGCCAAATACACTCCATCTCATACCATTCCTTCGCTTGATTTCTCTAGAGTGATCTGAGTTTGCCTTTATAACCTAGCTTAGGTGTATGTATTCTTCAATTGCTTCTATCACATTTTAAACATAATCTATTAAACATAATCTTAGTTTTCTTACTATTCTTTTCAGTCCAACCTTAAGGTTTTCTCTGTTTAAATCGTCCATCATTTGTTGTAGCTCTTCTCTCGAGTCGCTGAAAAGAACCATGTCGTCAGCAAATCTGAGGTTGCTTAGGTATTTTATTCTCCGTTAACATTACGACTTTCAAGACGGGTGATGGCTTTTTAATTATATTCTGTCTACTAGATCGTGAGTAGCCTTTTAATCGCTAGAGGTCTTTAAACTGAAAAATATCGTCTAAGTTAATCCTAATAGCTACCACAGATCCTCCCTATTCTGCATATAATTGTCTAAAGATAGTTAGAATAAAGATAGTTAGAATAAAGATAGTTAGAATAAAGATAAGAGAATATGTCACACGCATTGAAAGGGTTAAGGGGAGATATCGACTTGAGGGATTTTTTTACTGGACCCCTTTCTCCCTCATGTTTAGCCCCATTGCTTTTGAGATTTTAAGACAGTCGCCCCATTAGTTTGGCGATTTTAAGAACTTTCGCCCCATTTCCGTCAATTTTAAGACCTTTCGTGCAATTTAGGTGTCGATTTTATCCTGGCGAGCGATAGCGAGCCTGTAATTTAAGAGGAACCGGCTTTCAGCCGGGAAATTTTTCTACCGAAAAATGTACAAATTTATCTTGAAATGGGCTCAAGGGGGTGTAATCTTAAGCTTGATGGATATCTAGAGACCAAACTAAAAACCTCCCCTTAATTTCCTTATAATGATAACCAAAATATATGAAAAATGGCGTCCTCTCATACGGAAAGCGTTAATATTAATCTTTGGCGTTTTTTAGGGAAGATTGACAGAATATACAGGGGTTTGTTTAGCATAGTAACGGGGGTATTCACATGGCCATACTAATTGTCCCTTTAAGCGGACAGTGCTATTTTTTGGGGTATATGTATTAAATTGTATTTATATATTCATAATTTGCTTTTTAGTTTCCTCGCGAGACCTTCATCAAGCTTAAAAAAACACTCCCTAGACCCCCACTTCATGGTACATTTGTAAAAAACACTCCCTAGACCCCCACTTCATGGTACATTTGTAAAAAACACTCCCTAGACCCCCACTTCATGATACATTTGTAAAAAAAACACTCCCTAGACCCCCACTTCATGGTACATTTGTAAAAAAAACACTCCCTAGACCCCCACTTCATGGTACATTTGTAAAAAAAACACTCCCTAGACCCCCACTTCATGGTACATTTGTAAAAACACTCCCTAGACCCCCACTTCATGGTACATTTGTAAAAAAACACTCCCTAGACCCGCACTTCATGGTACATTTGTAAAAAACACTCCCTAGACCCCCACTTCATGGTACATTTGTAAAAAACACTCCCTAGACCCCCACTTCATGGTACATTTGTAAAAAACACTCCCTAGACCCCCACTTCATGGTACATTTGTAAAAAACACTCCCAAGACCCCCACTTCATGGTATATTTGTAAAAAAACACTCCCTAGACCCCCACTTCATGGTACATTTGTAAACAAAAATATATAGAAAAATATCCCGGCCGATGGCCAGTTTCTCTTAAAATTACAGGCGAGCAATAATCGACACCTAAAAGGCACGAAAGGTCTTGATATTGATATAGAAATGGGACGAAAAATCTTAAAAACGCCTACCTAACGGGCCGAACGTCTTACAATTTGAAAACTAATGGGGCTAAACATGAGGAAGCAGGGGGACCAGAAAAACAGACCATCTTCCCCTAATGAATGAACCCAGTTATAGTGTGTTCATTACAGGTAGGCCAGAAATCCTGAACCTTAACCTCTGTAACTCAAATAGGGCTAGAGCAAATGGGCTATACATTTCCACACCTATTCCCTGGCTGACATATGTTGTGCATATGTGCACAACAAACAACTCACTTGCTCTCGTGTTCCCGATTTCGACTCCTCTGAATTCTCAACTTTATGGCTCAAACTTTCCTGTCATTCTCTTACTAAATATTTCTGTGCTGTCTATCTTTCCCCTAACTCTACCAACTTTCCCAAATTCTTTGACTATCTAAACTCTACAGTGGAACACATTCTATCCATTTCTCCTTTCTCAGAAATCTCCCTCTTAGGAGATTTCAACGTTCACCACCGCCATTGGCTCTCCTCTCACACTACTGATCCACCTGGTGAACAAGCCTACGTCTTTTCTATCCTAAATGACCTAGAGCAGTTAGTTCAGCAACCCACCCGTATCCCGGATCGCATCGGAGATCGGCCCAACATTCTTGACCTGTTTCTAACTTCTAACCCTTCTTCTTATACTGTCGGATCTTTTCTCTCCTTTGGGCTCCTCCGACCATAAACTTATCTCTGTCACCTGTCCTATCTCTCCAGTACAGCCACCCGATCCTCCTAGCCGGCGGCGCTTGTGGCACTTTGGCGCTGCCGACTGGGAGGCTCTTCGGCAGTACTTCTTTGATTTCCATGGAATGATTTCTGCTTCCATGGCCGAGGACCCTCGGAGAGTGCTGAACGCATTACCGAGGTAATCCTATCGGGCATGGAAGCATACATTCCATTCTCTTTCTCTCAGACTAATGCTAAAAAATCTTGGTTTACTCACGCCTGTTCTACTGCTGTCCGCAATAAGGAGGAAGCATTCAAACGGTACCGACGCCTTAAAACTCAAGACTCTCATTCTTCATATGTTTCTGCCCGGAATCAAGCCAAATCTGTTCTTCGACTTGCCAAACACTCTTTCATCAATAATAAATGCACTGAACTATCCAACTCTAGCTCTTCCCAAGCTTTCTGGCATCTAGCCAAAAACCTCTCCAACAATTTCTCTTCCTCGTCTTTCCCTCCCCTTTCCCACTCTGATGGCTCAACCATCACTTCTTCCTCTGACAAAGCTAAACTCTTCGCTCAAACTTTTGCTAGAAACTCCACCTTGGATGATTCCGGTGCTATTCCTCCCTCTCCGCCCTCCTCTCTCTTACTTATGCCTAATATCCTAATCTCTTCTAAAGATGTACTTTTTACCCTCTCTGGGCTTAACACTAATAAGGCGTACGGTCCGGACGGTGTTCCTCCTGTTGTTCTCAAAAACTGTGCTTCCGTGCTGACTCCCTGCCTAGGCAAACTCTTTCGTCTCTGTCTATCCTCTAACGTCTTCCCTTCATGCTGGAAGTTTGCTCACATTCAACCTGTCCCAAAGAAGGGTGACCGCTCTCAACCCTCCAACTATCGTCCAATTGCTCTTATCTCTTGTCTTTCTAAAGTTTTTGAAACTATTCTTGCTTCCAAATTTCTTAAGCATTTCTCTTCTCATAATCTGCTCTCAAATCGCCAGTATGGCTTCCTTAAGGGTCGCTCTACTGGTGATCTTCTTTCATATCTTACTAACTCTTGGTCATCCTCCTTTCGGGACTTCGGTGAGACTTTTTCTATTGCACTAGACATATCGAAAGCCTTCGATAGAGTCTGGCATAAATCTTTAATTTCTAAACTACCCTCCTTCGGTTTCTATCCCTCCATCTGTGCCTTTGTCTTTAATTTCCTTTCCGGCCGTTCCATAGCCGCGGTTGTGGACGGCCATTGTTCACTTCCTCACCCTATAAACTCCGGTGTTCCTCAGGGCTCTGTCCTATCTCCTATTCTCTTTCTAATTTTTATAAATGATCTCCTTAACTGTACCTTAATTCCCATCCATTCATACGCAGACGACTCAACCTTACACTACTCCATTAGTTTTTCAGAACGCCCCAGCCAGCAATCTCTCAACAACAAACGTAATGAAGCCATAGAACTCTTAAATTCTGATCTAAATACAATTTCCAATTGGGGCAGAGAAAACCTTGTTAACTTTAATGCTTCCAAAACCCAATTTCTCCATCTATCTACCCGTCAGGATCTCCCAGCGGACTATCCCTTATTCTTCAACAATACAAAAATCAACCCTTCATCTTCTCTCAATATTCTTGGTGTCTCTTTTTCTTCTGCTCTCATTTGGAAGGACCATATTACCAGTCTTGCTAAGGCAGCCTCCCAGAAGCTGGGTGTGCTCAACCGCCTTAGGGGGTTCTTTTCCCCTGCACAGCTTCTTGCTCTGTACAGGGGCATAGTGCGCCCTTGTATTGAGTATTGTTCACATGTGTGGGGAGGTTCCTCTCACACCGCTCTCCTAGACAAAGTTGAAAGGAAGGGCTTTCGTATCATTAACTCCCGTCCACTCACCAACTCTCTGCAATCTCTCTCTCTCCGCCGCAATGTTGCATCTCTCTCGCTATTCTATCGCTACTATAATAATCAGTGTTCCTCAGAGCTATCCCAGTGCATACCACCTCCTTTACGTAGGGCACGTGGTACCCGTCTTGCAACTCAATCCCACCCCTACTCTGTGCAACTCTCCAACCCAAGAGTGAAACATTACTCTCAAACTTTATTCTACTCAACAGCTGAGCTCTGGAACTCTCTCCCAGAATCAGTCTTTCCCTCTTCCTATGACTTAAATTGCTTCAAACTCCGTGTGTCCAGGCATTTTGGCTCGAACGTCCCTTGATTTTGGCCCTGTCACTCTTTCAACTATGGGGGAGGCACTCGCTATAGGCAGTTATGCCTTTTGCCTCCCTCAATCACATAGAAAAAAAAAAAAAAAAAAAAAAAAATTCAAATGCCCTATTGGACCTAAAACTGTCAGGATCATTACCCTATTCCCGACATACTGCCCACCACCAAAAACAATATACAGTAGCTATATACAGAAAACAAAAGGACATCGAAGATTCAAAGATCACCTTGTTTGATCTTAGATCTTCAAAGATCCACGGAACTCATAGCCGCCCTCCTTTTGGGGCAAGCGCCACCTGAAGCCAGAGGAGGATCATCCTTCTCATCATCAACCGCCCCACCCTGATGAGCACTGTCACCAGCACTTTCCCGCGGAGGGGTATCAGTAGAGACGCCAGTATCATTCGGCAGTTCTACATCCTGCTCCAAGGGATATAACCTTACGACTGGGCGAGTAGTAACCCCAGTCGAAGTTCGCAATCTAGCAACCCTTATAAGGCCAGCAATGCCTTGGAACAAATCGACAATCCTCCCAAGCTTCCAAAATAACCTAGGATGCTCATCATGAATCAGTACGATATCCCCGATACGAGGCCATCGTTGATTCGTCCCTTTGATCATATTGGAGTGACGCTTGCGAAGCGATAGCAAATATTCTTGGGTCCACCTTTTCCATAGATCGTCCGGCACCTTGTTCACATACTGGAAGCGACGACGGGTGGCGTCAGCATCGCCGAACGTAGGGTCTTGTAGATCTTCGTCGGTTACTGACGATCTAGGAAATGTATTAAGGGTTTGTTCACGTGTTAGCATAGAAGGCGAAATGGGTAAGAGGTCGTCAACATCTGCCGAGGGATAGGTCAAGGGCCTGTCGTTGACTGACATCTCAATCTCTATTAATCCCCCCAGACATATTATGTTCCAGTAAGTCCACGGAGGCGGGCGCCCGGTATCATTGCCACTTTTTGACACAACTGTCAAAACCACACTGCTGGCCGTTAGAATTGTCGGAGGAACCTTGCCACCAACCGACAGATCTTCATCTAACTTACCGGACTTACTGAGCTCCATATGACGCTAGTGCGTCATATGGACTTATTGGAGAGGCATGTAGATAAGTCCATATGACGCGATCGCGTCATATGAGTTTTTGGTCATAAGTTCCATGTGACGCGATAGCGTCATATATGTCGCAAGAAGTTAAGATGGTTTGCAACTCCCTTCTGGTCACCAGTGCCCTTCCTAATAACTTTTTCATGGCAGATATGACAATACCGATTGTTCTCTCCCAAATCGCCCCGAACCATGGTGCACGTGCTGGTATAAATTTCCACTGACAACCCTTTCCAGTGAGGGTAGCCACAACTCGTGGGTCATCCATTAAACTCTGGAGATATTTAGAGGCCCTGACAAAACAAGTCGCATTATCGCTCATAATAATTTGAGGGAAACCATGCGGCCTGCAAAGCGTCTTAGGGTATGCAAAAACCCCTCACTGGATAGGTCGTCAATCAATTCATTATGAATCGCTCTGGTCACCGCACATGTGAATAGAACGGCATATACCTTTATGATATTACCGGGCGATTCTCTAACTTGAATCGCTCCGGTGTAGTCTACCCCGGTTACCTGAAATGGTTCAGTCCGACAGGAAATTTCTCAGAATCAATAATGTCCGCCTATTGTATCCTGCCTCTACACTTAATTATGCTTCCTTCCATATATAATCCTAGCTGCCTCATTAAGTTAGAGGGTTTGGCCTTTGACTCCCTGCTCAGGATTTGATGTTCAGTAGGATAAGATTCCCTTTGTACTAAACATATTAGTTTTGCTTCTGCTGATCTCAATTCATGGAGTCTGATATGCTTCGAATCTTCACTAAGGAAAGACCCGTTAGACCGACTTCTCATGTTGTTAATGAAACGGTATATCCATGCAAATACCCGTATTACTTGATCATAGCTGCCGTAACGTTCCCACTCTACCAACTTGTTATCCTGATGTGTGGTACTCACAGCCGAACTACTTAACACATCATCTTGGGGCCGACTTGAAGGATCAGATATGCATTCCCTGAAACCCTGAGGCCATTCAGTTGGAGATATTAGCCATGAAGGTCCATGCCACCAAATAGAGGGCGACATAAACTGTTGCGCCGAGTTCCCCTGGGAAATTATGTTCCTGGGGTTATCCTTGGTGCTCACATAGCGAAATTTAGCTGTAGGAACTAAGTTATGTATCTCATCAGTGCGATTAGAAACATAAACAGGTAACACTTTCTGGCTGTGTACCCATGAAAGTGCTCTTTGACCGTCGCTCCAGACATAGACATTATTTATCTGTAGTATGTCTGTATAAGCATCCAGTGTAAACTTTATTAGACGAGCAGACAGAAGCAATGCAGTAAGTTCTAATTTAGGAACTGTAATCTTCTTTATAGGGGATATTTTGGCCTTTGCTATAGCCAGTTTCGTTTCACTACCATTGCATATGTATATGGCAGTACCGTACGCACTATTACTAGCATCAGAAAAGGCATGTAGATCCACCTGTTGATCACTAATAACCTGACGATTAAGTTAGACCTTGCAACATGTGGAAAGGTCCGACCGAATTAACCGCCAAGTATCTTGTAACTCAGTCGGGAGAGGCGTGTTGCAATCTAGATTTAGCTGCCACAGTTGCTGTAAAAACATACGAGCACAGATAGTTACAGGCAGCAAAAAACCTAGGGGATCAAACAACCTCGCTGACAAGCTTAACCAGTTTCGCTTGGTCATAAGCTCACTGCCGCATGGGGTGTGACAGAAGGTTATACAAACTGTGGTAGTATCCCATTTGTGGCCTAAAAACTTCACCTCACTATTCTCAGTAGCTACACCGTTAGAAGCAAATTGACCTTTCAAAAGATCACTATTAGTGGCCCATTCTCTCAAGTATAGATGAGCCTTGGCAAATATATCGCGGATCTCCCAGCATCTTTCGAGCAATAAATCTTCATCGTCTCCAGTGCCTTGAAGATTGTCCACATAGATCCCCTGCTTGATCTCATTCTTGAAGTCAGGATCTAGTCCAGCCTCCTCAAGATGTCGCAAGATAGTAGCGTTGAGAAGGAACTGGGAACAGGTCGCCCCGAATAAGACGACTCTGAACCTGTAGACCAGATACTCTGAATCTAGATCCATTGGGTCCCGTGTCCATAAAAATCTTGTCGAGTCCCTGTCTTCACGATGGAGTTGAAGCATCAGGAAGGCCTTCTCAATATCGGCGACCCATGCAAACTTATGACATCTGAAGCGCAACATAATTTGCGCGAGATCAGAGACCAGGGACGGACCCGTGTACAGACAATCATTCAGGCTATAGGAGCGATCACTGGATTTAGCAGAGCAGTCATACACAATACAAACAGGAGTGGTGGAACTGTCCTTTTTAATCCCATGGTGAGCAAGGTAATGGATGTTATCACCATACTCACTGAGATCTACTCTTTCCACAAATCCACGTTGTACAATCGCGCTAAGAAGTCATGACTCGATTTTTCTAAGGCTCGGGCAAAAGTCCCCAAATCTGGCTACCGCTGGCAACTCTCCACTGCCCGTCAGAGCCCAGTTATTTCCTAATTTATAACTATAGGTCTCCGGATATTCCCAATAATTGGCCTACTGACAAAATTAACCTATTTAGGTCTTTTAAATTATATTTATGTTGTTGTTTGAATATATATAAGTAAGGTTTGTTTTCAATATCTTTATAGAATAATGAAAGTATTTAATTTCCTGGCACTATCTAGCATGTTACACTCCCTGGGCCTGCCACCTGGAGTCCTGCAAAAAAATGCAAGTCAGTCACTGCCAGTATATGAGGGAGAGTGTATCTCTTCCGCTCATATATCCACCTTTGTCCTTTACTACATGCCTTTCCATCTTTCGTTCCTATATGGGTATCCCTATGGGCTATTAAATATGTAATAGGTTAAATTTCATCGTCTGTCTATACAAATTACAAGCTGTTCTCGAGTATTCAAGCTTTATCCCAAAATATACTGGAGACCGCTTTGTTTTTTAAGGCAGACTTGTCCCACTTAGAGAATTAAATGTGGAAAAAACAATCTGTTATATGTTTATTTACGTGATTAAATTGACACTCATGGGTTGAATATTACTTTTAACGGTTGGTTTTAATTTTATGAGATACTTTTCTCCCAGTATTGTTGGCTTAAAAAAGTAATACAAGCATTAAGAGACTTCCTCCACATTTTAATCCTGAATCTAGTGAGCGAAATACTACGAGTTTCACATTTTTTCGTTCGGGTTAGTCTCAACTTTCGTAGTATTTGGTTTGCTCTCACATAATGAGATAAATATATTGTAACAATACTTATACAGTATATCGTGTTTTTGGTATTTTGTCCTTCAATACAGTTCTCCCCGGTGTGTAATATATGAATATAGTAGAGCCTCAATAGTTGCCAGATAGCACTTTCTGAACAAAAGGTACTGGGAATCGAGTCATGACTTCTTAGCGTGATAGTACCTGTTCGTTTAGTACTGCCTCATAAGTCTCGCAATCATTTGGATCCTTGACAAACTGCTTCTGAAGGCCACGTAATCTACCAAGTGCTAGATGGAAATTAGTAGGTAATTTACTCTTATTATCATTCCAAGGGAGACTTACCACATACTGACCCCTGCCAGAGTCATACGTTACAGTCTCTTCATACGAGCTCAACGCTAGCTTGGACTCCTGATCAAGTTCATATGGGTCAATTCCAATATTGTCCAAGTCCCATAGCTTATCTATATCAGTACATGTATTATAAGGCACATTTGGCCTAATATATTTATCTATGGGGCTTACTGCTACCTTGAGGACCGTAACCACCTCCACCTGTGTGTCTTGAGAGGAAGTGGCATAGGATCCAGAAATGGCATACCCTTGGATCGTGGGGAGCATTATTAGCTTATCTACCCGCCGATATCCAGGGTGAACCAAGTCGTAGTAATAATCAGCTCCTACCAGTAGCATAATTCCATGTTAGCAGAGAGTTGATCATCAGCTAGTTTATAATCCTTGCTTCTGAGATATTTGAAATGTGGTTGAATCTCTGATGCGATATAACTGGGTAGTTTGTTGACCACAACAGCCTTGATGGGACATACCTTTCTTCTATAAACATAGGAAATCTCCACTATATCATAGTCACTGGAATCTACTTCACCAGTGAAACCATGGAGATGCAAATTCTCTTGACCCTTGTTGGTACACTTAAGCTGGGGTAATGATGACCGCAGAACGAATGACCTCTGTGAGCACTGGTCGAGTAAGGTACGCGTCATTGTAGGCTTATTATTACTCCCCACTTCTGGCAGCATCATAGTAGGAAGCAATTGACATTCCCGAGAAGCAATGGACATGGCAGATACTTTATTACCCTCGCTTTTACCTTTCTCATGTGACTCTTTGGTGGTTCTCCCCTTTTCTTTGCCGTCGTGCCGATCAGACTAGGTGCAAAGGGAAAACCAATGTTTCCCCTTGCAATACTTACAAGGTTTTATGTAGGAATTGGTGCAAGTACTGTTGAAGTGGTCTCTTGCCAGACAGCTGGCACATAAATTAATCGATTTACCCTTGCTAATTTTCTGTGTAGCCTTAGGATACTTAGCACACTGGTACCACAGATGACCGTGGACACTGCACAACTTGCAACCTAATGATATTGGCCTTTTCTGTTTCGGAGAAGTCTGTACCGGGAAAGCTGCAGTGGATGGCGACATCTCCACGGGTCGGTAGTGTCCAGTACTCTCCATGTTAAACACTTCAGTCTGGTACACCTGCATCAACGCTTCCAAGTTTAGTGGAGAGTCGCTTAGTTGTCGTCTTACGATTTCCTTTATGGGAGAGGGTATCTTGTTCAAGATATTTACACTAAATATTTCCTCCTTGGTGATGGCCATTGTCTCCATAGATCGGAGGAGGCTCTCAAAGGAGGCATAGTACTCCTTTAGGTCTGTCACATCATAGGATGGAGGATCTAGAGTGAAGAATTTAGTAATTAATGCGGTCTTGATGACTTACTCTCTCCCGTAAGTTCTTTTCAGCAACTCCACTGCAGACTCGTAGCTTGTAGCTTCTAGTTTGTACCCAGCGATCAACTTCAATGCCTCCCCTTTCAATTGGCCACGGAGATAGGTGAACCTTTGGATGGATGTGAGTGTTTTATTCCGATGGACGGAACACTCAAAGATATCCCAAAATCCAGTCCAGGTAGTCGAATCTCCGGAAAAGGTAGGCAAAGTAAGCTTCGGCAGGTTAAAACCAGTCGCATTTGGTGTACCGGTATCCTTAACAGGGTGTGTTTCTTGTGTGGAAGATAGTCTGGCTAAGGCTGTATTAACATCCTCAACGTACTCAAGATCTGCTGACATTTCTTCTTCCACATCGTCAATACTTGTGAATAAACCATTATACCTGCTTAGCATAATTATCATAAGTGGCTATCGATTTAGTTACAGTAGCAAATTTACCCTTAATTTGATCAGCCGAGGCACTTAATAAAAATTCATCAAGATCTCTTAAACACCTATTTAAACTTCCCTTCATCCCTCCCTTCAGAATCTTAAGTTTCTTTAAATCTGTCATCGTTAAGGTCTGAAACTAGGCTATTAACTCTCTAAACTATAAAGCAAACTAGTTACACAAATTAATTTAAATTAAAAAATGTGTCAATAGCATTGCCACTCCCAATTTGGAAACGGTCATTAGGCTACTAGCTGCAGTACGATGAATTAATTGATCAAATTGACAAATAACAGAAACAAACTAGGGCTAGTGAAACAAGGGTAAATGAAAAGAACTGACTAGTAATAAGTATTAGGCCTACCCCAGCTGCCCATCCCACAATCATGAGGTCTGTTGGCTGTTAATCGCTTAGGAATCAACAGAGACCAAACCCCATGACCGTAATTAGGCAACTAGGCTATACAATTAAATTAAATGAGTCACATGATAACCCTCCCCGCCGGCAAAACTAATAAAGAGTCCCATAATGCCTATACATATAGAACACTACAGGCCTACCACCAAAGCGAAATGAATAGCTACCACAGACACCTGCAGGCCTAGCCTAGCTCAACCGCACGAAATGGAACCAACGAAAAAACACTCACACCCAGCACTAGCCCAACAAACCCTCCAAGAACGGCAAGGAGCACAACGTCCAAAAAACCGGGAAACCAGCTCAAAAAAATACTGTGACGGCGCTACTGAGGAAAAAAGCTAGGCTAAGAAACTAGGGAAAGGGCAGTCGGCCCACCAAAGTACGAGGCGGCAGCCATTTGCAATACCAAGCGAAGCGGTAGTAAACAAAACACTTTAATGGTAAAATAATAAGCACTAGGGCACGAAGGACCATTATTTGTTGGGAATTTAGATAAAGAGGTTAAATTGCATATCACTGGTACATGAAAATATCCCAACAAATAGTTATATAATAATTACCAATACGGCGAAGTTAATAGATGGAGTCCGGTCCTACTTCACACTGCTAATTCAATTGCATGACATGTAGCAATGTTCACATAATACAATATCGATACAATGAACTTAGCTTAGAGGACTGGTGATGTAGGACTGTTGTTATATATTATCAATGGTAGTTCATGGTGGACTAAAGGTGAGTCAAGAGCCGGGGGGAAGTTGTTGGCTGTATGGTGGTGATTGAGAGACTAAAGGGCCGGCGTCCGATCGCTTCGCGAAATTACATATGGCTGCCGGCTCATAATAATTATAACCCATAACTTGGTTTAATGATACATCTAGAGCTGATGTAGATATTTATACATTACAGTTAATATTTAACCTACACTAAATAATAAACTACAATACACAAAGAACCAGCCGAAATCGTACATGCGATACGATACCGCCAAATTCAAATGCCCTATTGGACCTAAAACTGTCGGGATCATTACCCTATTCCCGACACGTGCTTTGAAAGCCGTGCCGCGAAACGTTTGTAAACAAAGCCGATCGGAGCGCTGCCAAGCCTCTACAAGAGGATGAAAAGGTCGACCTTGTCCGCCATTGCCAGTTAGAGCGAAAATTAGTGTTCCAAAGTGTCCAATATGGCTAAATAAGCGGTAAAACTCTCTCCATAGAAATCGCCATCTTGCCTGAACCAGTTGACCTAGAGAGCTCTACTCAACGCCAGTCTACAGATACAAGTAAGCGCTACATATTGAGATTTGTGTGAATTATCTAGCAGTTAAAATAAACAAAAATAGGCCTATGGTTACATACATCGTTTTTTGGCCAGATCGCCCAGATAGGACTATCGAAATATATAACTGCTACCAAGGGAGGATGGGTTAATAAAATATAATATTGTACAGCTAAATTAGACTATCTTACCTTGCCTTTACACAATGGGGTATGCATATAGTGTACAACTCACGTTGCATATCGACATGTTTCTCTTTCTCTCTCTCTCTCTCTCTCGTCGATCATCTATTCAATTATCCTTTCACTTCCCTTCTCCCCTGATAATCCTATTTGTAAACGGAACCTTGTAATATAATACTCCATTTGGCTTCTTCGTCCATGCGGCTACAATTTTGTTTATTTATGTTTTGATTATATTGTATTTTGTTGTCATTATATTTTCTATGTGAATGAAGGTGACAAAAGGCAATATTGCCTGTACAAAGTGTCTCCCCTAAAGTTGAAAATGGAACAGAGAGCCAAAATCAAGGTATATTTGAGTCAAAACGTCTGGACACACTGATCTTCAAGCAGTTTAAGTTTTAGGAGGAGGGAAATACAGATTGAAGGAGAGACTTCCAACGCTTGCTTGTTGAGTCGAAGAAAGACTGGGAATATTTGTTCAATCTTGAGTTTGAGAGTTGGACATAATAGGGGTGGGAGTGTGTTGAACGGCGGGTTTCCCTCAATCTCTGTAAGGGAGGTGGTATAAACTGAATAACCTCTGAAGAGTATTGATTATTGTAATAGTGGTAGAAGAGTGAGAAAGATGCAACATTTTGGCGAGTAAAGAGAGATTGTAGGGAGTTAGTAAGAGGAGGTGAGTTGATGAGACAAAATGCTTTTTTTGTCTACCCTTTTGAGGAGGGTGGTATGTTTGAAAATTCTCGCTCTCTCTGTAGAACTCCCAAATCCACTTCCCCAAATATTGCTAATTTACGTATCTATTTGCGAGATTCTAATAACAAATATATCAATATATATACAGTATATACTCTATATAATTATATATATATATATATATATATATATATATATATATATATGACAGTATTGTGGTATTCTAGTTGGATACTAACAGAGATATATTGAACAGGAACTCAGGAACATAGGAAATAGGAACTGGGGTAAACTGGATAATGTAGATAGCATAGATAATTCTTCGAAGTCGTCCTGTTGCTCTCCCCTATATCAATTTAATAAAGACCACCGCAAGCCCACCATGTTATGTAGTGGCTGTTGATACCAAGTTAGGAGGACTGAGGGTGTCGTTCCTAATTAGGTAATGTAGAGGTAAACCGTTTGGGAGGTTTCCTTATGTGGTTATAGGATTCGAACCGTGGTAGAAAAAAGTTTCGTAGTCCTGTTTTAAGGTGCAGCTCACCCTGTGACCCTTTTACTAAGGTAGTCATAGTTTAACGTTAGTGGTATGTTCTAATTATTTAAGAAAGACATGCTAATAAAGTGTGCTTAATAAATATTGCTTAGAGGTAAATAAAAACATTTGAAGAAGTGGCGAGATTCGATCCATCGACTGAAAATAGGCCTATTAACCTGGCAAGTGCGGGAAGACTCCTAAGAGTTTCCCGGGCGACTACGGGAAGACTCTTAAACCCTAAGTGTCGGCGCGCAACATAAGTCGAATATTATAAATCTGGACTATCTGGCGGCACTCGACATAGGTCGTGTGGCAATTTCAGCACGTAATGTTGCTGAGAGAGAGAGAGACAAGTGGTGGCAGGAGAGTAGCGAGCGTATGACTGCTCCAGACCACCGCGGCGAACCTACCGACATGAATCCCACCTCCTCCCTCCCTCTCTCACTCGCTATATACGGAATTGTATGGGGAAAGTGCCGAATTACATGTTTTTTGCACTCGCGTTGCGCGGTTGTTGCAAGAAAACTAGCCATCATAAAAGGATCGTTATGGTGTCATTGGAAAGCTCTGTTTATGCCCTTTCAGGGATAAATACTTGTTTTACGCTCTGAGTCTTATTTAGGCATGAAAATGATCACGTAAACAGCCCTATTTTGGCTAAAAACACCCCGCTGGGCGGTACATATAAATAAACCGCTAGCCCGCTAATCTAGTGTTAAGATCCTGGGCCTAAAAAAATCCATTTAAATCACACCCATTTTTTTTCTTTTTGCCCCTGGGTCATGCCAAATATCACTCCTCCACATCCCCTCCTTCCCCACTTTCCTCCCCTCCTTCAGTTATCACCTATTTTCCCTGTTATTCCCTTATTATGTGGTGTATTTTCGTGCTAACATAAGCGAGTTGGTAGCAGGGCGTTGTCATCACTGTTACCAAGCGTGGGAAAGAGCGAGAGAGAGACTATTGCGTAATAGTGTCTCTCCAGACAAGGGGAGGGGAGGGAGGTTGCCTCAGCCATACATTATGTATCTCCCGGACTGTATCGCCGATTTTGACCATCCAAACGCTGTTTCCACTTGTTTTATTGCTGTAACAGGTTAATACTTTTATAATCAACCTTAAATAGGCGCATATGGATAAGTATTAATGCTATTTATGGTAAAATAATTATGTTAGTGATGGGAACAGCTCAAATACGTGCGCACAGGCGTGTGGTGTCTCATACCCCCCATGCACACGTCTTAGGTTAATTGCGCAACTCTTACGAATCATAATCGATCAAACTCTTGAGCTAATATATTTAAATCATCAATAGGCTAGATTATTTTTATTTTTATATGGATATTGTCAAAATATCATGAATACTGAGATGTAGAGAGGTGAGTTACGATAAACTTTAAGATAAAATTAGCTAGGCATATTAGTCCAGTCAACTTAGGGTTTCAACCACCACTAATTGCAAAAGAAACAAAACCAACTTTATTTAGGGGCTTGGTCTGTACTAAATAACATATTAAAAATCCCAATTAATCGAAGTATTGGAACAGTGTTTATTTTGCATTCAAAAATATTTCACAGTTAGGGCCCTGGCGACATTAGGACACACATATAAAAGTACATATAATTACTATAAATCTGTAACTAACACATCAATTGTTGAATTGCTGATGTGGTATTACAGTTTCTCCTTAATAGGAGGGTAAAAGTTTATGTTTTCAGTTGATAATCACTAGTACCATGAATAGGCCTACCCCGTCCATTGATCTCTAATGTCACCCACAGTTTCTACCTTCATTTGAATGTGTTTGGTCCTTTCTGCTGAATAAATATCTGCCAACCTCATGAGACAGGACATACAAGATACATCATTGACCTCGAAATATCGTAGGACACCAGGTTTACAACAGACTGATCAAGTTATCAGCCATACCATGAGACATTGAGACCGACGTTCAGACCATAGTTTTTTCCCAGTTGTCCTCACTACTGGGTGTCATTCTCATCTGCCCTCTTTTCAGTCCCTTCACCATCTCCTCCATTCTCACACACACCTCTGCACTCTCCACATGCAGTAGTGCATGGTAACCCCGCCTTTTTGCACCCACAGTGATTGGTGCTGCATCCAGTTTTGCACTGGCACCTGACAAACTCCTGACAAAAACCTGGTATATCCGTCCCACTCTGAGTAGCAGCACACCTTTCATACTTCTGAATTTCACTATACCTACTGCAAAAGCCATGCTTATATAATGTGTCTACGAGATAACGAGAAGCAAAGTGTGAGTGCAATTGCACACCTAGGCCTAACTGCAATGGGGCTATAAGAACTCTGGGCCTAGTTGCCTGCATTACCGCTTGTCCAATTGAAGACACTCTTAGAGACTTGAGATCCTTGTCCGTTGTTCCGACCAAAAGACAGTCCAAAAAATGTTACAAAGAGTTGGGCAAGAATGCACAAGTCATATCAACAGAAGACATTTCAATGGAGGTAGAGTAAATGTCCTTGTCTTGAACTACTGTCTTTATGTCTGACTTTACCAGTTTTGCCGCTGTCTCGATCAACCAAAGTTTTTCAGCCTCAGTATCAGAAGTTTTGGGTTGACTAAAAAAAGTCACTGATAATTGAAGCAGCCTTTTGTCGAAATGTGACGATGTTTTTCTTCCCATTGATCTCGGTGATGACAATTTTGTCTCCCAAATGTTCTTTGATTTTCTCTTTCATGTGCGTTTGTCCATATGGCTCAATCTCAAAATTCTGTAGGACATTGGCCATTTGTGAAAAGAGATCTTGAACAGTGGTAAGTTCTTCATCATTCGCTTCAAGGTTGTCAACCACTTTCAAGAAAGCCTGCTCCCTTTCGCTAGCAATGGGCCGCCCAACCTTCCTTCTCTTGGAGGATTGAGGAGCGTCACTTTGAAACAAGTCCCTGAATACTTTCGTTGTTCTAAAGTTCGCATTACAAGACTAATGATACATAGCATCAGCAGCATGTAGATCTTGGACAAAGTTTATTCTTGACAACACAGTTTCTCCCCATTCATCATTACGTTCTCCGCATTTCTAACTAACAGTGTCCTGAAAGTCGAACGTGCGGACAGGCACGAGGAAATTATCTTTCTGCCATCCTTGGTATCAGTCACCATTTCCACAGAACAAACAGTGATCTTGATAGCTACATTTTGGATCAGTTGAGCGGAGACTAAGACGTCTGTCAGCTGATGAGATACGTTTACGTCTGCCACCATCTCTGTTGCAGTCTCTTCGGCACTTTGTATGCACCTGCTGACCTGGCACGACCTGTACATTGTCATCGGCTCCTGCACGAGCAATTCCTTCACAACCTTTCTCCGTCAGTGTCACTACCAGGGATCCATTAGATAGTGGTTCACTACAGAAGTCACACTCAGCCATACCAACCCTGAAAAAAAAGTAGTGTCAATAACAATACAATAACAATACAATAAATCTGGGATACCACTCAGACTTCACTATGTGCACGACTGTCTTGCTCGCTCGCTAACACTGACTACTTCACGCTCAGCTCTAGGTGTCTCGCTTTCAGACTCCTGATGATTTTGATTCAGGCGGACCAGGCAACCATTAAAGGATGCTGCCACCTGTTGATAAATGTCTCAGGGGAGTAATTCTTATTCCAAGGGCTAGTGATGAAGCCACTCATCTGACATGTTGACTTAGGTTATCATGCTGATGGGTAAAGGGTTAAAACCATGGGCTTACCTCTAAAAGTGGCCTTACATATGACTGCATCCATTCGAAATCATGTTTTTATGAAAGATTAGCTAAGAAAACATAGGTGTAGGTACCAATTTTAGATTCCTACTGTGAAGATTGGCCGAGTTGCGTCATGATGTATGCAGTAAAACTGGGTCATAGATATACAATTTTCAATGGTAAAATTTAGCATGTTCCAATATTTGGACTAAGTGGGATTGTTGATGTTATTTCTAACTCTTCAGTCCACCAAATACAACTGGTTTCGTTTCTTTTGCAATTAGTGACGGGTTTGGCCAAATTTGCGCCAGAATGACTAGACTAATGGAGGCGATGGGGTTGGGTGTGAGAGGGATCTGCAATGTGTGGGGCGATCAGTTTTCTGCAGACGCCCATTTTTTATGTTCTTGTAATTAGTCCTTATAAATAGGGTTGGGTGTGAGAGAGATCTGCCTTGTGTGGGCCAATGAGCTTTCTGCAGACTCCCATGTTCCTTTGTTATGATAAAGACGAATATTAGACAGATGATATATACTGTATATATATATATATATATATATATATATATATATATATATATATATATATATACTGGGTGTATTGAAAAAACGCTTAGAGACTTCAACTGCTAAGTGCCGAATAAAAAAATAAGGTCACTTTATTCTATAAAACAAAAACAAAACAAAATATTGATTTAAAGGATATAAAGTAAAATATTCAGTGTCGTCCAAGCATGTGTTATAATCCGAACACTGGCATTGATCTCCCCTGGCATTGATCTCCCCTTTCATGTTCTCCCCCTCCCTCCCTCATCTCCTAGTTTATACCCAGGACTATTGAATTATAAACATAATTCATTTTCAGGGTGAATCAATGTAAGTAATATTCCCTTTATACACCGTTTACAATTCAAATTAGTTTATGTTAATTTGTTTATGTTATTTTTTTCAACATAGGAAAGACCAAAGGCATCTTGGATGAAGCAAATTACGATCCTCAAGTGGTCTGCAAACATTAATGTCATATGTTAGTAAATAAAAAAGCAAAGCTGAATGATAAAAAATACCCAAACAAAGTTATTGCCTAATATTATTTAATTAATTGTGCAGCAGTGAACAATTCAAATACAAACTTATTCAATGCGGTTTCGGGTTGAATTGAATCTCCTTACTAATTCTTACTGAGCATTTGCATTTCCGAGATTGGTTTAATCCCTTATTGGCGGCGCGCATCATAAGTCGAGTGAAATAAATTTGGACTATGTGGCGGCGCGCGACATAGGTCGTGTGGCAATTTCAGCACGTAATGTTGCTGAGAGAGAGAGACAAGTGGTGGCAGGAGAGTAGCGAGCGTATGACTGCTCCAGACCACCGCGGTGGACCAACTGACATGAATCCCACCCTCCTCCACCCTCTCACACTCGCTACATAGTGAAATGTATGGGGAAAGTACCGAATTACATGGTTTTTGCACTCGTGTTGCGGGGTTGTTGCAAGAAAACTAGCCGTCATACAAGGATCGTTGTGGTGTCATTGGAAAGCTCTGTTTATGCCGTTTCAGGGATAGATACTTGTTTTACGCTCTGGGTCTTATTTAGGCATGAAAATTATCACGTAAACAGCCCTATTTTGGGTAAAAACACCCCGCTGGTGGCTACATATTATATACCGCCTAGGCCGCTCTTAAGGTGTTAATAAGTTCGAGACTTCAAAATCGATCAGAATTAATTACCACTATTGTACATGGTCATTACAGTGTACAGGGTGGGTGCCCAACCACGAAAGGGGTTGAAATGGGGGAGCTATCCCCCCGCCATAGGCGGCTTTCTAGGGACTTTCCTAACTGATGCTGAGAGGATTGGGTTCTAGTCATGGGCTGGTCTATCAGAGTGAGAACTGAGCTATCTCTGCCATACCCATAGCTTACTCCGACTGTTCCTTTTACTTATATATTTTCTAGATCTAAAGTGACGGCGTTTCTTCCGTGGATTGACCTCCCAATCTGCCAACATCGATGTTGGCAGATTGGAAGCCAAAGCGTCGCATTTGTCCTTTGCTCCTCAACTTTCTCTTCATAATTGCTGAGGGGCACAAGGCCATGGGTGAGTCTTTGGTTTCCCGGGCGTTTCCGCACCCTCCTCAGCTCCTCGCCATGGAGTGGCTTCAGTCGCCCAGGCTTTATTGTGGTAGGCATGGAGGGTTCTGTGGGGGCGCTCGGTTATGGCCTTGGCCTTGCTTGGGGTCTTGGGGCTGTTCGGCCAGGCAGCCTGGGGAACATCAACAACAACAACAGTGTAATAAGAGATTAATTGAAATAATTTTAATTGCTACCAACTGATGCAATACAGAAATCAATCATACCCAATATTTTTAATCTTTGAATCTTTATACGGAGTCGTAAAACATTTTCGGAATTTCATTCAAGATAGGAACGAAGAGCCCCGAATTAATCTATGAATCAAGAACTATGCTTCATAAACGATTGAATTACCTTCAACTACGTTTGGATACTCAACCCAGACTTGGGCATCAGCAATATACCCCGTGACCAGAGCTGCAAATTTTACAAAAACATTTTACGCTAATCTGTTTCAAATAGTTAGTATTTTTCTGCTAACTACCTAATATCATCACCATATTCTAAGATACTTTGATTTCGTAACTTCTAATGTGTGAATAGGTAAACCAATACTTTCACTTTAGTTAAGTCCATAGTAAACATGTTAATCATGTAACAATTATTTAGTGCTTTATTTGTAACCCTGTTTTTTTACATTTCTAAATATACATATATCTCATTAATAGCACTTTTTGGGGGAAAATGTGATACGACAATATATGTTAATTTTCCATTTTACAATGTGTTCGTCATAGTCTGTAACAGTTATTTTAATACACCCTGTATACGTACTGTATATATATATATATATATATATATATATATATATATATATATATATACTGCTGTTTGCGGATGATACAGTTCTGATGAATGATAATGAATGGGAGTTGCAGGATCTGGTAAATGAGTTTGGAACAGTGTGCAAAAAACGGAATTTGAAGGTAAATGTGGGGAAGAGCAAGGTTATGGTCTTCGAAAGGGGTGAAGTCACAGAGTGTAAGGTGAAGCTGAACGGTCAGGCTATGGAGATCATCAACTCTTTTAAGTATCTGGGCAGTGTGTTGAGTAAATATGGGAATATGGATGAAGAAGTGCGGGAGAGGGTACAACAGGGGAAGAGGGTTGTAGGAACGCTAAAAGCAGTAACAAGAAATAGGGTGGTCAGTATGGAAGTGAAGAAGTCCTTGCATGAAAGTGTGGTAATCCCGACACTGACTTACGGAAGCGAAGCATGGACGTTGGTTGAGAGACTCAGACCAAGAGTGAGAGCAGTGGAAATGAATTACTTAAGGAGTGCGTGCGGAGTTACATGGAGGGATAGACAGACTAATGAGGAAGTAAGAAGGAGGTATGGTGTGGAGGTAGATGTGCTGGAAAGTGTGAAAAGGAACAACTTGAGATGGTTCGGCCATATCGAACGTATGGAAAGCGAGAGAATGACTAAGAGGGTTTACGAGAGCGAGGTGGAGGGACAGAGAGGGAGAGGTAGACCGAATGAGAGGTGGAAGGATGGAGTGAGGAAGTACATGAACGAAGGCGGTGCTGGTTGGGGTTAGGGACGTCGACTGACTGGGGACAGAGGTGCATGGGGGCTTTTCGTTCGTGGCCACCCCTTCGGGGATCACGACGTCAGGCAATAGATATATATATATATATATATATATATATATATATATATATATATATATATAAATTATATACAGTTTATATGTATTCACAGTATATAATAATAATTATACCGTACATGTTTTTCGTTTGTGTGTAACTATACAGGTATCCTTTTATAGTTTTTCGATATGATACTGAACAATCCTAGTGGTTTCTCTTTCAGCCCAGCACATAAGGTTAAACTTTACTACCAACTCTTTCTCTCCGCCTCTCCTCTTGTACCAACCATTTCTGTCCACACCATTCCCACCATATTGAGGCCTTAGTTTTGGAAGTGTACGGGAGATATGGGTTTGGTATACTGGAGAGTTGCTACCTGAAAGGACACCAAGAATGTCCTGGAGAACGAGGAGCCACACACATATTTCTAACTTGGGAACTGGAGTATTTTCGTTATTAAGCAGTGGAACTGCAAATATATATCGGAATTTATCTCTCTCTCTCTCTCTCTCTCTCTCTCTCTATATATATATATATATATATATATATATATATATATATACATATACATATATATACTGTATATATATATATATATATATATATATATATATATATACTGTATATATATATATATATATATATATATATATATATTAGTGTAGCCAGGGAGGATATTTTCTTTCAGGCAGGTGAGATTAAAATAATAGGCACAGTTTGCATTATTGAGTTTTTTATTGATACTCTCAATTTTTCGTATAGTTTTTCTGGTATTTTCAGGAAGTTGGTAAAGGAGGTTTGCAAATGGTTCCGACGTTTCAATGGGCGCAGCCATCATTATCAAGGAGAAGTGAAGTTAGAAGGTGATAAGTCGAGTTTATATAGGCGATACAAGATCAAGAAAGGGATTATTGTGTGCTAGCTGCACGCTGGTTGGCTAACCTAAGACTAGCTCTGGTAGCCTGGCCGGACGCAGGAGTGGGCGGGGCCTCTGCATCGTTCATCTGCGTGTGTGGAGGGGGCATTCCTGGGGGCATCATGGGGGGCCTCGCTGTGGAAGGGCGTGCCGAGGGTAGGATCTGGCTGTATTCCGCTTGTGTGTTTAAAGTAGGTTGGTATGTTTGTATATATATAGCTTCAAGAATGAATAGGCAGCGTGAGTCTATTTCTTTATCAAGAATAGAGGTGTGTTTATCTAAGTCGGGTCTGGTGAGTTCCTGATGGTGTGGGGATGTGTGGTAGTGGTCCTTGATAGCTCCGGCTTGAAGGTGGAAGGTAAGGCGACGTGACAGACGAGTCCTTGTCAAACCGACATAAGTGTGAGGTCCACAGTCCTCACTGTTACAGGTGTGTCGGTATATGACATGGTCCTCTTGTCATTCGCAACAGCCCGGCTACCGCTAAGAAACCGTCACAAGAGGACCATGTCATATACCGACACACCTGTAACAGTGAGGACTGTGGACCTCACACTTATGTCGGTTTGACAAGGACTCGTCTGTTACGTCGCTTTACCTTCCACCTTCAAGCCGGAGCTATCAAGGACCACTACCACACATCCCCACACCATCAGGAACTCACCAGACCCGACTTAGATAAACACACCTCTATTCTTGATAAAGAAATAGACTCACGCCGCCTATTCATTCTTGAAGCTATATATATACAAACATACCAACCTACTTTAAACACACAAGCGGAATACAGCCAGATCCTACCCTCGGCACGCCCTTCCACAGCGAGGCCCCCCATGATGCCCCCAGGAATGCCCCCTCCACACACGCAGATGAACGATGCAGAGGCCCCGCCCACTCCTGCGTCCGGCCAGGCTACCAGAGCTAGTCGTAGGTTAGCCAACCAGCGTGCAGCTAGCACACAATAATCCCTTTCTTGATCTTGTATCGCCTATATAAACTCGACTTATCACCTAACAAGCATATATGACAATAATGTTGTCAGCACACATTAAAAACGAGTCAGAACCGGGCTCCTTCCAAAAATACTTCTCCACTTACCCAAAAGAAAACGGCCTTCCAGTCTTAAAACTTCCCACGTTCACTCTGGAAGAATCTATAAAATTTACAAGAGGAAATGGAAAATTCACAGAGATGAAGAAATCCATACTTTCCGACCCTCAACCACAAGCAAATAACAATGATAACATAGAAGACGAAAATAATGAAAATATTGCCAATGTCCCAGAAATACAACAACAACAACAATCAAGCAACAGCAGTGAAGACCCAGAACCACAACAACAACAAGATTTAAGCAGCAGCAGTGAAGGATTTACCGACTCCGATGTCAGCAGTGTCGACATCGAAGCAGAGGACTCAGAGGTAAATGAACAAGATAACACAGAAGAACAGAAGATCAGCCACAGTCAACCCATGCCCTAACAAGCACACCCGCACTCGCACGAAACACCAGGAGCACTGCAAAACCCCAAAATCACTACATCCATCAGGTAAATGAAATTAACCTCAAAAAAGCCAAAGATGAACGTGTAATCCCAACTCATACAAATCCCACTCACACCCAAACAACAGCCCAAAAAGGGAAAAAAAAAAACTTAATCAAACATGGCTCAAAATCTAAAAATTATTCAACATAATGTACTCACATGGAATAACAGAAAGCACGAGTTAGTCAACACATATCTACAACTCAAACCAGACATAATACTAATACAAAGTCATGGTGTTAAAAATGAAGAAAGTCTAAAGATCCAAGGATTTAAAGTAATAAAATCAAACATATACAACAGACACATGGATGGCACTGCCATTGCAATTAGACAAGAATTACAACACAAAATCACAGATGACTTCTTGACGAACACACTAGCAGTACAAATTCAAACAGAAACAGGTCCAATAATAATAGCTACAGACTACATACCACCAAGTAGACTGTTTATCCCCACACCAGACTACATAGCATTATTCAGAAGAAATACACCGGTATACCTTTTTGGGGACTTAAATGCAAACCACCCAACATTTGGATACAGACATACCAACACAACAGGAAGACAACTACACAAATTAATATTAGACAGAATAATTCAACATATAGGACCTCACTTTCCAACATTCTTCACCGCCAACTCAGCCACAACTCCAGACACAATGCTGACTAATTACAACACATATCACAATATTAATATAAAACAAGGGCCACCAACAACAAGTGACCACACAATGATTATAACCCAAATCAGTACAGCCCCCATCTATATCCCCGCAGCCCCACGTCCTAACATTCCAGCGACAAACTGGGATGATTTTCAAACAAACATAGAAGAACACACAACACAAACTGAACTAAATGAAGCCACACTAGAAGAAATTGATACAGAGATTGATACATGGTATAACACAATCAATCAAGCAATCAACACATGCATACCACACACAAGACTCAAAAAATTAACAGGCACTACACCTACCCATGAAACACAATTATTAATACAACAATATACTGCACTCAGACATCATGCAAACACTCATGGCTGGACTAATGTACATTACAACAGATACAAAACACTCCAAAACACACTAAGACACACTTTACAAGAAGAAGCAAACATACACTGGGAAAACACACTCACACAATTAACAGCTACATACTCTGAACCGGAGGTTTTCTGGAGAAAATTCAAATCACTGACTGGAGAAGTCAGCCCCCCTACTCATTACATCATAGATGAGCAAAATAAAATAAAAAATTGACGAACAAAACCAAGAAACAATCCATAGAAGAATTTGGGAGAGAGTACTCAACGAAGAAGAGGAAGACAGTGATGATGAAGATGACGAAAACAACGACAGAGTTAACAACTATATGCAAGAAAACTTCAATCGCACAACTCCATACCATCAAGCAGACTTTTCTAGACTTGATGAGCAGAGCTTCCTCACGAAACCCATAACAAACACAGAAATTAAAGCCATCATAAAAAACACAAAAAATACCTGTCCAGGAGAAAGTGGGATCAACAAAACCATACTGACACACCTCCCAGAATCTTCAATTTCAAAATTAAGAAATATTTTTAATGCTTCACTCTCTGCAGGCTACTTTCCAGACACATTCAAAAAATCAACCATCAAATTGATCCCAAAACCAGGAAAAACACCCCACAATCCAAACAATTACCGCCCAATCTCGCTCCTTGAAATTCCCGGCAAAATCTTCGAGAGAGTTATAAACACAAGATTAAGAACTCATCTTGAAATAAACGACAAACATAACAATAATCAATACGGTTTCAGACAACACAGAGGCACCACACACGCACTTGCAGTAATAACAGAACAAATTGCCTTAAGCAAAGCAGACAGGGGACAATGCCACCTAGTCCTGAGAGACATTACTAAGGCTTTTGACAAAGTATGGCACCAAGGACTAAAGTACAAAATTCTACATCTGGACTTGCCTGTCATCATAGAAAAACTCTTATGCGATTTTCTTGATGACAGAAAAGCCAGAGTTAAAATAAACTCTTACCTTGGTGAGTACTTTCAATTAAGTTGTGGAGTACCTCAGGGCAGCGTCTTGTCACCCACTCTCTTCATAATATACACCAGAGATACACCTAATTCTCACACAGGACTAAATATCAGTTATGCGGACGATATCACCCAGATAATCCATTACCAGGGAAAATCCAAGCACATGATGAACGCAAGAACAAAACTAGAAGTTGAGACAATTAATACATATGAAAAAAAATGGAAGATTAAAACTAATGTCAATAAGTTCGCCATCATTCCAATCGGCTCCAAAAAAAATGAAGACTTGGTAATAAATGAAAACCTAGTTAATTTCCAACAAAATGGAAAATCTCTTGGACTTAAAATCTCAAGTACAAGCTATATTGTATTTAGTATCCTACTGTAGCTATACAGTATATATCTGTAATTTTAGTTGTTGCTTGCACGTTCTTGTAATAACCTTTGACTGATACACTTTTTTTATCTAAAAAGAGTAGGCTACTGCTTTACTAGGCTACAGTGACACCAGGTCCATCTGTTGACACAGTATATTAACCCCTTGTGTGCAGTCACACTTTATTTTTATATAATCTCTATTTGGTGAATTGTATATTTAGTTACATATTCTGTTATACATATATTTGTTTAAGGTTAGGTTATCACACCTGGTAGCCTATTTCTGCGAATTTCAATTTTATTATTTTCGGTTAGGCTATTCAACGCTGGTAGCCTATTATTGCGTATTTCAATTTAAAAAAAAAAAACTTTTGGTTAGGCTATCGCCCCTGGAAGCCTAATTCTGCGTATCTCAACATTTTTGTTTTCGGTTAGGCTATCACCCCTGATAACCTATTTCTGCGTATTTCAGCATATTTGTTTTCGGTTGAAGTGATTGAAGTGTTTTTAAAGTGAGTGAAGTGTTTTTAAAGTGAGTGAATTGTTTTTTAAGTGAGTGAAGTGATCTGAAGAAAGTGACTGTCACCATGCCTCGCGCTTGTGCGAACTGCGCCGGTAGGTTTGGTGAGTCCATGTTTGCTACTATCGATCTTCAAGACTGCCGGCTCTGCCAGCAACGAGAGAATTTTACAGTGAAATTAGACGAAGCCTACAACAAGATCAACGTCCTCACCATGAAGCTGGAATCACTCCAAGAGTTTGTAACACTCAACGTTGGAGTACCACAAACTTCAATTGTCACCGCAACTCCAGCAGCCACCAACGCCCCAACGTCAACTGCCAACAATTCAACGCCTACAGTAGCCACTTCAGCTGATGTATCCGATACTCAAGATACAAATAGTGACTCTCTTCCCCCTCAAGACAACTTCCGTGTCGTGAGGAACAACGTTTGCCCCAAGACCAGGAAACACATACCGATTACCGAGTGTCAAAACCGTTTCCAGATACTCGCAGACTCAGATGACGAAGAGGAAATAGAAGAAGTCCGGCTCGTGGGAGACTCGATGATACGTGGTCAGCTCACAGAGTTTTGCGCCAGAGCACCTAAGACCAGGAAGCGTTTTTGTATCCCTGGTGGTGGTGTGGATGACGTAGTTGCAGCAGTTGACGAAGTATCAAAGCTGGCCCCTGCTAATACAATGTACGTCATCCACGTTGGATCCAACGATGTGCAGCGAACCCGGTCGGAAGATTTGCTTTTAAAGTACCAGCAGCTGATCAAGTCGTTTAAGGAGAAGTCATCAAGGATCATCGTCTCAGGAATCGTCCCCTGGCTCGGTGTAGAGAGCCGATTTTACAACATAGCCACCAGCACAAATCGTTGTCTAGCAAACCTCTGCAGGAAGGAGAACGTGGGATTCGTCGACACCTGGGACAATTTCTACTACGATGACTATTTGTTTTCGGACGATGGAGTTCATCTGAACCAGGTGGGAGCAGCACGTTTTGGGCGTCTTCTCAACGATGCGGTGAAGGATTTTCGGAGAAGAAATCGACTCAGCACAGGACAACCAGGAAGGAGGACCGAAGACAGCGAGGACGGCAACCTACAAAGGAATTAAATACTAATCCGTCAAGAACCGCGAATTTGGATAAATCTCCACCAACACGACCCAAATTCAAAACCGTCAGGGATAACGACCGAGGACCGAGGACAGCCATGAATGTAAATGTAGATCCGACCAGAACCAAAAATTCGATGAAAG
This sequence comes from Lithodes maja, assembly GCA_037953745.1. Lineage (NCBI taxonomy): Eukaryota > Metazoa > Arthropoda > Malacostraca > Decapoda > Lithodidae > Lithodes > Lithodes maja. The sequence goes on from JBAKBP010000358.1 coordinate 183,065, forward strand.
AACGTAATGCGAGTTCTAAAACCGCAACTTTAAAGGTTTTCTATGCAAACGCTCGTAGCATACGCAATAAATTTTCAGATTTAGAGGAACTAGTGTTTACAGAAAATTATGATGTGATTGGCATAACAGAATCTTGGCTCAATACAGAAGATAGAGACTTTTTAGCAGAGTATTCACTTCCCGGTTATGTAATGTTTGAGAACAGCCGAATAAATAAAAATGGAGGTGGCGTTTTATTTTATATCAAAGAAAGTCTTAACCCGACCCTCGTGTCAAAACCTCAAATTGTGAACGTCGACACATCTTTTGTGCTAATAAAGAATAATAAAGGTACAAAAATAATACTTGCGTTAATATACAGACCTCCAGCTCAATCAGTGCAAACTGACCGAGAAATTTACGAACAAATTGCAGATGTAAGTAACTCACAAGATACCGTAATTTTTGGCGACTTTAATTTACCTGTGACCAAGTGGGGCGATACTCTTACTTCACACTCCGGACATGACTTGTATACGAACTTGCAAGAGAGTTCGCTTTATCAATTTGTTCGAACGCCGACCCGTGGTAATAACGTTCTTGACATTGTACTTGCAACAAAAGAAGAATTGATAGAGAATTTGAATGTTGGTGATGAATTCAGTAACAGCGACCATCGTACGATAACTTTCACTTTAAAGTTTACTAGTAACGAACCAAATAGTAGCATCGAAAAAGTCCCTAATTTCAAGAAAGCAAACTTCCATAAACTTAGAGCTATGTTTAAAGAAACTGACTGGAGCTTTTTAATTAACAATAACGACATAAATACATCTTGGAAGTTATTCGAAACCACTTACCTAAAAGCAGTGCAAGACTGCATACCATCGAAAATACGGCGTCCAGGCCATAATAATAAGCCCAAATGGTGGAATAAAGATATTTCAAACTGCCTGCTTGCTAAAAAATTTGCTAATGATAGATTAAAATCCTCACAAAATGACGAAGAACGGGTGAAATTTGTAGAGCTACGACGCAAAGCCAAAAAGTTAATTAAGCAAAGTAAAAAGACCTTAGAGTTACATATTGCGAATCAAAGTAAAACAAACCCGAAAGAATTCTATAGTTATATCAGAAAGAAAAAAGTAGTTACTTCAACTGTTGGACCGTTAGTCGATGAAAAAGGAGAATACACCAAAGACGAAGTACAAATGAGTAATGCCCTCAATACCTTCTTTGCATCAGTTTTTACAACCGAAGACCTCAGTGATATCCCTACACCATCGCCGATTCAGATTGATAATTCAGATGTTCTAAGCAATATCACCGTTACAGAGAGAGAAGTATTGAATTGTTTAGATAAACTCAAAGTAAATAAAACGCCAGGACCTGATACAATCTCGCCTAGAGTTCTAAAGGAAGCTAAGAATGAGCTCTCCAAACCACTGACATTACTATTCAATAAATCCTTGCAGTCTGGAACTATGCCTGATCAGTGGAAGCTAGCCAACGTAACAACGATATTCAAAAAAGGCAGCAAATCTCTACCCAGTAACTATCGTCCAATTAGCTTAACCTCAGTTGTATGTAAAATGCTAGAAACGTCATACGAGACAGACTCGTAAATCACTTAGAGGAAAATAACATACTTAAAGATACTCAACACTGCTTTCGTAAAAAACGTTCCTGTTTAACAAACCTCTTAGACTTCTTCCACGATATCCTCAACCTCTACGATGAGAGTAAAGCTGTAGATATTATATACCTTGATTTTCAAAAGGCCTTTGACAAAGTTCCCCACAAACGTTTACTGCTAAAACTAAAAGCGCATGGAATACAAGACGGTGTGTTGAAATGGATAGAAAATTGGCTCAACAACAGAAAGCAAAGAGTAGTCATAAACGGTAAGGCATCTAAATGGACCAATGTAAGTAGCGGGGTACCCCAGGGATCGGTACTAGGACCAATTCTCTTTCTAATTTACATCAACGACATAGATGAGGGTCTCACCTGCACAATCTCAAAATTTGCTGACGATACAAAAATTGCAAATAGCGTACTCTCAAAAGAACAAGTTGACGATATGCAACACAATCTAGATAAATTGTCATGTTGGGCCCAAATTTGGCAAATGAGTTTCAATGCGGATAAATGTAAAGTACTACATGTCGGATACCTAAATGAGAAAGCAAACTATTCGATGAATGGCACTCAGCTTAAGAATGTAAACAGAGAAACTGATCTGGGAGTAACAATATCGAGTAACCTAAAACCGAGTCAACAATGTTCAGAAGTTGTTAAGAAGGCAAACAAAATAATTGGCTTTATAGGCAGGTCATTTGAGCATAAATCCAAAGAAGTTATCCTAACCCTTTACAATTCCTTAGTCCGCCCTCTTCTGGAATACTGCGTTCAATCCTGGTGCCCTTATTACCAAAAAGATATAAACAAGCTAGAACGAGTTCAACGTAGAGTTACCAAAATGATACCTAGCCTAAAGAACAAACCATACGAAGAGCGTCTTAGAGAATTAAATCTATTTCCTTTAACCCAGCGCAGATTAAGAGGCGACTTAATTCAAGTGTTCAAAATCATCAAAGGCATCGACAATATGAACTGTAGTAAGTACTTCACTATCGACCAATCTAATTACACACGGGGAAACGGTTGCAAAATTATTGGTAAATCTTTTAACTCGCACGAATCTAAGAATTTCTTCTTCAATCGAGTTGTCAACTTGTGGAATGGGCTTCCCCGAAACGTTATAGACTGCAGCACCGTTGATTCATTTAAATTCCGCCTAGACAAATATCTCGCATCAAACCCGCGACTGACTGCGTTTGTAAATGAATAACTTTATCCTCCCCTCAGTTACTAACCCATATGTCCCCTACTAACTTCCTAGTCCTGCCACGTTAGTGGCAGGGCAGTAGTTCCCTTTCCAATGTTCCCTTACCCACTCTAAACCACTGTTTGGACACTTGATCCTCAGTGTTTTGGAGGACAAGCAGCCTAGAAGGGTCACTAGATCTGTTGTTGCTTGATTTCCTTTGTACTCCTTTGTACTTATAATAATTCTCCGCTCCTATCAGCATATCGAGTTTGTTTGAATTAAAGTCATTGTCGGCTAATTTCAACTTTTGCGCAGTGAGTTTGTCAGTGATACAAGTAAGTCCCATGTGAGCACAGTAACTAGGAAGCTTATCGACAACTATGGCTTTCATTTGGCGCCATCGCCCTTTGTGTCGATAGTTTAGTGCAACAACATCATAAGTTGCATCCTCCAGCGAGCCTGTGAACCCCTTAATTGTAGAGTCTCTTTACCAACTACTGTATGTTGTATTAACTCCAATGAGGACTTCAATATAAAGGACTTTTGTGAGCACTGATCTAGTAAAGCACGAAGTTGTGTAACATAAGTCTCCCTACCTTTTAATGGTACCTTTATTGTGGGGAGTAATGCCATTTCTTTTTGAGTAGTAACCGACATAGTAACTAGGTGTTCCGAATGAGCTTGTGGCGACTCCTGGCCCCTATTCGGACAAAGACAATGGTAATGTTTGCCCTGACAATGTTTGCACAGCTCCACTTTTGGGTTGGTGCAACCATTTCGACCATGGTCTCTATCCAAACAGCCAACACATACCTTTAATACCGTCGCCCTCTTTATTTTGGTTTGTGCATTAGGATATTTGAAACATTTAAACCAGCAGTGCCCTGACTTGCCACACAGCTTACAGCCCTTATCAGAGCCATTGCTTCCCGCTTTGTAATGTGCTAGCTTGTTTTGTTGAATAGTAAAAGCAGCAGTAGGTTTATATTTTTCTTGTGTAGGCAGGCCAGCCCCCTCCATGTTACAAATCTCCTCGTATAGGGTCCCAGTGACTGTACCAACCTGTAACCAGTCATCCTTCAGTTCTCGCCGAATAGTCTCACGCAGAGGAGACGGAATCTTATTATACAACATTACGGCACAAAAGTCCTCCAACGTCACATTGCAAGATTTAAGCGACTTTATGGACCGCATGGAAATGTTTAAGGTCCTGCGCATCATATCGAGGACCAGGAATCTCACAAAAGGCGGCAACGTGGGCAGACTTGATGCAGTCAATCTGTCCGTAGGTCTCGAGGAAAAGTGATACGGCAGGAGTATAACTTGTGGTCTCTAAGCTAAATCCGGCTATGAGCTGCGAGGCTTCTCCCTCTAGCTGACCCCTCAAATATGTGAATTTCTGAATATCTGTTAGGTCCTGACGCCCATGAACCGAACATTGGAATAAATCCCAAAATCCGGTCCACCGGGCAGGATCACCACCAAACTTTGGGAGGGTTAAGGCTGGTAATTTTACTACCGACTTTATAGCCTCTCTGCGAGGGACCTCTGTACGTACCGGTCTACTATCCAAAGGGGCTAATAAGGTTTGTACCTGATCCTCATAAATCATATCATTAGCCACTTTTTCATTTAAATCTTCCTCAGATTCTAACAATAGATATATTTTCTCATTGAAAGAATTGAGGTTGTGTAAAGCCTTGTTGATACTGATTTTTTAGCAACTATTTCATCGTTTGTGGCTTCGTTGCGGAAAGTGGTGAAATCCTTAATTAATTTAGTAATGCCTCCTTTGGCCGCAGCCCTCAACCTCGTCAGCTTGGTGATGTCCATGTTTATAAGGAACCTAACCTGTTATCAGTCAATTCACAAATTTATAGGGGATAGGCGAGTCAGGATGGACGATGAACGACGATAAAATAAACTATTAGCCTAATAAACTGAAATAAATATAGGCTAGCCTATTCCACGTCAAAATATCGCACCGCCCTACTGACGATTAGGTTATAGAGCTTGTGCGTCCCCCAAGGGCCTAAATGGACGCCATCATATGCCAAGTCCTCCTTACCCATCTCCATAGGGTTGAACCTTGACTTGGAGAATGGGAATTTCTGACGTAAATGTCTGTTGACGGCATTTTTTATTCGATTATATTGCTCTGCACTGAGGCCCCTGGGGGAGGTACGAGACTCTATTCCCACGATTTTACAATGTTCTATCCTCAATATGTTTAGCCAAATCATTTATTTTACTGGCTAACTCATTAACTACCGTATCGCCAAATATATCGTTACCTCCGACTGTCAAGAATGTGAGATCCGGACAAAACTTTACAAGACTATTGAAGGCTGGCGAATTACGGATTGAATCAACTGTGGCCCCACTTTGTGCCAGAAAGTTCAGCTGGAAGCCTTCACGGAGTATAGGAGATGGTGGCGGTTCAAATCTATTGACATACGAGTGTCCAATCACCGCAACTTTAGGTAACGGGTGCTTTGTGCGATGGTGACGGCTCAAAATTCTAGCCAATTCCGCCCCAACCCCGCGCTGCCTCCCCAGACCCTCGAATCATTGGCTAATATGTAAACTATAGCCTAGCACTAGAAAGTAGAAAGCAGGGATGGTAAAAGCAGGCCCAACAAGACGCCCAGCCACAAGTAGGCCTAGGTTAAAACCAAAAATGGGGTACAGTATATTAATTAATAAGGCATATAGGCTATACTTAAATCCTGGTTTACGGCACCATACTTTACTGTCAAGACTTTGGATCGTATAGTGGATTTAGGAATTAGTTACAAGACAAGTAAAGGGATTGGATTATCAGCCTAAGGGGGAAGCATTGAGATCGTCTCACCTTTGTTGTTAATTCACATGCTATAATATGGTCTATACATATTATAATGGCCACCAGTGAATATATATAGACTTAGCTGGTTATTGGAGCATGTTGATGGACAGTAGGTGCTGGGATGTTTAACATATGGGACAATAGATGTGGCCGATCGCCGGTGTTGCTGGTAAGGGTTGTTGTTATTGAGTGGTACCCTTTATAGGGAGATAATTATCTTAGAACGTCAGCTTGGTAACAAGTGAAGCTAGACATGCGCAATCATTCTCGATGCTGCTAACGTTCCTCATATTATTTTAATTACTATATTAAATAGTACTTAATACTTATGGAATACTATATTCTCAAATTAACTCTATATAGAATAAATGTACACCATAGCCTATACCTTAATTACCCCTTATATATTATTCATCTGATATACAAACCCAATTAACTTTACATGATACTTTGTGTATATACAGAATTATAGATCCCATTGTTAACCAATCCCAACTGGAAATAGAAAGGTCTATCGTGTACACTCGTAAGTCACGATACTTATACACAAAATACAATTAAGACAAATAGTCATCAATAAATATAAAATATTAATTATATATACCTTAATGTTAATAGTTAAATGTTAGAATGTTAATAGACTTTGTGGATATTAAATATTCTTTTTATATTACTATAAGTATGATAAAAATATGAGAATAAATACTGGAAAAAGTAGACAAAGATAAAATTTATTTATAAAGAAATGGATGAGTTCATTTAAGGCGTGTGATAGCCCTGGTTCGAATCCCGGTGGTTCATATATTATTTTATTAATTTAATTGGTGGTCTTTGGTGTTGTGGTGAAATAAATACAATACTGTATAGAATAAAATGCGTGTATATTTGTTCGACTGACATACCAATGCGGATGTTCACGATTCCCAAACTGACCATGGGTGTGTGTGTGTGTGTGAGTGAGTGTCGGCTGGACAGCCATGGCCGCAAGCTGTGGGTTTGGTCGTGGTCGTATTTAGAGATCAAACACTGGCGCCATGAGACACCTGGGTCTGTGTGTATGCGTGTGTGTGTCTGTGTGTCGGTGTGGTGGGTGTGTGGATAATTAGCCACCTGGTTCTACTGTAGACAGGATTTTTCATGGTAAAGATAGAGAGGATGTTTTTTGTATGTTTCGTTCATTTTTCTCATCGAACATGTTCAGAGCTAGTAAAGAATATTATGTTTATGTAATTAGAATATTCACCCATTATGATAGTAGAGATATGTTGTTCAATCAAATAAGTTTTTGTACAACTAATGTTTTCTTATAACGCATATAACTTGGTCATAAAATGGAGTAAAAATTAAACATTCATTACAATATTTTTAAATTGTATTATGCGTTAGGTTTCGGATGGGGTTCGTCTAATCATTAGGTTTTGCCATTCAACACTGCCGTATGGGTAGTTGTAGTAGAGTTTGAGGCACTCATGAAGAGTCTTCCCATCATTGGTAGCTGTGTTGCCACGTTGCCTCCCAACACGGTCTAAAAGTTCTGCCGGACGCATCAAGTTTATGATTTCTCCTGTTGCAATGTTCTCCTCCACGACAAGAACCCTCCGATCAGAGGGATTCCTGTCACGAAGGACATTGTGTAGACAACAGCAGGCCATCACAACGGATTGAACGCGATTCGGATGGAGAGGTATGGACGTAAGGAGACACCGGAACCTGTAATGAGAATGGTTAAAACAATAAATAAAGTTAGTCTGGGAAAAAAAAATATTAGTTTGTCAATGAAAACGTTATAAGAGAATGAAATGGGAAGCTCGATTAGGGCGATCAACCCACACAAGTCAGATCCTTTTAACAACGAACTCCAATCCCAAATGTTAAAGTGAAGCCAGCAGGTTATGCGATGTATATATATGTATATAGACATATATATATTTATATATATATTTTTCGGTATGGTTATAACTATATATACAGTATATATATATATATATATATATATATATTTAAATATACATTAAAACAATTGATATAATTTATTGAAATCGGGTTTTACCTGGCAGACATGATACCAAACACATTTTCAACCACTCTTCGGGTTCTGGATAGGCGGCAATTGAAAATGCTTTTATCATCATCCAAGCGTCTCATCGGGTAAGGTTTCATCAGCCAGGTCCTCAGTGGAAATGCGGCGTCACCAATGAAGAAGAATGGAGTCTCCTCGTTGCCGTTTTCAAGAGGTTTAGGCTCAGGAACACCAACCTCATTCCTCTCCAACAGCAAACTAATAGGGGTTCGTAGAAACAACCCACCATCTGACGCTGATCCCTCTGCACCAACATCGATGTAGAGGAATTTGTAGTCCGCATCAGCGATGGCAAGCAGCACAATGAAGTGGTAACCTTTATAGTTGTAGAAGGTAGAGGCACCTTTGGGTGGTTTTCTGATGGCAACATGTTTGCCATCCAAGGCGCCCAAAACATGTTGAAATTGCCACTTGCTAGCAAATCTATTTGCAACAGCCTTCCACTCTTCTGGTGTTGTAGGACAAACAATTACATCATCTATGTATGCACTGACAATAGCCTCACAGACGTCGGGGACAATTTTGGAGATGGTGTTGTGCGCTATCCTGAACAAGTAACCGAGACTCTTGTAGCGGTCACCTGTAGCTAGGTAACGCAGCGTCTCTGCCAAACGCAAACCAGGATCTATGGCTTTCCTCCAGTGTGTGTCCTTTTTGGTAATGATGGGTCGAATTTTGTTGAGAATTTATTGAAAAGGTGCGGGGTCCAATCTCATGAAGTTTTTAAAATCCACTGGGTCCTCTTGTTCAACTTCTTTCATGAGGTTTTCATAACCCCCAAATCGACCTCGCCTTAACAGCCACTCTCTCGTCCACGATTTCCGCTTCTTCCTCTGTTTTCTCCTCTTCTGTTCCTCCCTCTCAGCTTCCTTCCTTGCCATTCAGCTTCCTTCTCCCTTCTGGCAAGCTCATAATAGGCATTCTAAATAAAGTAGTTCTTCCGCTGGGTGGCAAGGTCCAGCTCAATACGTTAATTCCTCCATAGATGCTGCGTAGGGCTCTCCATCTCAAGATTTAAGGCACGTCCAAGGGTCGAAGTTATAATGTCGTGGTGGTGAAGAGTAGCTATGCTCGGTGTGGCTGCTCAACTCAGAATGTTCTCTGTGACCGAGTCAAGGTCTTTATATAAACAGAAAGGTTTGGGGGGTTGTGGGGGGGTTGTTGGGGCCAATTACTTGTGCGATTGTAACGTGAGTATATGCTAATACCACTGAATTTAGCACAGTCACGTGACTTTAGCACAGTCACGTGACATTAGCTCAGGTTCGCATACCTCGGCGACGTATCTGCGATGGCGTTGGCGATGATCGCCATTGATTCGTTCGTTCATCGCAGGAATTTGTGCCACGAAAAATATTCGGACAACCTCGCCGAAGTAATCGCCGGACCATCGCTTGAACCGCCGAAGACACCGCAGAACATTCGGCGAGTCTTCTTTGACCATCGCATGATGTCGCAAGATATTTTTGAAAACGTGACATTCCTCGCAAAGATCTTCGGCGAAACATCGCTCACTTCGCCGATAACGTCGTAGAATGACGGCGATTGATCGCATTCATCGGTGACATCTTTGCCGATTATAATTAGTTATCTGTTTGTAACGGTCAAAATCGTAGACGTCGCATACATTCGATGCGAATTGACAAGACTACGGCCTCGGCGACGAAAATCGTATGAAGTCGCACATATGGAAAAGGGGCATAAGTGTATAGCCTGTCGTAAAATACAGGGTAATACCTACGCGAAAGCTAGAGTACCTCCTCTACCAGACATCAGGACTACTCCTAGAGATCCCTTCAAGGTCACAGGGGTTGATTATACAGGAGCAATTCCTGTCCGGGACTCACACAGCAACAAGGCTTATATGCTTTTATTTACGTGTGCTACTACAACAGCTATTCACATTGAAGTAGTTAGCAATATGACCTGTGACAGCTTTATCCATGCGTTCCGGAGATTTTGTAGTAGGCAGGGATATCCACAGATAATGTTAAGCGACAATGCTGCTACATTTGTAGGAGCTTCCAGACACTTGGAAGACATCCAAAGCAATCCCAGTCTTCAGGCTAATCTTACCGAAATCCGATGTGAATGGCGTTTTATACCAGCACGTGCGCCTTGGTTCGGAGCTATTTGGGAGAGAGCCATAGGTATTGTGAAGGCTGGGCTTAAAAAGGTACTAGATCACGCTTTAGTCTCCTTTGAGGACCTAACTACTGTCCTATTGGAGCTGGAGGCTACCGTGAATGATCGCCTCTTAACGTATGTCTCGGGTGATCTGGAGGACCCTTGTCCTATTACTCCATCCATGCTGGTTCAAGGTCGTAGACTTTGTGATTTCCCAAAGGACGTAATTCAGCTAGATGAGCTGCAGGACCCTAGTTATGATAGTAAAGCAGCGATACACAGCAGCTACAATTACATCAATAAATTGATCCGGGACCTATGGAGGCGTTGGTCTAGTGAATACTTGGCATCACTATGAGAAGCCTATAAGAATAAAAGAGGCTCATCAAGCAGTGTATGGCCAAAGGTAAATTACATCGTTCTTATACATGACGAGGAACCTTGTGTCCTTTGGAAACTTGGTAGGGTAGTTAGACTCTATCCAGGACGGGATGATCTGGTTAGAGTGGTTAAGACAAAAACTGGCCTGACCACTCGACCCATCGTCAAGTTGTATCCATTGGAACAGGAAATTGAAAGTTTTTCGATCCCTCAACCAGCGGTAGCTGGTGATGGTGTTGGCTCTCACGACTCCACCCCTATGTCACCAGCGGTCGCTGGACCATCTGCCAGTAACGATCCTGTTTGAAGATTACTTCTTCGCCGAGCCTCTGTTAGTTTTTCACAGCTTTGGAGATCTAACATCGCTGTGGGATTATTGTAGATAATGTAAATATTGGCGGTGGGAATGTGTCGAGACTCGTAAGTAACTCAACAGTTTAGGTTAAGTAAACATACTGGAAGTTCAAATTAGGCGCCGGTATTAGGTTAAGTTTTATATCTTTATAAAAGATATGTACTATTTTGTATTAAGTTTCTATGGGTTTATCATCCATAATTATATTGGGTTATCATTACAATTAATCCAGTATATCTTGTAGATAGTTAAATGACGCATTGAACTGCGCATGCGTCATATTTAGGACAAGCGGGTTGCTTGTCGGGAACAGACAGACTCGCTTTAGTTACGACCTCGTGAACACCTCCTTCCAGCCGCTCCAATACAACCACCTGTTCCATGCTAAGTCGCTCTAATTCTTAACTCCTAGTGGCCACTATACCTTCTATCTATTCCTAACTCTATCCTTGAGCTATCCATCGCTATCAACGTTTAAAGTAAGTTAACTCTTGTAAGTTTATAGGTAAATTTCACATGGTTTACTCTTGAATTCTTACAGAAGCACAGTTATTGAGTAAGACAGGAGGAACACCGTCCGGTCCGTACGCTTTCTTAGTATTAAGCCCATAGAGGGTGGAAAGTACATACTTGGAAGAGATAATGATGTTAGGTATAAGTAGGAGAGCCCCTACTATGGGGTGGAGAGGGAGGAATAGCACCAGAATCATCCATAGTGGAGTTATTTAGCGAAAGTGTTAGTGAAGAGTTCAGCTTTGTCAGAGGAAGAAGGGACGGTGGTGCCGTCAGAGTGGAAAAGAGGAGGACAAGATGAAGAAGAAAAGTTGTTGGAGAGGTTTTTTAGCTAGATGCCAGAAAGTTTGGGAAGAGCTAGAGTTGGATAGTTCAGTGCATTAATTATTAATGAAATAATATTTGGTGAGTCGTAGCACATATTTGACTTGATTCCGGGCAGAAACATAGGAAGTATGCGATTCTTGAGTTTGAATGCAATGATACCGTTTGAATACTTCCTCCTTATTGCGGACAGCAGTAGAACAAGCATGAGTAAACCAAGATTTGTTTGCATTAGACTGAGAGAAAGAAAATTAATGTATGTTTCTATGTCCAAGAGGATTACATTGGTAATGCGTTCAGCAATATCCGAGGGTCCCCGGCCATGGAAGCAAAAGTCTTTCCATGGGAAATCAAAGAAGTACTGCCAAAGAGTCTCCCAGTTGGCAGCGCCAAAGTGCCACAATCGCCGCCGGCTGGGAGGATCGAGTGGGCGTACCGAAGAGATAGGACAGGTGACAGAGATATGTTTATGGTCAGAGGAGCCCAAAGGAGAGAACATATTTACAGTATAAGCAGAAAGGTCAGAAGTTAGAAATAAATAAACAATGTTGGGCTGATCCGGGATACGAGTGGGTTGCTGGACAAACTGCTTTCGGTCACTTAAAATAGAAAGGGTGTAGGTTTGTTCACCAGGTTGGTCAGTGGAAGGAGAGGAGAGCGATTGGCAGAGGTGAACGTTGAAATCCCCCTAGGATAGATATTTCTGCGAAGGGAGAGAAGAATAAATTCGACTTTAGAAGTTAGATAGTCAAACAATTTTGGATAGTCAGTTGAATTAGGGGAGAGATAAACAGCACAGAAATGTTTAGTTTGAGTGTGACAAGAAAGCTATAGCCAGAGAGTTGAGAATTCAGAAGAGTCAAAGTTGGGAACACAAGAGAAATCAAGATTGTTGAAACTGAGGATATATATATATATATATATATATATATATATATACCGGTATATATATATATATATATATATATATATATATATATATATATATATATTGAGAATATATCACAAATACACGTGAGCCACTAAATGTTTCTAGTCTCTCAGTGGGGATCGAACCATCGACCATCAGAACGATAGCCGACGCTTAATCAATTACACCACGGCAGACTGCCGTGGTGTAATTGATTAAGCGTCGGCTATCGTTCTGATGGTCGATGGTTCGATCCCCACTGAGAGACTAGAAACATATATACATATATATATATATATATATATATATATATAGAGAGAGAGAGAGAGATTCAGACATAATATTTGCCGTTCCACTGTTTAACAACAAAAATACTTCAGCCCCAAGTTAGAAAATGTGCGTGCTACACTCCCGCATGGCCAACCCATATCTCCCGTACACTTCCAAAACTATGACCACAATATAGGGTGGGAATGGTGTGGACAGAAACGGGTGGTACAAGGGGTGAGACGGAAAGAAAGAGTTGGTAGCAAAGTTTGACCTTAGATCCTGGGGAGAATGAGAAACCAGTATGAGTATCCAGTGCCATATTGAGGAACTATACAAGGATAGCCGCATAGTTAAACACAAATAAATGCCATGTAAATTGATATATTTGTTCTTAGAATCCTGCAATTAGATAAGTAAATAAGCAAAATTGTGGAAGTGGATTTTGGGAGAGAGAGAGAGATCACATTATTTTCAGTTGAGAATATTCATATATGTTTATACCATGTCAGAACGCATCATTATTGTACCCATAGTAATGAACTTGGTGGGGAGCTTTGAGTTTTGAAATTCAAAACAGGAAGGCATCATTGCCAAATATCTTCTGCCTGTATAATGAATCATATTTCCTGCTGTAGTTGAAATGTACTGCAGAGTAATATGTATGTTTACATATCAATATTTTACATAATAACATTTTAAAAGTAAAATCATGTATAATTATAGTGTATAACTGAGAAATTCATGTGTTCATTATCTAGTGTAGGCCTATTATGAAAACAAAGGTTATTCAAGTGAGTTTGTATTACTATTGACTATAGCAGATGATGGTGTATTGTCTAGGAATAATATTAAGATATATTTATTAATACTATAGGTAAGCCAATAATCTTGACCACTAACTTCTCTAACTCAACAATGACTAGAGTAATCCAGTTAATATATCTACCATTTGGGAATGCTCAGCAAGGGAATAGGTGTGGAAATGTACAGCCCATTTATTTTAGCGTTTTTTTTTTAAATTATAGAGGTTAGGTGTCACGGTTTAGGCTTACCTATAATGAATGGATTATATAAGTATATTATGATATTTAGATGATATATTATAGGTGTCATTTATATATTGTAGGTTTGTATATTATAACATTGTCCATCAAGCTCTATACGTAGTTTTCTCCGAGGCAATGACAGTAAGGGAGGAGGTTGAAGGATGGCTTGACATGGACAGAGTAATGACATGCTTTAGTCTGTATAACTGCCAATTATAGTCTATTATCAGTATGCTGGTGATAATTTAGCTTGTTCTCAACTTGATTAACCTGCTACTACAACGTTTTTGTAGCCACATACGTTGTTAATAATGAACTTTTGGCAATATTATGATGCAGAGACATCTATCTATCTATCTATCTATATGCTCAGGCCCAATCCCCATTTTGGGGGTAGCCGACTCAAGACAGAGCAAGAACAATATTTGTTTTTTAAGTATTATTTCGGAATCATGTTCATAAAATAAAACAATATTGCACAAATGTTCTTGCCTATCTCTTTATATAATTATTCTTTCACTTTCATCACATATCTTTTGACAAATACAGACATTCGCACATCAATATGAAAATGAAAGAAGTACTAGGAAAGCAAGGCAACAGAACCATTATCGGACAGAGTGGACAGAAGGGTGCTATGCTGGTTTGGACATGTTGAAAGAATGTGAAACAGGCTGACAGAACAAAGCAGGAAATAGATTTAAAGAAAGACCCCACAGGAGATGGAGTGATGGTATTATAATAGAGTTGGAAAAATAGAGAGATGACTGAAGCACAAGTGGTAATGAAGAGGAATGAATGGAGAATGCTTGTGAATAGACGAATAATAATGTGGTCGTAGGGAGAGGGGGTCGAGTACCAGTTGGAACATACATTTATTTGTGTCTGGAAATCGGCTGGTATGAGAAGAAACTGTTCCCCCAAATAAAGTATGTAGATTACAGGTGTGACTTTCTGTATATACTATTACAATAACAACCACTATCGACTACTACCACCAATATGAGAGAGCTTCTGCTGTTCTGGTAATACCGAGGCTCTTACTAAAGGAGCAATGTTTGGATAAGTTAGTGTGCAAGTGGGTGTTATTGTGATCCTGGTAATGTCTGTTTGGTTGTGTGTGTGTGTGTGTCTTCGTAATATATTATTCTTGTTAGTATTTATAATTATTGCTAACGTAAAAATCCAACAAGTGTTCTTCGAATTATTAGTAGGAGTACTGTATTGTTAGAAACGACGCATTCTGTTTGGTAAACTAGGCGTAATTTTCAGTGTAAATTAAATACATTATTATTGTATAATTATGTACAGCACAATTTATACATCATATCTAGTAAATATGTCAGCAATATATAGAACAATAGTTTTGTATTATTGATAATCATTAATTCTTGCATAACAAAATATTGTTAGTTGAATTTGTGCAACAAATTTTTTTTGGTGTTTACATTAGTTAACCTCCCCAATTGTCACCAGTTATCTGTTAATAACCCTTGATGAAATATCGTTCCTCACTCTTTTTATAACAGTCACGACCATGCCCACTTACCTGATTGTACCGTTCTATTTCCCTCCAATAAGTGGAACGCGTTTCGCTGCATTCTATAAATGTCCTTGATATCAACACCCTATTGTTTTCGATATTAAGTGCAACGAAAATTTATGTTATGCAATGCATTTTTCAACTCAAAGTTGCTATATGCAAGAATAGTTCAAACAAGTTTAGTTTCCAGGCAGGACACTAATGAGCTGGAGGAAACATATAAAAACTAAACAAAACGAAATAATAATAATATATATAATTATATATAAGCGTGACAGAAAGCGAATGACTTCCCTTAGTTCTTCAAATACTGAGAAATAAAACTTGTGTACATTCTTTGCGTTAGATTGGCCTTGTTATTTCTTTTGCCATATCATATATTGTAGTAGACATTATTCTTGTGGGTACACATCGACGAACAATGAACATTTTCGGTTACAGTGTCATATTCATGTGATACAGTGATAACAAAAAAGTATTGATGATAAACACATTCTGATTGCACATTTGGAAAGAACATGATAAATGTTTCGTATTCCATATAAGTAAAACGTTTATTACCGAGATTTATTTGTTTTGCTAATTTTCTGTCGGTTTTACTATAGTTTGGATATTACTTTCTGTTTGGATGTAGAGGCAAATATTGTGGTATTAAATGGAGTGATAATGTAGTATTTTGATAAACACCAATATTTGGGAGCCCGCTGTAACAAGGGGACTGGTACGTAATTGAATGTGAGCATCAGAGAATAAACTCACTGTTTGTGTAATCACAATATTGCATGGTGCATATTGAATTTCTCGATATAATACCATATGATAATGAAATTTCTTTATTTTACTATATATCAAACATGTATTATGAGAAACATATACTGTACTAAACATTAACATTTTGACACAATATGGGGGTTTGGACAACACTTAAAGGGAAACAGACGCCGACATATTTAAACACTTGCAAATTGTTTTGCCTGGTGAATGAAAGTGTTAAGAAAATATATATCATTGTACAGTAATAGGTGGGGCCAAGTCAATTGCCATTGCAAACAAGAAAGGCACTCGGGAAAGAGCATGACTTCACCTATGCTAGCAAAAGTATGTGCTCTATCGATTGCCTCGCAATGGAATCTCTTCTTCCTTGGCGCATACCTTATCTGTACAATTAATTTTGTGAACATCGTATCATAATGTTTTGAGCAGCCTACGATGGCGAAGGCATGTGCTCTACCGATCACCTCCTAAATTGAATCACATTCAGGAAAGAAAAGATGTATTCTTGTTCACCAGGTTGGTCAGAGACATTTGAGGAGAGACATTGGTGGTGGTGAACATTGAAATCTCCGAAGATGGAGATTTAAGAGAAGGGAGAGATGGATAAACTGTGTTCCACTTTACAAGTAAGATAGTCAAAGAATTTTGGATCATCAGTAGAATTATGAGAGATGAACAGCACATAATTATATATTTAGTGGGAGTGACAAGATGGCTTAAGCAAGATAGTTATATATATATATACAGTATATACATATACCATTATGTTCGGGTGTGGAAAATATTATGGTTTATACAAGATGAAGACGAGGGGCGACAGGCAGTAAACTATAATAACAGAGAAGGGTGAGGGACAGAGTGGGAAGTGGATGAAGTTTGGACCAAGTCAACAATATCAACAACATCTCTCTCTCTCTCTCTCTCTCTCTCTCTCTCTCTCTCTCTCTCTCTCTCTCGCTAACATATCATAATAACATTTGGTCGTTCATTGTCGAGTGGATGCGGTGCCTAATTCTCCCAAAAATACCTGGTGTGAGTGGGTTCGAATCGTGGTCAGGATGTCTTTCTCCCAACATGCAAATACGTATAGCATACATTATTTATAAATGTTTATAATACCCTTTCCAACTAAATGGATTCTTGTTTATTAAGCTTATCAATTGATGCAAGTCAATGGCATTAAAAAACACATGTAGCTATTTTTGACCATGTGTCTTCTACTTGCCTGTGTTTTTTCTCGAATATATTAGTTGAATGATTTGTATGCACATGGCTCTCTGCGGACGATATTCTCTGGTAATCCTCTTTCATGAAACTCTAATGTGTGTACGGATCCTGCAATGTGTAAACCAGGCCCATTTTGAACATGACGAGACACTTAAATTGGTATGCCTAATTGTAATTGACTCATCATTAACCATCGATGTATACAGCTGTATTGCTTGCCCATGTCCACTCATTGAGGGGGGGATTTTCAGGTTATTATGTCATCTGGCTAATTGGTTAGCACGGTTGCTTCACAGGCAAGATGATCAGGGTTCAAGTCTCCCTCGGGAAGAGACATTTGGTTAAGTCTCCTTACACTCTGTGCCTTTGTTTCAGCTAGTAGTATGAATAGGAATCTGGAATAATAGGGCTGTTTGAAGTGTCCTTTGGGGTTGGCGGTCTAATACTAGTTGAAAGGGTATCGTTCAGGTCACTTCAGCCATCGAATTCAGAGTTTTAAGTATTAGCTGTAAGGGTACCGTGCCAGTAACTTAACCCTCTCAGTTCTGAATAAGTGTTATAAGTTTCCATGGACAGGCGACACACGGTCTGGTGCTGCTAACGGTTTGTCATTGTTCCCGTTCACCCAGCTATGACTTTTTGCCAGATACCTCCAAATATGATCTAGTAGACCAGATATATCGAGTCCTAAATGGACGCCATGGCGTTTTTCGTGTGGTTCTGCCAAAGTTTGTGCAGGGCTGAAGGAGACCACGGCGTCCATACGTGCGCCAGGGCAAAAGTAGCTCAGGACACCATAGCATCCATATGTGCACGAGAGGGAAACACCTTCAAATCCAGCTATGGACAATGTAAACACAGGTGTAGGTCATGGTTACGTTTCAGTGACAAAGCCCATTGACTGTAGTGAACAATCTCTATCATCTTGGTGTTGCACTCAAACATTAATGAGTACCTGCGGCTCAGGTACTCAATAGTGCCATTGGGATGTTTTGAAAGTTTTTTTTTATGCCTTGGGTTTTAGAGTCTGGCCGCATTCGCCCAGTAGAACTTCATAAGAGTCTAGCTGCAGTCCCTTGGTTAATATGATGACAAGTATTTGAAATGGGCTTAAATTGGCTATCAAAAAGTATCACAGTAACTAAATTATTTTAACCCAATATTAAAACTATTTTGACAAATGTCAGTGTGTGCGATTTATATAGTCAACCAAGAGAAAACGTTCAACTAGGGACAGTAATGGCTAAACTATGATATATAAACTACAAGAAGAGGGTTATTTTGTTTATGCGTAGACAGGTGGCGTTGGTGTTGGCGGCGGCGCTCTTTTTGGCAAAGAGAATTTTGAAAAACCAACGTTTATCATTCAAAAATACAGTCACAATGTCATGCAAGATAACTACTGGGTGATTTACTAAGCACTTAACTACAGTGAGGGCAAAAAATACTACAGCAAGGGCTAGAACAATATAATATGGAACAAGCAAGTAGTTTGTTTACAATAGTGCGTCGATCGTCACTACACAGTACTAATGTAAACAATGGCAGTCTCGATAAACAAACGCTTATCAGTAAAAAAACACAGCAGAATAACATGCAAAGCAACTACTGGGCGGTTTAACTAGCACTTAGCTACAGCTCATGCAAACAAATACAGGAATGATCAATGTAATACTCAAAATATGGTCAAATTTCAAGCGGCGGGCGAAGTGGTGTTGACGCTTCCAGTTGACCCGGCACAGGATGGGTCTGGTGCTACCTTCTCTGTATGAGGGTGTAAAGGCAGCATTGCGTGTGGAGAAATAGCAGAGCGAGTTCTTTGATCTGAATGTTGGGTTGAAACAGCGGTGTGTGATGTCCCCGTGAGTGTTTACTGTATATATGGATGGAGAAATACTAGGAGGAGCAGTGGATAATGGTGTATCGCTGATAAGGGAAGGAAACGATTGGAAGCTACCTGTACTGAGGTTTGGTGATGATACAGTTCTGATGAGCGATAATGAATGGAAGTTACAGGGTCTGGTAAATATGTTTGGACCAGCGTGCGAAAAACGGGATCTGAAGGTAAATGCGGGAAGAGCAAGGTTGTGGCCTTCGAAAGGGGTGAAGCCACAGAGTGTGAGGTGAAGTTGAACGGTCAGGCTATGGAGATTTTCAGCTCATTTAAGTATCTGGGCAGTGTGCTGAGTAAAGATGGAAGTATGGATGAAGAAGTGTGGGAGAGGGTGCAACAGTTGGGAAGAGGGTTGTAGGGATGCTGAAAGCAGTAACAAGAAATAGGGTGGTTAGTATGGAAGTGAAGAAGTCCTTGCATGACAGTGTAGTAATCCCGACACTGACTTACGGTGGTGGAGAAACTCATATCAAGAGTGAGAGGGGTGCAAATGAGTTACTTGAGAAGTGCCTGCGGCGTTACATGGAGGGATAGACAGACGAAGGAGGTGTGGTGCGGAGGTAGATGTGCTGGAAAGTGTGAAACGGAACACCTTGAGATGGTTCGGCCTTATGGAATGTATGGGAAGCGAGAGAATGACTAAGAGAATGTACGAGATCGAGGTGGAAGGATAAAGAAGGAAAGGTAAACCGAAAGAGAGGTGGACGGATGGTTTTAAATAGTATATGGTTGAAGGCGGTGCTGGTTGGGAGGAGGGGCATCAACTGACTGGGGACAGAGGTGCATGGGGGCGTTTCGTTCGTTGGCACCCCTTTGGGGATCACGGCTTCAGTCAATAGATAGATAGATAGATTAAAGTACAGGTGGTGGGTACCAATCACCGATCAGCATTTTGCCCAGGAAAATGCTAGAAAACAGTGTCAAAAATATCTCCAAACCCTCCCCCGAGCGGCAGCTAATGAGTGGCCTGGCTTTGGTCCTGCCGACATTCAAATTAATCAGTATGGAGATCGGCATACTTCAAACTAGCTCCCATTTACCACCCGCACCATATATCCCGTCGAAAATCATCATATTATATCACCACTGTTTCAGCCCCATACTCCTGTCAGACACTTATAAATGTGGGAAAGCATTGCCGGGGTATTATTGGAGTGGAATCAATTATGAAGAGGGGAAGCGACAAAATCAAAGCTGCCGCGCAGGCAGCTGTACAGTCACGAGCATAAATGCTGGGACATCAACCAGATAACGTCAACTCCTTCATCACTAGGGGTTTATACTAAGCTGAATACAATAATTTGACGGTAGCTAGAGTGAAATTCAGAAATAATTGTGAGTTTGAATACAAAGTTTTGCAATACCTTTGGAGACAAAGGAACGAATATTATTTGGTTGGTGTCGCAGTATTTATGCTCGTGACTGTACATGGTCATTACAGTGTAATAAGAAGATTAATTGAAACAAATTCTGCATAATTCCCACCAAGTGATGTAGTACAGTTTGGAACAATTATTCGAGGCGTTTTATGAAGCTTCGGATTCCACTCGAATCTGCTCTAATATCGAATTATCGGCGTGGACATGATATCATGCCTGTTTTCCCAATATCTAACCTATTATTTGTACAGTACAACTATTACACACCAATATTGTCAGTAATAATCGATGACGTTATAATTGAGACAATGAGCAATGATTAAGGAAACTTCACTTCACACACACACAGACACACGTCTCCCTTTGTCACGCTTATTTTATTTACCTTACATAAACATGGAAATGAAAGGCTTATGTGTGTGTGTGTATGTATGTCTGTGTGTCATTAATTTTCTTTAACCTCACTCTTTTATAACATAAGTGTTTGGTCAGGTATGCGTGGTCACAATTGTACGGTATGTAACATTTGGCTTCTATAACTTTTGGTATTGATCGATGTCTCTTCATTCCTGAACATAACTGTACATGCAGTATACTATCTTCATTAAATATGTAACAATTGCGCAATGACGCTTATATGTTGCTAATAATTAGTATTTTTCTGCTAACCACATAAT
>JBAKBP010000358.1:204424-311061 GCA_037953745.1 Lithodes maja
CAACATACTGTATATACAGTATATATATATTATTAATACATAGCTTGTTTCAGGTACAGCACTAAAGAGATGATGAGGCAACAACTGTGTTTTACAGCCCTGGTGGTGGTGGTGGTGGGCATAGCTCTGCTGGGGGAGGTCAATGGTTAGTCTCGCTCATCTTTACACTTTGTTAATCCATAAACGGCAACCGTTTTCAATAGAGGTTTTTGTGGTGCAATGCGACTGTCCTCAATAGATCCAGAGCATAACAAAACACCTTTGAAACACCCCAGTGGCACTCAAAACAAAGAAATTTGTGATTAGGTGACCGCTAAATCCCCCCCATTATTTGCTACCACACCTACATATGTGTCCCAAATCCCCTCCCCCCCCCTTCCTCTTCCCCTCCTTCCCAACCTTTTCCCCCCTCTTCAATTATCAGCTATTTTTCCTCTTATTCCCTCTTTTATCGGGTATTTTTCAGCGTGAATTTCCCTTACGCAATCTCGTTAACACAGGTGAGGCAGTTAGAGATCCTTGCAACACAGCGACTTTTATTGCAAGTCGTCAGTGCCGCTCTGGAGCTCGGAGGGGAATGATATTCGTTGCCACAGCTCTCACCTTGTGATACGACCGGGCAGCAATAATACGTCTTTTTCACCCACCAAATGTTATTTCCACTTCTGTTATTGCTCTTAAATGTTTAAAATTTTCATATTAAAAGTAAAATAGGCACATATGGATAAGTAATAATTATATATTTGGTAAATATGACGATATTCGTCAGAATAGAAACATATACCTTCACATGGGTGGCGGGTTTGAACTACCATAGCTTCACGCTTTACGAGTTAAGGGGAGATGGGCTGGATTTTGTGGCCCCCTTCTCCCTCATGGTTAGCCTCAATACTTTTTAGATTTTAAGATGTTCAACCTATTAGTTTGGCGATTTTAAGTCCTTTCGCCCCTTTTCTTTGTCAATATTAAGACTGTGTGTGTCATTTAGGTGTCAATTTTTTCTTGGTGAGCAATAGTGAGCCTGTAATCTAGGAGGAACCGGCCTTCGGGCGGGACAATTTTCTACCGAAAAATTTATAAATATGTCTTGAAGGGGGATCCTGGAGTTGTGTTTTTAAGTTTGATAGACGTGTAGGGAGGAAACTAGAACAAAATATATATACATGAAAATATAGACCAAAAAGTGAACCATCCCCCCTTAACCCTTCCAGCCCAGGTGTCATTTTAAAATGACACCACGAAAAAAGGGCAGGTGCCCGGGTGTCATTTTAAAATCCCTGTGCTTGAAAGCGTGCTTCAAAATTCGCGCGGCCAAATTTTGCATTGCAGGAGCGACCGCAGCGCCACCAAGCCTCAACTACTAGTGTTATCAGTTCGTACGTGGCCGCCATAGCGAGTTATACTGAAAAAAAAAAATCCGACGTGTCCGATTCGCTGCAACCTCCCGCGGCCCCCAGTGCTACCCCGCTCGCAACTTCAACACCTGTTGCAACCGAGAAGAAAGCTCAACGAAAGAAAGTTAAGCGTTTGTTGAGTGATAGCGCTATACAGCAACAACTTTTTGATAGTGAAGAGAGCAGTGGCGAAAGCTTGGTGGACAAAGAACAATTTATAAGTGCAAGTGAAGATGACGATTTCGTTGGCTTTGGAGACGACGATAATGTCGATTTATTTGAGGGGGGAGACAGTAGTGATGATCCTGATGTGGAAGTGTTTCAGGAAGGTGCCATTGAGCTTCCAAGTGTGCTAGAACCTAGGTCTACCCCATCGCCATCTTAGCTATGTAAGCCTAGGCCTAGCCCTAGCCCAGGACCTTCCCCTTTGCTTGCCCGTACGCCCTTGAAAGTGGGCAAATATTTCTATAAACAATCGTTGGTGAAAAGTGCAGCTAAAAAAGCACGCAGGGCAGCTGCAGAAAAGGATAGGGAAGCTGAAGACAGTGATAATGACGCCGACCCTGGTCTAGCAACCACCCGCATTCCATTGTCCCGACACCTTGACCCGGGACGCCGCGGGGGTCACCCACAGCCCTCGGCTTCATCTCTCCTTCAGGATGACCAAAGGGCCTCTTCAAGTGGTATTACTAGTGTGCCACAGCCCTCAACACACCGCAGAGCATTATTTGCTGCGGAGAAGCCCTCGGCTCACCGCAAAAGGAGCCCAACTCCCGAGGCCGAGGCTCCCATTGTTGAAGCTCCCTCAGCCTCCCGCGCCCCACACCGCCGACGCCCGGTCACTTCTTCACCCGAATTGTTTCCTGAAGACGATGCTGACGACCCCAACATTGCCCCAGATGACCTGATGTCGCTTGAGGAGGAAGAAGAAGAGGAAGAGGAACAGGAAGAGGAAGAGGAAGAGGAAGTCCCGACAAGACGAGCGAGAGGGCGAGGTCGTGGACGTGGTCAGTCTGCCGACGCTGCTGCCCCTGGGCGTGGGTGTGGGCATGCAGGGCGTCCGCGTGGCCAAGGGCGTGTGCCAGGGCGTCCAGGGCGTGTGCCTGCTGCACCTGCACGTCATCGAGCATCAGCATCCGACCTGTTTGTGTGGACAGATGGGGCTGATTTTGAGCCAGATTGTCCTGCCTTTGACGAGGTACAGATGGGTTCCGGGGTGTCACCAACATTTCCCTGTGGCCCAGCTGCTACCCCCAGTGAAATTTTCTGTGGCTTCTATGACAATGAAGTCATGGAATACCTCGTCGAGGAGACCAACAACCATCATGAGATCTGTGCCAACTTTCTTGGCAGGAAGACCAGTGCCAAGATGGTGGCATGGAGAGCTGTCACTGTGGCAGAACTATAATTATGTGTTCTAGGCACTCACAATGCTGATGACACATATCAGGAAGCACGCTCTGGCAGACTACTGGATCACTGGCGACATCATAACGACTCCAGCATTTGGCAAGTACATGTCCAGGGACAGGTACTTCGACATCCTCTCCTATCTCCACATGACAAACAACATGGCAGTCCACCTTCCCGGCTCATTTTGGAAGATCAGGAAGCTGTATGACATGATACGTCATCGGTTCACCACCTACCTGATTCCTTTCCAGAAGATGTGCCTCGACGAGTCTCTGGTTCTGTTCCGTGGTAGGCTGCACTTCCGACAGTATATCCCGTCCAAGAGACACCGCTTCGGGATCAAGCTCTTCGTCCTCTGCGACTGTTTGACGGGGTATGTGCTGGACTTTATAGTCTACAGCGGCAAGGGTGAGGAAATTGTGACTGACCCCCTCATTGGTTTTGGTGGCGCTGTAGTGAAGAAGATGATGGAGAGGCACTTCAATAAAAACCACATCCTCTACACAGATAATTACTACACGTCGCCTCTCCTGACCAAGTACTTCCATGACCGCAAGACCGGAACTGTCGGCACAGTCAAGGGCAAGAGGAAGGGCATGCCATGCTACCCAATCAAGACGAAGAATGCAGACATCTTCCACAAGAAGAGTGGCCCAATCCTCTCCATCCACTGGTATGACCAGCGGAAGGTCAACCTCCTCACCACATGCCACAAGGCCCAGATGGTCGCCACAGGGAAGGTGGACCGAAGAACCAAGAACCCCGTCCAGAAACCAGCTGCTGTCCTTGATTACAACCTCAACATGCGCCTCGTTGACAAGTCCGACATGCAGATGGGTTCATCGACTGCCTGCGAACATCTTGCAGGTGGTACAAGAAGTTTATCCTGCATACGGTAGATATGTCGGTCCTCAATGCCTACAACATCTACCGTCTGAGGACTCCAGGAGCCAAGAAGTACAAGTCCCTGTGGAAGTTCCACAAGCAGGTGATACTTGAGATCCTGGCTAAACATGCGGGTACACCAGGGAGGCCTCTACAAGGACCAGGCCAGCTGGACAGAACGGGGTGTGCTGAATTTTTCAGGAAGCACCAGCTCAACGCCCTTCCTTTCAAAGCACCAGGTAGTAACAGCAGAATCCAGAAGAGGTGCCATGTGTGCAGCCACACAACAAGAAGACCCCGTAAAAGCACAAAAACCACTTGAGAATGCCTCGAGTGTCAAGTTGGACTGTGTGGTGGCACCTGCTTCAACGACTTCCATACTCGCTAATAAACTTTTGAAGTGGAAGTGACAACAGTGAAAGTGACACTCAAATGTAGACTTAGAATAATAATATAACTAAGTATAAGTGAAAAGGACACATATAAGTAATAATAAGTGCCTTCAATAACAATATGAACAAGTGAAAGTGACACTAAAATATATATTTCTAACAATAAATAAGTGAAAATGACACTCAATAAGCCTAGGCCAGTCAAAGTGACAGTATAATAATAATAAAACTAAGTATAAGTGAAAGAGACACACACAAGTAATAATAAGTGCCTTCATAACAATATGAACAAGTGACAGTGACACTATATATATTATTAGCTTACCTAACAATACATAAAAGGGGAAATGACACTATCAATTATCAAAGTCCAGTGAAAGTGACACTAATAATCATAATAAAAATAATAAAACGAAGTAATAAGTGACAGAGACACAAATAAGTTCATGTAAATAACTTTATTGAGTGAAAATAATATAATAACTATAATAAATGACATAATAACCAATAAAACACTATCAAATTGCTTCCCGGCATAATTGCGGGTGGAGCGACGAGTGCAACTGGGCGTCGTAGCCGGGGCCACGGTTGAGTGTTCGGACGCGCCGAGGTAAATACGCGGCAAAAGTTACCTCCACTTCCATCACCATCACTCCGGAACCAGTTGAGCTAGAGAGCTCTACTCAACGCCATTCTACGCAGCAAGGTAAGGAGCCCATTTCTATATATGTTTGATTAGTGTAGGTAATATATTAAGCGAGATTAACCTTAGTTTACTTTTGTTGATATTCGGCCAGATCGCCCGGATACGAGCTCCGTCCTTTGGAGAGCCTGCCCGGGCCAGGAGGGTTAAGGGGAGGTTCGTTTTTTCTGGACCCCCTTCTCCCTCATGTTTAGTCCCATTAGTTAGGCGATTTTAAGACGTTTTGTGCCTTTTAGGTGTAAAGTTTTTCTAGCGAGAGATAACGAGACTGCAATTTAGGAAGAACCAGCCCTTGGTCGGGGCATTTTTCTACCGAAAAATTACAAATGTATCTCGGAGGGGGATCTTGGTAATTTGTTTAGCTTGAGGGAGGTCTAGGTAGGAAACTATTATAAATTATATGCCCTACATCAATAAATAATAAACCAATATATAAATACATAAATATATAAATATATTAATATATAAACATTAAATTTCCCCTTAAACTAAAACTCCAGTACCATAACTAAGTCAATCCTAATTTAACCGACCGACCATAGTAAAATAGAATCTCACTAAACCATACTGACCAAGCCGAATCTATCCTATACCCTGTTCCAAATAGGTAGGCCAGAAATCCTGAACCCTAACTGTTGTAACTAAATAGGGGCTAGAACAAATGGGCTTTAATTATACACACGTATTCCCTGACTGACCCTTCCCGAATGGTAGAAATATTAGCTCGATTACTGTAGTTGTGTGTGAGTTATAGAGGTTATTGTTCAAGAGCTTTGGCCTACATATTTGGAACAGGGTATAGCCTTTGTTGATGTATTGTGTAAACAGGTGAAGAGCTTGTGAGTTATAGAGGTTATTGTTCAAGAGCTTTGGCCTACATATTTGGAACAGGGTATAGCCTTTGGTAATGTATTGTGTAAACAGGTGAAGAGGTTGTGAGTTATAGAGGTTATTGTTCAAGAGCTTTGGCCTACATATTTGGAACAGGGTATAGCCTTTGTTAATGTATTGTGTAAACAGGTGAAGAGGTTGTGAGTTATAGAGGTTATTGTTCAAGAGCTTTGGCCTACATATTTGGAACAGGGTATAGCCTTTGTTAATGTATTGTGTAAACAGGTGAAGAGGTTGTGAGTTATAAAGGTTATTGTTCAAGAGCTTTGGCCTACATATTTGGAACAGGGTATAGCCTTTGTTAATGTATTGTGTAAACAGGTGAAGAGGTTGTGAGTTATAGAGGTTATTGTTCAAGAGCTTTGGCCTACATATTTGGAACAGGGTATAGCCTTTGTTAATGTATTGTGTAAACAGGTGAAGAGCTTGTGAGTTATAGATGTTAAGGGTTGGTTATATTAATTCTTTATTTATGTTTAATTATTACCGGTGTATATATATATTTGTTTTAGTTTGCTCACTAGACCTCTATCAAGCTTAAAAAGGCGGCATCCCAAAGACTCCCCTTCGTTATAAATGTGTAAATTTTTCGGTAGAGAAATTTACCAGACGAAGGCCGGTTTCTCTTAACCCATAACTGTCGGGGCGCAACATAAGTCGAGTATAATAAATCTGGACTATCTGGCGGCGCTCGACATAGGTCGTGTGGCAATTTCAGCACGTAATGTTGCTGAGAGAGAGAGACAAGTGGTGGCAGGAGAGTAGCGAGCGTATGACTGCTCCAGACCACCGCGGCGAACCTACTGACACGAATCCCACCTCCTCGCTCCCTCTCTCACTCGCTATATACGGAATTGTATGGGGAAAGTGCCGAATTACATGCTTTTTGCACTCGCATTGCGCGGTTGTTGCAAGAAAACTAGCCATCATAAAAGGATCGTTATGGTGTCATTGGAAAGCTCTGTTTATGCCCTTTCAGGGATAGATACTTGTTTTACGCTCTGGGTCTTATTTAGGCATGAAAATGATCACGTAAACAGCGCTATTTTGGGTAAAAACACCCCGCTGGTGGCTACATATTATATACCGCCTAGGCCGCTCGTAAGGTGTTAAAATACAAGCTCGCTATCGCTCGCCAGGAAAACAAGTAACACTTAAATGGCATGAAAGGTCTTAATATTGACAAATAAATGGGTGAAAGAATTAACACTTGAAAACTAATGGGACAAAGCATGAAGGAGAAGGGGGCTCAGAATAAAACGAATACTAATTCTCCTTAATGCTCAAGAGCTTTGGCCTACTTACTTGGAACAGAGTATAACTGTTATGTCGGGATATAATATTTTAATCCCGTTACTCAGTCTTCACTAAAGTCCGATTCTGGACTTATAGACTGTAAATATCCTCAACAGGAACACCTCTAACACGTCCTTAATTACAAATAGGTACTCAATTAGGTGCTACAAACACAATAATAACACACATGTAAATAATACACACTGAGTTTATTAAACACACAAGTAGTTATATGGGAACTTTTATCTTACTTCTTAATTTAAGCTCCGGACCTCTCGATGCGCGCCATAATCATATCAATGCTTTGGTCACGAATATACCGAGCTCGGAAATAAGGACTGAGCGTTAACTTAGTTATTATTAGAAATAGTAAGCAAACGATAGAATGCATTTGATCACAACCATCAGTCTCTAATCAACACATGGAGTATTAAAGTATTATGGTAATAAATAGCTAGGAAATATGCAATAAGATAAACATATTACCTATAGAATCAACCTTTGAATAATAATATATATGTGAGTTGAGTGTCTAACATGTTCTTACTCTGGAAATTAATTAAGTTGAAATATAAACACTACGTGAAATAAGAATACGCAAGTTCTATATTACGAGGAACGCACGGGAGGTTTAGTTCAACATTGGCTCATGGGTGGTGAGTGGCGCGTGCAGAAGGTAAATAGCAGGGATTAAGATAAACTGACCGGGTAGCTTGATCAGGTCATTCTAGGTACTGCGATGTTGGAAATAGTATTTACTATTAGTGCGACTATATTCTTAGTGTTTGAGATAATCAAGTGAGATTAACAGGGGAAATATACGGAATTACTTTTACAATTCAATATATACTTAACACTCAAAGAGCGGGTGGTGGAGTATATTTGACTGTGCCGCCCAGCGGGGGGTTTTACCGTAAACGAGCTTGTTTCCGTGCTCGTTTTCATGCATAAACAAGAGCCAGAGCGTAATACAAGTATGTATCTCTGAAAGGGCGTTAAATGAGCTTTCCAATGACACCAGAACCATCCTTCTATGATCACTGGTTGTCTTTCAACGATCGTGCAACCGAAGGGCAAAATTGGTAAAATACGGTCATTTCCTTACATTATTACGTGTGAAACGAGTGAGGGAGGGTGGAGTAGGGCGGAGTACATCTCAGTAGCTCCACGGCCACCGTGGCGAGCGGTCATGAGGTAACCTACGCTCCTCCCACCGCTCCGCTCTCTCTCAGAGAGTGCTCAAAATTGCATGCGACTATAGCCGGGCCCTGCCACATAGGCCACATTTATTTCACTCGACTATAGCCGGGCGCCGCCAAAGAAGGGTTAACTTAAATTGAGTAAATTATCATATAAACATATAACTCGTCAACGATCATATGCGATAATTATATCTCGGATCGAGGAATTCAGATGTACTATTTTACCTCTACTGATGAATAATCAAAGGGTTAATATCCCTTGAATGAATTAATAGCAGAATATACAGTTAACAGAACTAATGTAGTTAACCAATATTAAGTAACGCATAAATAAAATTAGCGTGTACGAATGATTAGCATAAAACTAATAATAAGTTAATGGCGCACACAACGAAGTTGTACTAATGGAAATACCTGATAAGGTATAAAAGGAGGTCTGAACGAGTTAGCATATTCCTATAGAGAATTCACACAATCAGCGGTGTATTCAAATGATGAATATTTAGATAATAGATCTATGCAAGGCTAGAATTCCTAGACGAGAAGAATCAAAATGATCTACATCAGTGATAGAATGAACGGATATACTGTTCATACAATAAACAATAAACACTTAACAGTAAGTAAGTGTGAATCAAGGTTACTCAAAGAAAGTAGATTATTTAATCAACAATAAAACTTCTTGACGAGGGGGAACTGATATAAATAAAATGTGAAATTGAGCGTAGGTAGTTTAGGAGAAACTGGGACATTTGACTACCTAAAATAAGTACAAATTATTCTCGAAGGGGTGTCTTTGGGGTGTGTTCGTATTGTTTCAAGCTTGATAAAGGTCTAGGAAGCAAACACACACACACACACACACACATTTATATATATATATATATATATATATATATATATATATATATATATATACAGTATATATATATATAAATAAAATAACGTCCCTCATTGTTGAAGGACTTTGGCTAGCTACTCATTTGGAACAGTGTATAACGTTTGTAATGTATTGTGCTCACTGGTGGTAGTGCTGGTGAGTTATAAAGGTTTAACGGCAGTCACACTATGAAGACTTAAGGGAATTACCGCGGCGACTTAGAGGTCTTAAGGAGGTCTTCATCTAAGTCTCCACGCATTGTGGGTGCTCCCCGCGCATCCCCACGGTACAGTACGGTACGATGGGTGGCCAGGATGGTCGTGGCTGGTTTCGATTTGCTTTGAACATGCAAGAGGCATGGAAAATTGGTCGCCGAGCTAGCCGCGGTCGTGAGGCAAGCGCCGTCACGCGCCCACCGGTATGCGCGTGAGGGGGACCGGTAGCCGATCGGTCAGCGCCGTGTGGCGCCATGCATCGCCAAAGCGTTGGCCCCCGACACGCGCCACGTGGCGGGGCTCGCGCACCAGCGCGAGTAGGGGATCTGCGTAACACGAAGGCCGTCAAGTTGCCTTCCTTATGCCGTCCTGTTGCCTCGTTGCGCCGCATGACGCCGGCGGTCTGCTATGCTAGGTCTCCGTGTAGCCCCATCCATAATGCCGTGATCCGTGATGCCGTCCAGCCTGCCTCAGGCAGACATTTACTCTTGGTCAAGTTACGGATGATCGGCAAAGACAATCGGCACTCCTTGAGTCGCCGCGGTAATTACCTTAAGTCTTCATAGTGTGACCGCACCTTAAGGGGGTCCACATCGTTTTTGTTTGTTCTCTCTCTCCCTCTCTCTCTGGGGTGTATCCATTCGTCCCCATTCAGCCTACTATTTGAAGACGTTTATCCCCATCCAGGTGTTGATTTTTTCCTGGCGAGCGGTAGCGGGCCACAACATTTATATAAAAACATTATTGAAAAATGTCTCCTGCTAAGCCTGCTAAGCCAGATTTTCCCATACAATTCCGGCGAGCGAGCGATATCGACACCGGCATCGGAATAAACGTCTTAATACAGTTGGCTGAATGGGACTGAATGGATACAAGCCAGAGAAAGATAGAAAAGGAGAGAAAATGGGGCAGGTAACCCCCCTTAAGTAAGGTGGCTGCGAGTTAAAAATTCATGAGGTTTGGCCTACTTACTGGGAACAGGGTATAACCTTTGTAATATATTGTACTCCCAGGTGGTAGGCCTATCCATGCTGGTGGAGGATGCCCCAGTGTTTGTATCCTGTTGTACGACCCTCTGTGTGGCAGTGATGGGGTCACCTATGGGAACAGGGTATAACCTTTGTAATAATTGTACTCCCAGGTGGTAGGCCTATCCGTGCTGGTGGAGGATGCCCCAGTGTTTGTATCCTGTTGTACGACCCTCTGTGTGGCAGTGATGGGGTCACCTATGGGAACAGGGTATAACCTTTGTAATATATTGTACTCCCAGGTGGTAGGCATATCCGTGCTGGTGGAGGATGCCCCAGTGTTTGTTTCCTGTTGTACGACCCTCTGTGTGGCAGTGATGGGGTCACCTATGGGAACAGTTGTCAGTTGGAGGTGGCTCAATGTCACAACCCTTCCATTAGACTTCTTCATTATGGGAAATGTGGAGGTCAGTTACTCTTATATTTATTGATAATTTCAATTACAAAAATAGTATATATATATATATATATATATATATATATATATATATATATATATATATATGGACTGTTTTTTACTGCCCAAATGCTTCAAAATTTGGCTTTCGAGGCTTAGCGACGCGAATTGGCGTAACCTTAAATTATTTTCATGACTGTACAGTTGGCCACATTAGTTCTGTTCCTCCTTGAAATCTTATTTATGAAATTAAAATAGTATGAATTAATTGCGAGTGTGGTTTATTTTAATTATCAGTTGACTAATCAAATGAGTTAATTACCCACTGCATAAGAAATTACTTTGGTAATTCAATCAGTCACATAGTATTTGTATGTACGAGATCACGGATAGCAACATAACTTATTTGGCCAAATATATATAGGTAAGCCATAGGTAACTAGTAATATATTTGTTTGAAGACACTATGTAGCCTACAGCTAGCTACAGTAATTTAGCACTTTTTAATTAAATAATTTTCTCTATAAATTTTCAGACCGTGGCTAGATACAGACATACATGCTGATGCTGTTGATGATGATGATGATAATAATCCTGTGACCAATTGCCTCTTCATCCTCCCTTCATTGTGAAAACTATCCTTTAAATCAGCAGTAGAGAACCTAAAATACATACTGTATATGCAAAGCTCAAATTAGCATTACGTTTTCTTACCCCTATTTTGATTTGGCCAGAGTGATAAAAAGCAAGGTAGTGTTTTCAACTTTTCACTCTCAAATGTGTGTGTGTGTGTGTGAGTGTGCGTGTGCGTATATGTGTGTGTGTGTGTGTGTGTGTGTGTGAATTTTCAGAATTACTGTATCTCGTGAATGAATGATTGGATTTTGAAAACAAAATTACTCCATAGTCTCATATGAGGTCCGAATAGATCCCATCAACCGATGGTTAGCATTGGATGACATTCCCTCCCCTTACATTACCCCCCCCCCCCCACAAGAAAAAGAGAGAAAACAATATATATAAAACAATTACAACATAATAATAAGGAAAGCATGAAATGTTTGTACTCGATATTCCTGATATTCAGAGTACTATTGTCTGGGAAAGCGACTGGGGTTCTCAAAAAGGGGCTCTAGTCCTGAAAATGCGTTTGACTTGCAGTGTGCTGGCTTAATAATCCAGAAGGGTTGATAGCCTCTGATGTCCTATATTAACTAACTAATTAACATTCTGGGCCACGTTTTCTTACTGGTTCGTTTAAGAGAGAGAGAGAGAGAGAGAGAGAGAGAGAGAGAGAGAGAGAGAGAGAGAGAGAGAGAGAGAGAGAGAGAGAGACGGGGGTAGCTTCTACAAAGGATTGGACTTCTCGAAAAGGGTCTCCAGTCCTGACGTTAATCTTGACTTGAGTGTGTTGGCTGTAGGGGTAGTGTTCATTTATTGGTATATTTATTTTTAGTAACCGCACATGACCTACATCAAGCTTAAGCAAAAACAAAAACAAATAACCCCCAGACCCCATTCAAGATAAATTTGTACATTTTCGGTAGCAAACTGTCCTGGCCGAAGACCGACTCCTAGAATTACAAGCTCGCTATCGCTCACCAGGGAAAAATCGACACCTAAATGGCACGAAGGGTGACAAAGAAATGGGGCGAAAGATCATAAGTCGCAAAGCTGATGGAATGAACGTCTTAAAATCTGAAAGCTATTGGGACTAAAAATTATGGAGGAAAAACAACTACCTCCCTCTTAATAATCCAGTAGGGTTGATAGCCTCTGAAGTCCTATTATAACTAACACACTTTAACAAGTACCTCCCTCTTAATAATCCAGTAGGGTTGATAGCCTCTGAAGGACTATTATAACTAACACACTTTAACAAGTACCTCCCTCTTAATAATCCAGTAGGGTTGATAGCCTCTGAAGGACTATTATAACTAACACACTTTAACAAGTACCTCCCTCTTAATAATCCAGTAGGGTTGATAGCCTCTGAAGGACTATTATAACTAACACACTTTAACAAGTACCTCCCTCTTAATAATCCAGTAGGGTTGATAGCCTCTGAAGGACTATTATAACTAACACACTTTAACAAGAACCTCCATCTTAATAATCCAGTAGGGTTGATAGCCTCTGAAGGACTATTATAACTAACACACTTTAACAACTACCTCTCCCCTAATAATCCAGTAGGGTTGATAGCCTCTGAAGGACTATTATAACTAACACACTTTAACAAGTACCTCTCCCCTAATAATCCAGTAGGGTTGATAGCCTCTGAAGGACTATTATAACTAACACACTTTAACAACTACCTCTCCCCTAATAATCCAGTAGGGTTGATAGCCTCTGAAGGACTATTATAACTAACACACTTTAACAAGTACCTCTCCCCTAATAATCCAGTAGGGTTGATAGCCTCTGAAGGACTATTATAACTAACACACTTTAACAAGTACCTCTCCCCTAATAATCCAGGAGGGTTGATAGCCTCTGAAGGACTATTATAACTAACACACTTTAACAACTACCTCTCCCCTAATAATCCAGTAGGGTTGATAGCCTCTGAAGGACTATTATAACTAACACACTTTAACAACTACCTCTCCCCTAATAATCCAGTAGGGTTGATAGCCTCTGAAGGACTATTATAACTAACACACTTTAACAAGAACCTCCCTCTTAATAATCCAGTAGGGTTGATAGCCTCTGAAGGACTATTATAACTAACACACTTTAACAACTACCTCTCCCCTAATAATCCAGTAGGGTTGATAGCCTCTGAAGGACTATTATAACTAACACACTTTAACAACTACCTCTCCCCTAATAATCCAGTAGGGTTGATAGCCTCTGAAGGACTATTATAACTAACACACTTTAAAGAGCTAGATTCAACCAAACCTTCAATACTTTGTTCCTCTTCTTCGAGACCTGGGGCCCCTATGTACAGTCGGCCTAATAAGTGAAGTTTGGGCAGCAATTATGTTTTGATCAATAATTGGTAACAGCAATATTTATACAGTATTATAATTGGTATCAACAATATTTACACATTATTTGTTTCTTTTTGAGTGAAAAATGCAAACATATGTTCCTACACTTAACCACCCTATTCAACATCTGGCATACATTAATACAGCACAGAGCAAACCAAACGTAATGACAGCTGAGACATGACTTATTAGCGCCACCCCTTCTGTACCAGCGGCGTACGACCAGCAACTTAATTTTGGCTGCAATTCGACGATTGTATTCAGTTTCAAAAGGGCCTCCAGTAATTAACAGGTTCCGAACTATCTCACTTAACACTTTTTACTACCATAGATCCTTCTTAAGCTGCACAAAATCGTCTAAAAATAACTAGATTAAAGTTAAAAAGACATCACCGGTAGAGAAGGGGTTAAATATGTTGATATACATGAGATATAGCATAATAAGCTAGCTATAACTACGTTACAATATGGAAGGTTCTTAAATAAGGTTATTACTTATTTTATTTATTTTGTTGTTTAGTTTCCTCGCTAGAACTCCATCAAGCTTAAGAAAATACTAATACTAATAATACAAAAACCGATGAAAACAAACAAAATAATAATACTAATAATACAAAAACTGATGAAAACATAAACAAAATACTAATACTAATAATACAAAAACTGATGAAAACATAAACAAAATAATAATATTAATAATACAAAAACTGATGAAAACATAAACAAAATAATAATACTAATAATACAAAAACTGATGAAAACATAAACAAAATAATAATACTAATAATACAAAAACTGATGAAAACATAAACAAAATAATAATACTAATAATACAAAAACTGATGAAAACATAAACAAAATAATAATACTAATAATACAAAAACTGATGAAAACATAAACAAAATAATAATACTAATAATACAAAACTGATGAAAACATAAACAAAATAATAATATTAATAATACAAAAACTGATGAAAACATAAACAAAATACTAATACTAATAATACAAAAACTGATGAAAACATAAACAAAATAATAATACTAATAATACAAAAACTGATGAAAACATAAACAAAATAATAATATTAATAATACAAAAACTGATGAAAACATAAACAAAATAATAATACTAATAATACAAAAACTGATGAAAACATAAACAAAATAATAATATTAATAATACAAAAACTGATGAAAACATAAACAAAATAATAATACTAATAATACAAAAACTGATGAAAACATAAACAAAATAATAATATTAATAATACAAAAACTGATGAAAACATAAACAAAATAATAATACTAATAATACAAAAACTGATGAAAACATAAAACCAAACCTTAACAATGATTAAACAAAATATCATAATAACCCCAACACGTTGCACCAGATAGTGTTAAGCATACGGTACTCGGGTCACCGCTTCCTGCTTCATTTGGTTTCATAGCCTTTGCCCCCCCGCCCCCCCTCTCTATCTCTATCTCTGTATATCATCTTTCTCTCTTTATCTCCCCCCTCTCTCTCCTCCTCCTCACTCTCTCTTTACCTCCCTTCTCTCTCTCTCTCTCTCTCTCTCTCTCTCTCTCTCTCTCTCTCTCTCTCTCTCTCTCTCTCTCTCTCATTCTGCCTCACTCTCACACTCTATCTCTATCTCTCTCTCTCTCACTACTTTTGGTCTCGATGCTTTGTTTTATTATATTTTTATTTTGTTAATTAATGATTCCAACAGATTATCCCCTCTAACACGCACTGGTGCATCGTTATTAAAATATATTTTGTTTAATTACTATTGAGAATGTTTATTATTACCGCCATTTTCGAGCAATACAATTTTAGTTTGGCCCCCAAAACTGAAAAATAGACCCACTATCCCAGAACAAAAACAAAACAAAACACATGGGCCCCTTCAAGCTACAAAACCTTTCCTACTTAAAGAAGATACCTTTACTTATAATTTATTTTTAATTTAATGTTGGTTTCCTCCCTAGTCCTCTATCAAGCTTATACAAATACGCCCAAGATCCATCTTCGAGATATATTTGTGCATTTTTCGATAGGACAATGCTCCGACTGGAGGCCAGTTCCTCCTAAGTTGAGGGCTCGCTATCCCTAGCCAGGAAAACAAAATAACACCTAAATGGCACGAAAGGTCTTAAAATCACCAAACTAATGGGGTGTATGACTTACAATCTCGAAAGCAATGGGGCTAAACATGAGGGAGAAGGGAGGCCCCCAAGAAATAAAACAACCTCCCCTTAACCCGGGAGCTGCGGGAAGACTCTTAAGAGTTCCCCCGGCGGACTGCGGGAAGACTCTCTGGAGTAAGTAAAACTAAAAATCAACTTTTTACATCGAAAAAAAAATATTTTTTTTATTTTTATTTTTTTATTTTTTTATTTTTGTTTGGCCCCTGGGCCATGCAAAATCTCAGTCCTCTACCTCCCCTCCTTCCCCACTTTCCTCCTATTCCTCAGTTATCACCTATTTTCCCTATTATTCCCTTATTCTGAGGTATATTTTCGTGCTAACATTAGCGAGTTGCAAGCAGGGTGTTGTCATCACTGATGGCCATCGAGTGCAAGAGAGAGAGAGAGAGTATCGATCGACTGTGTCGCAGTGGCCTTGGGGAAAATTGGCGGGAAGGTAGCTTGCCTCACCCATACATTATACAACTCGCGGGCTATATCTCCGATTTTGACCATCCAAACGCTGTTTTCACTCGTTTTATTGTTGTTTCAGGTTAATACCTTTATAATCAACCCATAATAGGCGCATATGGATAATTATTAATGCTATTAATGGTACAATGAATATTTTAGTGACGAAAAACCTCAAATACGTCAGCACAGGGGGACGTTTTCATTTACCCCCGTGCGCACTTCAGAGGTTAAGACTCTTTTCGTCACCAATACCTTCCCCCTTCAGCTCTCATTACTTTGTTTTCATCTCACACAATCCCCCCCTCCCCCCTCCCCCTTTCTACAGCTTCCACAGGCTTTCTTTTTTGTTTCTTTTCGCCCACTAAACCTTTCCCCCTTTACTCCAATCTGGTGCGAGGTGGGTCATTTTCAAACCTCTCTGTTTCACTCCCGTTAGTTTAGAGATTGTTAGCCCTTCTTTACTGGCGGCGTCTTTTTGTTTACATTCTATCTATATTTAGACGATATTATGAAGCTTCAGAAGGATCTGTGGTAGTTAATAGGGTTAATTGAGATAGTCTGTAGCCTCTTAATTGCTAGACGTCCTTCCAAATCTGAATATAGTTGTCTGAATATAATGAAAAGGGCTTTACCGGCACTGAATGGGTTAAGAAGTTTCACCGCATTAGATTGGTGATTTATAGAACACTTCACCCCATGCAGGTGTCTATTTATGTTATGGGTGAGTGATAGTGAGCCTACAATTTACAAGAGACTTGATATCGCCTGGGGTTCTGGGGTGGTGGAAGAGGGTTAATTTGAAGGGGTTTTGGGAGTCTGTTTTTTTTTTTTTTTTTTTTTATTCCTTCGAGGACTATGACGCATTCTAGCAGTTTGTTTGGGAATCATTACACGATTTTATTCAGCTTGGGAAGGATCCGTATGCGTTGGAGGCCTCGTTGAGTTGGTTTTGACCCCTCGGATTCCTAGATGTCCTTCCTAAACTGCAAAAGATCGTCTAGTGATTGCCAAATTATTCTGTGAAAAGCCTCATAATCTTCAAAGGGTTCAAGTCCAGAGGTAAACTAAACATATATTGCTAGTAAATGGATGGATCAATAAGAATCCTCAATGATAAATAGACCAATCATAATAGCCCACAAAACGTCGAAACAGATAGTGAGAAGCAAGGGGGGGGGGGGGGGGGGGCCTTGCTTCTCCATAGTCACATACATACCTGTAGGTCCTGTAGGTAGTAGTTGCAGGCAGTGTTGTCCGCCCGTGGTCACGCTTATGCGCCACCACTAGTAAATTCCCTCTGCCTGTCTCTGCACCAGCTGGTCCATGATGCTGTTGCTAGCGGCGCGGAGGTGGTACTGGGGCAGTTTGGGTTGATCAGGTAGTGTCCAGAGAAATTTGTCCAGTTGATTTTTAAATTTCTAGAGACTCGGTTCAGTTGAGTTACACAGATACCTGGGTAGGGCGTTAAAGAGCAGAGGCCCTCGTGTTGCAAAGGCGTTCTCTTTGAGCATCTTAACCCTGGTGACTGCTCTGGGGTGTACCTGTTGTGTGTGGCAGTCATTGATATAATTATGTGAAAACGTATATTAAGGTTGTTGGTTGTGATGCCAATTAAAATTTTGTAGACATATAAGATGGAATATCTGTCTCTGCTTCTTTCTAATGAGAAAAGCTTGATTGTTTCCAACCTTCCCCAGTAGTCTAGGTGTTGGACGGCAGAGATCTTACTGGTGAATGAACGTTGAATTGATAACATGTATGACTTACGAAAAAACAAAAACAAAAGTACATGATTAATACCAAAATAATGGAGTAGCCTGGTTGATCCCGGGCATATTTTATGTTTCTACTGTATTTCAATTTCAGTCTTTACCTTCTACTAATGACCAAACCCCAAAATCCCTCCCATGTATACCACCCTAACTCTTCCATTCCCACTCCCTAATCCACCAATCCATCAATTATAGTTATAATTCTAGCTTTTCTTTAGCCATCATGTCATGTCTTGATTAGTGTTGTAGGACCAGCCCTCTGTCTGTATCAGGGTTGTCGACAAACCAGGCCGACGTCTTGGCATTGAAGTCACCACCCAGGATGATGTGTGCAGTGTTTGAGATCTGTTGTAATTGTGGTCTGTAGTCGTTGGGTACTGTAAAGGATGTTTGGGGGTGGGATGTGTGTATTTATGATGGTTATGTTTGGGGGTGGGATGTGTGTATTTATTGTTACGACCGGGCACTCGGGTACACTAGGGCTCTTACACAGGACTCGAGTATGGCTCGCTGCCACAACGGAAACACACGATCCCAACCCCAGAGTACTGCCAGCCGAACAAAAAACGCCACTACCCTCCAGAGTTCTATCTGCTATAACGGGGTATACAAGAACTCGGTACTAGCGTTTCACACAACAGACTAATAACAAGACGGGAGTTATCTAGTCTGGTCAACAATCAAACAAAGAAGAAAGTACTACAACACTAAAGAATAGTGTTGGCCGAAGCCGAAGTAATCCACCCTTGAACTAAGAACTTAAGAAGTCCTCCACCCTCTACTTCGGATCGGCACTATTACGTTACGTTAAACAATAGTCCTCGAGCATCAAGCAAGGAATCTTCTGATAAGTTAGATGCTTCTCGAATACTCATAAGAAGTAAGTATCGGATTTTGAACAGCAATTTAATGAATAACTCACTGGTAATTAAAGGCTTTAAATTGACATAAGAAGAATTATAGAATAAGAATAAGCAATAGGATATGGCAAACATTAAGAAGAAGTACTCCGACAATGCACTGGCAATAGCCTACTAAGATTGTGCTCGTGGGCCACTAATCTCTGAAGTAGCTAAGCGTGCCACACATGAAATCAATAGTGCTTAAACAATAATATACATAAGGAGAAGCTTCAATACTATGCTGTATCTGCTGGTCGAGCAAAGTCTAGCTGGGATATCTAAGGTTAAGAGACAATGGCTGAGCAAGCGGCTCGTAGCCTAGCGAGGTCCTTAAGACTGTGCGGCCAAATTACGGTAATTGACGGGATGCTCTCTTGAGAGATCCAGATCACTAGTATCTGGTTCTCTCCTGGCGATCCTCTCAAAGTCAAGCAAATGAGATAGCACAGTGTTGGGTGGCACAGGCAAAAGCCCTCACTCGCAACACAGTGCTAAACTCCCACGGTACACAATCAAAAAGACCCCCTAGGCTTCCCACGTCTCCGTTGCAATTGTGCTGGTTCAACCAACCTAGCACTCATAGGAAATCACAACTCGAGGAACCCTATCCCAGTCTAGCATTACCTAAACCAGCAGAAAACAGGAACATGAATAATAGTACACAGGGAAATACATATACGAGTGCAACAAACATCAATCAATCCTATTCTAGTTAACCCTTCCAAAAATAGGCTATCTAACAGGCACTTATCTCGTGAGAACTCAAGCGATAATACTTTGGCTGACTAAATCTGCACCAAAGGGGTCATTGGTTAAAAAGGGACGAGAAGAGAAGAAGGTAGGCTGTTCAGAGAGTAGAGAAAGTTCACATCAGTCGGAAGAATATGGATAGTTGCAAGGGATATGAGAAGTCGCTTTGCCTGATGAGTTCTGATCTAAAAATGGCGAGACCTCCCTTTTTATACTCGGCCCCGTAGCGAGCATAACGGCAATCATGACGTCACATTCTCTCTCTCAATCTGGGATCGACAAAGGATTCCCACGCTCTTGATGAGGGGGGAGGGAGGGGGGAAGGAGGGAGGAGGGAGTGAGGCCTACACACCTCGTGGCGCGCACACTGTCCTCCGTTACATAACTCGCTCTCTCTCATCACATCATTATATATATATAAATCTCCCACACACAATACTTATATATAATGATTTAATATAGAACTCGTTGACTTAAAAGAAAACAAAATACATAATTATAATACTTATAGTACAACGGTTCACATAAACTGAGTTAGGAAACTCTACACAGACTACAGCCAAAGTTCCTGCCCTGACGATCCTAGCGAGGGTGGGGCCTGACTGGGCGTTCTGTACAGCATGCTCATACTCGACATGCGTCACACCTCCCCCAAGATTTTACTTGCTCAACCCTGAGCTAAAATCTGATATACAGAACCCCATCAAACCCCTCACACCCAGCGACCGCATGGCACTAAAACAACGCTGCGTTTATCACTAAAACACATCTTATAAAAAAAAATTCACATTTCATAACTCCTCCCAACAATAGTAAAAGACATAATATCATGCTCCCAGAGCGAGCTTACAGCAGCTCAGCCGTTTGATAGTTCGTGGACTACTCAAACCTTATAGGCTATGACAAACTTATACAATTATCTATATCAAAAAGAAAGAGTTTTTATATGATTTTTATATTTTAATATGTTTTTTCCGGCTGCACTATAAGGGCAGCCTATTTTTCTTCTATACCAAACGCTCAACAATCCTGCTTTACGACCCAATACGCTGGGCTACAACCGCGAGCCAACAAGCACCAAGCGCAAAATACTACTCAAACCAAAGCAGGAGGCTACCCGTGTGTCAATTTACCCAGGATCATATACCCCTGAACGACCACATGCAACCTCGTTGTCACAACCGGCAATATGGCTTATGTCCAGGTTATATACCAATAACCTTAGTGACCACCTGGTCAGCCTCATATTCCGATTGTGAAACTGGTCCAAGATCTCGAGAGGGTAATGATCTGGGTAAACTACACCGACCGGACCATAGGCTGGAACATAGATCTCGAAATGCCCCAGCGCATCATCGTCCTTTTCACTTTCATTCATCAGGCTCTGACACGTTGCTGGTGCATTCTTAAGTCCGTCAGGCACAACATTGCACTGGTAGGTACTCCCGTCCACAACAAAACCACATACCTCTTTAGCACGCTCGGACAAAGTTACAAGCAACGACCACTCACGACATTCCTTATCCCTCAGATCCTTCGTCCACACGTAATCCAGCTCTGCTTGCACCATAGGCTGTCGAGCAGGATTTATACGGCAGGGAATTAAACTGAGCCTTGCACTATCTCCAGCCTGCATGTCGGATTCTACCCCGTACCTCAGGCCTGGAGAAGCAACAAACATGCGAAAGTACTGCCATAGCCTAGTAAATAACTGCCTTGCACTGTCTCCACGAACAACATGCCTTGTGCCCTCCCACAACCCAGCCGAGACTGCAGCTTCTAACCTGTAGTCTCCCTCCTTCTCCACCTTCGTCCCTAGAACAGCCAGGTCATGAGAGGGACAATCAGTACCACCCGTGCAGTCACTCCCACAGTTCATTATTGCTAAGGCTTCCCCGCCGATACCGTACATGCGCACCCCCGCATTCCTTGTGACGACATCTGCCTGCGCAGCATCACCGCTTTCAGCGACATGGCCAGATACAGTCGGTCTATGGTAGGGCTGTTGCATTAGACTAGAGCAGCATTGGGAGGCTATGCGATGACCGGGCACTGCGATACCACAGCCGACCTTACCAATCTGCTCAATGTCCTCCTTTTGACCACCACCCTTGGCAGCCATGGGTCGACCCTGACCTGGCAACCATGCCAAGGCCTCGTCGCCCACCTTAAACCACCGAAACAACGAGGCTAACGGTCTTTTAACAGTCACATGACCTGCCTGCGGAACATCTCGCACCGCCCGAGTTGTGAGACTCAGGGGCTCGGCACGACCAGTGGGGTATGAACCGAGCTGGTGCTGGAGTGCTGCACACTGCTGCTCAGGCAGGTGCTCTAGCACTTCCACAGCCACCAGACTCGTGTCCCCCGCCCACTGCTTCGCCGAGACATGACAATCCCTACTCTCCTCCACCTGTGCCCTACTGCCCCCCTCTCCTTCTCCACCTTGGCCGCGGCAGACCAACGCAGGGACAGTAGGCTGCTCAGGTGGTTGCCTCACAAACTCC
Source organism: Lithodes maja (assembly GCA_037953745.1). Taxonomy (NCBI): domain Eukaryota; kingdom Metazoa; phylum Arthropoda; class Malacostraca; order Decapoda; family Lithodidae; genus Lithodes; species Lithodes maja. The sequence goes on from JBAKBP010000358.1 coordinate 226,717, forward strand.
TCCAACAGGTTCACATGACATGCTTCCCCGTCCTCGTGTTTAATCTCGACAGCACCATTACCACACTTCTGAACTTCCGGATCCTCCAACTGCAGTTTACAAATATCTGAGGGAACCAACCTGTCTAGATGCTTCCGAAGCAACCCAAATCCTTCCCCAATATCAAACTGAGCAATCCTTTTTTCTCTCCGTGTGCAACGTTGCTGCCTCGGAGTCTCTTCCGGCCCTACCTCCTCACTAGCTGTGACAGGTCCTGGGGCCTCTCCAGACTCTAACATAGGTGCCAATACTGAATCACCCAGGAGAGCCGCCGAGTCAAAACTCTTAAAACCAACTCCAGCTTTAGCCTCCTCCTGTTGATCGTTCCTCTGCTGGTCTGAAGACGGAGGACTAGGCTGTGACACTTTAGCTGCCCGAGCTCGGGTGACAGCACACGCCATGGGTTGTGCCTGGCACCGCTCGACACACTCTTGTTCTCCCCCACTCACGTCGGCCGGCCTCTCGGCAACGACTAAGGGTAGAACCTCAGAAGCGGGCATTGCAAAGTCGTTGCCGAGAAGAAGGTCGACGCCCTCCACTGGCAGTTTCTCCACAATCCCAACATCCAATTCACGTGCCACACCATCCACCTCCAACTCCAACCGCACCAGCGGGTATGACCGAGTTGCATTAATACCCTGCACCACTACCACCCGAGCCGCATTTATAGGGTAGCCAGTCAAATTGTTCATCAGAGTCTGGGAAGCACCTGTATCACGCAAGACCTCTACTCCATGCTTGCGCCCCGCCCACATCACGCAACCCCGTCCTCTATGGTCGCAAAAAACATCCTGAGCAGGGTTCGAGCCTCTCAGGTGTTTCTGCATTGGCTGTGCCTCAGCCTCTGACGAACTGCCCCGGGCAAACTCAGAAGACTTCGGAGACACACCAATGTTGCAGGCCAAAGACACAGCTGCTGTAGGTGGTTTGCTAGGACAGACTCTTGCAAAGTGCCCCTTTTCATGACAAAGATAACACTCCAACTCCCCTCTGGGCTTCCCTTGGTACTGGGAAGGGCCCGGCCCCTTCTTAAATGGGACGGTGTTAGTCTTGTGGTCAGTCTTGGTATCATAGCTCTTGTACTTGTTTGCATAATGTATATCACTAACTCGGGGGGGTGGGGTGTCACGCCCCTTGTTACCTGCCTCACTACGCTGGGCAGACCCGCACCCACGAATTAATGATAGCCGGAGGTCAGCCATCTCAGCTGCCTCCTGTAGAGTTTTAGGGTTCTTTTCTTTAATAGTTAAAGTCATATCTGCACCAGTACACTTATAAAACTGCTCGAGCAGAAACAGCTCAGTCAACTGTTCGGCCGTCTCAGCTTTCTCAGAACGTGTCCAGTTAGCAAGTGCATCTTTTAAGTCCCGGGCATGTTCAAGAAAGGTCGCCTCCCTAGTCTTCGTAACACCCCGAAACTTCAATCGATATGTTTCTGGTTGCAACTCGTATGCCCGTAGGACAGCTCTCTTCAATACTGGGTAGTCAATGCAAGACTCTAAAGGCAGTGCATCATAAGCCTTCAGACCCTTACCCGTAAGTCTTGAGGAGACTAGAGCTGCCCACTTCTCTTCAGGCCAATTATGCTCCCTACACTTCTTCTCAAAACGATTAAAAAATTCTGTGACTTCAGTTTCACTAAATGCCGGCACCAATTTGACTAAGTGGGACAAGGACTGTTCTCTTACTTGGCCCTCACGGCCCATCCGAATCCCTGTCGACTCTGCACGAGTCTTATCTAAATCTATTTGAGCACAATATTTCTCTGAGTCGTACCTAAGCTCAGCCTCGTGCCTCCTAGTCTCAGCCTCAATCTCATGCCTCCTAGCCTCAACCTCAATCTCCTGCTTCCTAGCCTCATTCTCCTGCTTCCTAGACTCAGCCTCAATTTTAGCAAGCTCAAGTCTAAATATCATATCTGGAGACAGGCAGGAAGAGGGAGCTGCCACTACTGAAGGAGGGGGGGCAAGAACTGGGGAACCACCATACGCACCGCCCGAGGGCACTCCAATCTTCCAATTCTCATCCCTCTGTGGGAGAGTGCTAACCTCCGGCAACTGAGTGGACGGCACTGTGGGAGTCGAGTGAGAGGGGATCTGGGGAGGAACCCCCCCAAACGCCCTCTCCTCCGAAACCCCATGTCGCCCACGCAACACCCAGGAAATCAGCTCCCCCTTGGACATCCCTCCTACATTGGATAGACCCAAAACCTTGGCTATCAGGTGCAAGCCATAAACATTCACCCCAGTCAGCCTCTCCTCCGTCACATGGTACTGCTTACTCACAAAAAGTCTAGCATCCTCCTCACTAGTTACTAACGGCACCTCCTCAAATGGCATCTCTCGCTCCTCGTCAATACTAGGGCACTACATACTGAAGTTCACAAAAAAATTCTCGAGACAAAAGTGTTAAACTCCCTTATGTAAGCACTAATTACTAAATTAACTGGAGTCTCTTAAATGCTCTCCTAATTGCCTTACAAAAAAAAATATTCTTCAATATGTACGCTAAAGTACGAACAAACAAATGTTGTACAACTCTGCAAAAAATTATACTGTTCACAAAATCCTAAGCAAGGTCGCCATTTGTTACGACCGGGCACTCGGGTACACTAGGGCTCTTACACAGGACTCGAGTATGGCTCGCTGCCACAACGGAAACACACGATCCCAACCCCAGAGTACTGCCAGCCGAACAAAAAACGCCACTACCCTCCAGAGTTCTATCTGCTATAACGGGGTATACAAGAACTCGGTACTAGCGTTTCACACAACAGACTAATAACAAGACGGGAGTTATCTAGTCTGGTCAACAATCAAACAAAGAAGAAAGTACTACAACACTAAAGAATAGTGTTGGCCGAAGCCGAAGTAATCCACCCTTGAACTAAGAACTTAAGAAGTCCTCCACCCTCTACTTCGGATCGGCACTATTACGTTACGTTAAACAATAGTCCTCGAGCATCAAGCAAGGAATCTTCTGATAAGTTAGATGCTTCTCGAATACTCATAAGAAGTAAGTATCGGATTTTGAACAGCAATTTAATGAATAACTCACTGGTAATTAAAGGCTTTAAATTGACATAAGAAGAATTATAAGAATAAGAATAAGCAATAGGATATGGCAAACATTAAGAAGAAGTACTCCGACAATGCACTGGCAATAGCCTACTAAGATTGTGCTCGTGGGCCACTAATCTCTGAAGTAGCTAAGCGTGCCACACATGAAATCAATAGTGCTTAAACAATAATATACATAAGGAGAAGCTTCAATACTATGCTGTATCTGCTGGTCGAGCAAAGTCTAGCTGGGATATCTAAGGTTAAGAGACAATGGCTGAGCAAGCGGCTCGTATGCCTAGCGAGGTCCTTAAGACTGTGCGGCCAAATTACGGTAATTGACGGGATGCTCTCTTGAGAGATCCAGATCACTAGTATCTGGTTCTCTCCTGGCGATCCTCTCAAAGTCAAGCAAATGAGATAGCACAGTGTTGGGTGGCACAGGCAAAAGCCCTCACTCGCAACACAGTGCTAAACTCCCACGGTACACAATCAAAAAGACCCCCTAGGCTTCCCACGTCTCCGTTGCAATTGTGCTGGTTCAACCAACCTAGCACTCATAGGAAATCACAACTCGAGGAACCCTATCCCAGTCTAGCATTACCTAAACCAGCAGAAAACAGGAACATGAATAATAGTACACAGGGAAATACATATACGAGTGCAACAAACATCAATCAATCCTATTCTAGTTAACCCTTCCAAAAATAGGCTTCTAACAGGCACTTATCTCGTGAGAACTCAAGCGATAATACTTTGGCTGACTAAATCTGCACCAAAGGGGTCATTGGTTAAAAAGGGACGAGAAGAGAAGAAGGTAGGCTGTTCAGAGAGTAGAGAAAGTTCACATCAGTCGGAAGAATATGGATAGTTGCAAGGGATATGAGAAGTCGCTTTGCCTGATGAGTTCTGATCTAAAAATGGCGAGACCTCCCTTTTTATACTCGGCCCCGTAGCGAGCATAACGGCAATCATGACGTCACATTCTCTCTCTCAATCTGGGATCGACAAAGGATTCCCACGCTCTTGATGAGGGGGGAGGGAGGGGGGAAGGAGGGAGGAGGGAGTGAGGCCTACACACCTCGTGGCGCGCACACTGTCCTCCGTTACATAACTCGCTCTCTCTCATCACATCATTATATATATATAAATCTCCCACACACAATACTTATATATAATGATTTAAAATAGAACTCGTTGACTTAAAAGAAAACAAAATACATAATTATAATACTTATAGTACAACGGTTCACATAAACTGAGTTAGGAAACTCTACACAGACTACAGCCAAAGTTCCTGCCCTGACGATCCTAGCGAGGGTGGGGCCTGACTGGGCGTTCTGTACAGCATGCTCATACTCGACATGCGTCACATTATGATGGTTATGTTTGGGGGTGGGATGTGTGTATTTATGATGGTTATGTTTGGGGGTGGGATGTGTGTATTTATGATGGTTATGTTTGGGGGTGGGATGTGTGTATTTATGATGGTTATGTTTGGGGGTGGGATGTGTGTATTTATGATGGTTATGTTTTGGGGTGGGATGTGTGTATTTATGATGGTTATGTTTGGGGGTGGGATGTGTGTATTTATGATGGTTATGTTTGGGGGTGGGATGTGTGTATTTATGATGGTTATGTTTGGGGGTGGGATGTGTGTATTTATGATGGTTATGTTTGGGGGTGGGATGTGTGTATTTATGATGGTTATGTTTGGGGGTGGGATGTGTGTATTTATGATGGTTATGTTTGGGGGTGGGATGTGTGTATTTATGATGGTTATGTTTGGGGGTGGGATGTGTGTATTTATGATGGTTATGTTTGGGGGTGGGATGTGTGTATTTATGATGGTTATGTTTGGGGGTGGGATGTGTGTATTTATGATGGTTATGTTTGGGGGTGGGATGTGTGTATTTATGATGGTTATGTTTGGGGGTGGGATGTGTGTATTTATGATGGTTATGTTTGGGGGTGGGATGTGTGTATTTATGATGGTTATGTTTGGGGGTGGGATGTGTGTATTTATGATGGTTATGTTTTGGGGTGGGATGTGTGTATTTTTGATGGTTATGTTTGGATTTATTGCCACTGCTTATTTGATGGATTGTATTTCTGTTGTGTTATCATGTGGGGGGAGGAGATATTTGGTATACGCACTGGTGTTTGTGAATGTTATTGTTGTGTGTACCAAAGTTATAAATCCACCGCCGCCGCCGTCAGGCCGGTCTTGTCTGATACATACATACATACATAACATTTTAAGACTGAGTGCTCCACACATACGTGCAGTTTCAGTCTCTTGTCCTAATTGTGGCGTTCCAAGCAACCTTGTTAAGGGCTGCTTCACTTGTAAAGGTTTTGGATTCGAGATTAGCATGTATAGTCTGATCCCAGGTCTTTCTCGGTCCACCCCTTGGTGAAGCTCCCTCCACAATCACAGACCTGCATCTTTTCACCCAATTTTGTTCATCCATTCTCTTCACATGCCCATACCATCCCAGTCTACTTGTACGCATCTCCTTTACACCTAAGTGTCTCTTCAGCTCCTCATTTGTTATTCTATCCTGTAATTTAGCCCACACATCCATCTCACCATTCTAAGATGGATTGGTAGATGGCAATGTGTATGTTGTGTTGTTTGAAAAAGTGTGAAAGTTCGTGTTTCTTTGTGTTAATGCCATCTATGTTTAATTAAAGAATGTTGATGTTGAGTGTGTGGTGTATGTTGGGTGCTGCTGCACGAGGATGAGGTGGGGGCCAGGGTGGGGGTGAGGAGGAAGGAGATGGGTGAGGTGGTAATGGGGATGGGGATTGATGTTCAGGAGATGAGGGTATGGATGGATTAAGTTGGGGTGGGATGTGAGGAGTTGAGGATGTGGAGAGAACAGAAAGGATTGGTGGGTTGAAAAGGAAAGGTGTGGGGGGTGTAGGTGAGGGGTTTGACTGTGAAAGGGAGGGGCATGAGGTACAGGTCCAGGTGTGTGTAGTGTTCCGTGGAGGCAATTGCTTGGCAGGTGAAATTGGTTCAGTTCCCGCATGAATTACAGAGAACTGAACCCTTTGTGTGGCGATTCGAAGTGATAGGTTTTGAGCCTGTTGGACATATGTATTTGTAGGTGGGTCCTGGATTGCTCTCGATGTCTCCGGCTAGAATAAGTCTTCGAAAAATGACAGCCGGAGAGTCATTTATCAGTGTAGACAAAAAATAATGTAATTGTGTGTGTGGGTGTGCCCCCCCCCCCACACCCCTTCTGTCATCGCGCCAGTGCATGGAGATGCGGATCGTGTGAAAGTGGACCGGAATATTCTGCATTGCGCTGATGCTGAGAGGACGACTGCAGAAGGGGGAAGTATGCAGGAGAGAGACAGCGATGTACAGCAGAGGCGAAAAGGCGGAGTAAGGGAATAGAGGAAGGAGCCATAAACCGCGCTGACCACAACACTCCCCCCCCCCCCCCCCTCTCGCTACCTCTCCTCCCCTCGCTTAAAATAATAATTATGATACCTGACAGTGTAAAGGCAAAACAAAAGTGTCTTTAGGTATGGTTCTTATCTAAATCCGTGGGGGGGGGGATTTGCATTGAACACAAAATGTCAGTGGTAGTTTTTGATGCAATGCAGCTTAAAAATAAATGTGTGTTTGTGTAAGAGTAGTATTAGCTACTGTATAATAGAGAGAGAGAAATACAGTGACCACAAGTATTCAACCCTCCCCCTCCCCCCCCCCTCCCCATCATCCTTACCCACACATTTCCTTCCTTCCCTCTTCCTTCCACTTTCCTCAATGTCCCTCATGCTACTATTACATGAGTAACATGATGTAATATTTTGTACATATTTTTGTACATATTTTTGTACATATTTTTGTCTTGAAAATAATTTAATCTTAGGACATAATTGGCTGGTTTCCATTTAAAGTTAGTCATATTTAGAATGTAAAGCGGCTCAAATTGCCAAGGTTTCTTTAGCTTTGTATAGAGTCATTTAGCTTTGAGGAAACAGGCCGATTATATTAGGTAAGGTTCTATATGATTTATGGCCGAGTCAGGAAATCAGACTTGAAGTGGTATGTTTCATGTGAGAGTTATCTCTAACGAACTAGTAACTAAGTATACTATTTAAAATAAGGTATAATTCGCTGATATATTATGTGCATACTGATAACCAGGACCTTTTTCTCAAACTAATAGTAGATTTCTAACATCCTTCTTTAATCCTTAGCACTATTTTGACACTTGTCTTTTTAATAATTTGACTCTCTTAATTAGTGTATTTCCTTTCTCACTAGAATAATCGTGTTGTATTATATTTTAAATTTACTTTGTGTTTTATTTTTTATTTTTTTTTCGTGTTTATTCTTTGTGCTCATTTTTAAACACTACTTTTATTTTACTTTATTTTTCTATTTTCTTTTGCACTCACTGTCTTGTAATATAGCCTGATCTTCTGTAACTTTGCATTATACTATGTGAGTTAAATAACTTCTCTTACTCTTTCTATTTCTAACGCTACTCATAGGATGTTTACATTTTCACTTTATCGGGCAGAGGCTCGTCCCTTAGGAAGTAATGATAGATAGACTCAGTATTAGGGAATAGGTAGAAAATTAAGATAATAAGACAAGATGATGTTAACTCGGTCCCAGTCGAGGAATAATCCTAATGAGAGACAAAATGCAGTGAGAGATGCAGTACAAATGAACCGTGAAACAGACAATGTAGTTAATGGAGATGTACAAGCAAACCCTGTTAGAGAAAATGCAGAAAATAACAATCAACAACTGCAGCCCGCAGAAGAAAATGCAGATTCAATAATTCGCAAGACAACAGAGGTGTGGAACAAAATAATGAAAATGGTGTTAACGAAGATAATGAGAGAGAAATAATCGAAAATCGTGAACAGAACGAACGACCTCGTAACGTAAACATGAATGGTGGAGAATGGATGGGACATTCTGGTGATGGACTCACAACATTAGTGAATTAAATTTATACAGAAGTGATACAATGGCAACATAATAAGTTTGAACTACCGATTTGTGAAGCCGCAAAAGACATGCTGGGGGAACTCAGACGTATGATCCTAAGGTATGTTCAGGATGCCCTTTTGGGTTCCATCAAAGAAAAAGACCAAAGGGAAAACTGAATGAGAACATTAAAGTGCTGAAACAGAGAATGGAGTGGTGCAAAAATGGGGAGTTAGACAAAATTCTTAGCCAAGTACGAGCAATCCAGCAAACACTGAAAACAAAACAACGAACAGAGGAAGCCAGATGATATGGCACGATCAGTGGGATATAGCATGAGGATTGGTAAAGTGGCACAGGCAGTCAGAATGGTCACTGGGAAAGCCTCAAGTGGGGTGCACGAAGTGAATCGACGCATCTTGGACCAGCTAAAGAAGAAACACCCAGAAGCAAAACCAGCAATTGATGAGGCCAAACTAGACGGGGAATATCTTCCTCCAGACCCGGTGATATATGAGAATATAACTGGAGACCTCGTATGGAGAAAGGCGCTGAAAACACAGGGAGGAGCAGGTCCATCAGGTGTAGATGCTAAGACTTGGAGGATCTTCCCAAGTCAAAACAAGTTTGGTTCAGCTGCGGGTGACCTTTGTGAAGCAATAGCAATGCTGGCAAAGAAACTTGCATCATCACCATGCGTGAACATAGAAGCTCTGACAGCATGTCGCCTGATACCTTTAAATAAGAATCCAGGAGTTAGACCAGTAGGTGTTGGGGAAGTTCTTAGAAGGATTATAGGAAAAGCAATCATGTCCGTATTTGGAAAATATGTACAAAGAGCAGTGGGCAACTTACAAGTATGTGCAGGACAGCAAGCCGGAGGAGAAGCAGCAATACATGCAATGGGGAAGGTGTATGATGAGGAAGATTGTGAAGCGGTACTGCTAGTGGATGCAACAAATGCCTTTAACACCATTAATAGGGAGGCAGCTATTCACAACATCAAGATAAAATGCCCGAGCATCGCAAAGTACATAGAAAATACTTATAAGGAGACAGCTAACCTGTATATAGTTGGAAGCACAAAGAAGGAAGAAATTAAAATTCTCAAATCAAATGAAGGAACAACGCAAGGAGATCCAGTGGCAATGGCAATGTACGCACTGGCACTACCTATTCTGCAGCAGAAAATAAAACCTGAGGCAACCCGAGTGAAACAAGTGGCGTATGCAGATGACCTCACAGGTGCAGGAAAAATAGGGGATCTCAAAGAATGGTGGTGGAGAGTACAATCGGTTGGCGAAGTCATTGGGTACCATCCGAATGCTAGTAAATCTGTACTAATAGTGAAAGAAGACAAGTATGAAGAAGCGGTGCGGACTTTTGATGGGACAGGAGTGAAGATTACAAAGGAGGGTCAACGCCATTTGGGAGCAGTAATAGGCACAGAAGAATGCAAGAGAGACTATGTGCGAAAAAAGGTAGCGGAGTGGGTAAAGGAAGTGCCTTTAACACCATTAATAGGGAGGCAGCTATTCACAACATCAAGATAAAATGCCCGAGCATCGCAAAGTACATAGAAAATACTTATAAGGAGACAGCTAACCTGTATATAGTTGGAAGCACAAAGAAGGAAGAAATTAAAATTCTCAAATCAAATGAAGGAACAACGCAAGGAGATCCAGTGGCAATGGCAATGTACGCACTGGCACTACCTATTCTGCAGCAGAAAATAAAACCTGAGGCAACCCGAGTGAAACAAGTGGCGTATGCAGATGACCTCACAGGTGCAGGAAAAATAGGGGATCTCAAAGAATGGTGGTGGAGAGTACAATCGGTTGGCGAAGTCATTGGGTACCATCCGAATGCTAGTAAATCTGTACTAATAGTGAAAGAAGACAAGTATGAAGAAGCGGTGCGGACTTTTGATGGGACAGGAGTGAAGATTACAAAGGAGGGTCAACGCCATTTGGGAGCAGTAATAGGCACAGAAGAATGCAAGAGAGACTATGTGCGAAAAAAGGTAGCGGAGTGGGTAAAGGAAGTGAAAACCCTGGCAGACATTGCGAAATATGAACCACATGCTGCATATACTACCTTCATATATGGCGTTAAGCACAGATGGACCTTTCTTATGAGAACAGTGCCTGACATTGGACAGATGCTCCAACCGCCGGAAGAAGCAATCAGAGGAGCATTCCTACCGGCTTTAACAGAGATGGAAGGCGTCATGCAAGAGCTAAGAGATCTATTGGCTCTTCCGCCAAGGTTCGGAGGTATGGGGATCATAAACCCAGTGGAGGCGGCACCTCATGAGTACCAAAATTCCCTTAAACTTACTACGTCACTGACAGAAAAAATATGGGAGCAAAATGAAAATGATGAGGTGGACGAAGAGGAACAACGAAATGCAAGACAGGAAATTACAAAGAGCAGAGAAGAGAGATAGAAACATAGCCTAGAACAAATTAAGACCGGATGTAGTGAAGAACTGAAAATGAGAGTTGAGATGGCACAAGACACGGGGGCTTCAAATTGGCTCACATCATTACCAATAAAGGAAAAAGGCTTCAGCTTAAATAAACAAGAATTCAATGGTGCCGTAGCCTTGAGGTATGGGTGGCCAGTTTCGAACCTGCCTCTGAAATGTGCATGCGGTGAAATAAACAAGTCAGACCACTGTATGACCTATCAGAAAGGAGGATTTATCTGTATCCGGCATGATGAAGTACGAGACATCACTGCACAAATGCTGGACGAGGTGTGCCATGATGTCAGAATCGAACCGGAACTTCTGCCAATGGACGGACAGCGCTTGGCCCACAATACTGCAAATACTTCAAATGAAGCAAGAGTGGACGTAAGTGCTCGAGGTTTTTGGACGAGGGGACAACGGGCTTTTTTCGACATCAGAATCTTCAACCCAAGAGCACAAACATATCGTGAGTGAGGACACAAGGCGGCATACTTGAGAAGCGAAAATGAGACAAATCGCGCTTATGAAGAAAGAATTTTGAACAGGGATCAAGGAAGCTTTACTCCTCTGGTCTTCTTATCGTCGGGAGGAATGGGAATTTCTGCAAGTGTCTTCTATGCCAGATTAGCTGAACAAATATCGGAGAAAAAGCGCCAGCATAGAAGCCAAGTCATAACTTGGATGAAATGCCGGCTCTCTTTCTCTCTTCTCAGGTCTGCACTTCTATGTCTCAGGGGTACAAGGTCCTCCCCGCTACAGAGGACAAGAGTGAGAGACTTGGACTTTGACATGGTCGTGGCGGAGGGACGAATTGGGGAACAACTAGGTTGATTGTAGGGAGGTACTGGTACAATAAGATAAACTACAATGTAACTAGAATAAGATAGATTGTACACCACTTTGTAACTGTCACCTTAATAATACAAAAAAAATAAAAATAGAAGGAATTATGCTTACATTGCTGAAATGTTTGTGGACATGCAGTAATGCAAGTAATGGTCACTCTTCTGTAAATCTAAAATGGCTTACTTAAGAATGGGAAAGGGATGGGACTTTCTTTTTTTTTTTTTTTTTTTTGAGAGTGTGGCACTTGACCGGGCGACCGAAACCATTTCCAGGTTCTCGTGCCCCCAAGAAGGGGTTAGGGTTGGTTGAGGCGTTTTAGCTACCTGGACTGTTCCCCTGTGATCGGCGGCCTGCTGTCCCCCACCGGTCACAATCTTCTCCCTGGTTGAGAGAAGTCAGCAGTCCCGGCAGGTGGATCCACAGCGAAGACGCCGCCAATCCAGATCCATTTATACATGCTATCAGTTTCAGTGACTCTTTCTATAGTTAATTCATAAATTCAAATTACTTGTGGTCATAGAAATAAACTAAAAGCAAAAAGTGGTCAGCTGACCTAGCCTAGTTTACCTTGGCTAGTTTATTCCATCGTCTACTTCTTTTCTTTATAATTATTATCACCATTTACGTCCTCTGTTTCTGATGCATGTCTTTCTGATCATTTTTACCCCCTCGCTTTACCACTAGCCAAACTTATCGAAGCCCACTTTTCACGATGATCATGCATCTTGTTTTTGTATATGTTAAGCTGTTATTATTAAGTGTACAACACTTAGTTGTGGGGATTAAGCATGAGTAACACACAGATAAAGAAAAGGACATGGATAACAATATTTATACAATTTACAGGATTTATTGACTTAGACTCAAGATACACAGGGGAGCGACTCAAATACTCCTCCTAATAATTAGTATTGACGTTATACAGGCAGCAAGATATATGTATGTACAGTATATATAATGAACAAATTTATTATTGCATATTCTATGCCTTTATATATATATTTCTTTTTCTATGTGAGTGAGGGAGGCAAAAAGCAGAACTGCCTGTATCGAGTGCCTCCCCCAGAGTTGAAAGAGTGACAGGGCCAAAATCAAGGGACGTTCAAGCCAAAATGCCTGGACACACGGAGATTGAAGCAATTTTAGTCAAAGGAGGAGGGAAAGACTAATTCTGGGAGAGAGTTCCAGAGCTCAGCTGTTGAATAGAAGAAAGTCTGAGAGAAACATTTCACTCTTAGGTTAGAGAGATGCACGGAGTAGGGGTGGGATTGTGTTTCAAGACGAGTACGACGTGCACTACGTAGAGGAGGTGGTATACACTGGGAGAGCTCTGAGGAACACTGATAATTATAGTACAAAGGAAATCAAGCAACAACAGGTCTAGTGACCCTTCTAGGCTGCTTGTCCTCCAAAACACTGAGGATCAAGTGTCCAAACAGTGGTTTAGAGTGGGTAAGGGAACATTGGAAAGGAAACTACTGCCCTACAAAAACAGCAGTCAGTCGCGGGTTTGATGCAAGATATTTGTCTAAGCGGAGTTTAAATGAATCAACGGTGCTGCAGTCTATAACGTCTCGGGGAAGCCCATTCCACAAGTTGACAACTCGATTGAAGAAGAAATTCTTAGATTCGTGTGAGTTAAAAGATTTACCAATCATTTTGCAACCGTTTCCCCGCGTGTAATTAGATTGGTCGATAGTGAAGTACTTACTACAGTTCATATTGTCGATGCCTTTGATGATTTTGAACACTTGAATTAAGTCACCTCTTAATCTGCGCTGGGTTAAAGGAAATAGATTTAATTCTCTAAGATGCTCTTCGTATGGTTTGTTCTTTAGGCTAGGTATCATTTTGGTAACTCTACGTTGAACTCGTTTTAGCTTGTTTATATCATTTTGGTAATAAGGGCACCAAGATTGAACGCAGTATTCCAGAAGAGGGCGGACTAAGGAATTGTAAAGGGTTAGGATAACTTCTTTGGATTTATGCTCAAATGACCTGCCTATAAAGCCAATTATTTTGTTTGCCTTCTTAACCTCTGAAGTGCGCATGGGGGTAATTGGAAACGTCCCCCTGTGCTGACGTATTTGAGGTGTTTCCGTCACTAAAATATTCATTGTGCCATTAATAGCATTAATACTTATCCATATGTGCCTATTATGGGTTGATTATAAAGGTATTAACCTGAAACAACAATAAAACGAGTGAAAACAGCGTTTGGATGGTCAAAATCGGAGATATAGCCCGCGAGTTGTATAATGTATGGGTGAGGCAAACTGCTTTCCCGCCAATTTCCCCCAAGGCCACTGAGACACAGTCGATCGATACTCTCTCTCTCTCTCTTGCACTCGCTTGCCATCAGTGATGACAACACCCTGCTTGCAACTCGCTAATGTTAGCACGAAAATATACCTCAGAATAAGGGAATAACAGGGAAAATAGGTGATAACTGAAGGAGAGGAGGAAAGTGGGGAAGGAGGGGAGGTAGAGGACTGAGATTTTGCATGGCCCAGGGGCCAAATATGGCCCAGGGGCCAAATAATTTTTTTTTTTTTTTTTTTTTTTTCGATGTCAAAAGTTGATTTTTTTTTTCACTCACTCATAAGAGTCTCCCCGCAGTCCGCCGGGGAACTCTTAAGAGTCTCCCCGCAGTTCCCGGGTTAACAACTTCTGAACATTGTTGACTCGGTTTTAGGTTACTCGATATTGTTACTCCCAGATCGGTTTCTCTGTTTACATTCTTAAGCTGAGTGCCATTCATCGAATAGTTTGCTTTCTCATTTAGGTATCCGACATGTAGTACTTTACATTTATCCGCATTGAAACTCATTTGCCAAATTTGGGCCCAACATGACAATTTATCTAGATTGTGTTGCATATCGTCAACTTGTTCTTTTGAGAGTACGCTATTTGCAATTTTTGTAACGTCAGCAAATTTTGAGATTGTACAGGTGAGACCCTCATCTATGTCGTTGATGTACATTAGAAAGAGAATTGGTCCTAGTACCGATCCCTGGGGTACCCCGCTACATACATTGGTCCATTTAGATGCCTTACCGTTTATGACTACTCTTTGCTTTCTGTCGCTGAGCCAATTTTCTATCCATTTCAACACACCGTCTTGTATTCCATGCGCTTTTAGTTTTAGCAGTAAACGTTTGTGGGGAACTTTGTCAAAGGCCTTTTGAAAATCAAGGTATATAATATCTACAGCTTTACTCTCATCGTAGAGGTTGAGGATATCGTGGAAGAAGTCTAAGAGGTTTGTTAAACAGGAACGTTTTTTACGAAAGCGGTGTTGAGTATCTTTAAGTAAGTTATTTGCCTCTAAGTGATTTACGAGTCTGTCTCTTATGACCGTTTCTAGCATTTTACATACAATTAAGGTTAAGCTAATTGGACGATAGTTACTGGGTAGGGATTTGCTGCCTTTTTTTAATATCGATGTTACGTTGGCTAGCTTCCACTGATCAGGCATAGTCCCAGACTGGAAGGATTCATTGAATAGCAATGTCAGTGGTTGGAGAGCTCATCCTTAGCTTCCTTTAGAACTCTAGGCGAGATTGTATCAGGTCCAGGCATTTTATTTACCTTGAGTTTATCTAAACAATTCAATACTTCTCTCTCTGTAACGGTGATATTGCTTAGAACATCTGAATTATCAATCTGAATCGGCGATGGTGTAGGGATATCACTGAGGTCTTCGGTTGTAAAAACTGATGCAAAGAAGGTATTGAGGGCATTACTCATTTGTACTTCGTCTTTGGTGTATTCTCCATTTTCATTGACTAACGGTCCAACAGTTGAAGTAACTACTTTTTTCTTTCTGATATAACTATAGAATTCTTTCGGGTTTGTTTTACTTTGATTCGCAACATGTAACTCCAGGGTCTTTTTACTTTGCTTAATTAACTTTTTGGCTTTGCGTCGTAGCTCTACAAATTTCACCCGTTCTTCGTCATTTTGTGAGGATTTTAATCTATCATTAGCAAATTTTTTAGCAAGCAGACAGTCTGAAATATCTTTATTCCAACATTTGGGCTTATCATTATGGCCTGGACGCCGTATTTTCGATGGTATGCAGTCTTGCACTGCTTTAAGGTAAGTGGTTGTGAAACACTCCGAAGATGTATTTATGTTGTTATTGTTAGTCAGAAAGCTCCAGTCAGTTTCTTTAAGCTTTGATTTAAGTTTATGAAAATTTGCTTTCTTGAAATTAGGGCCTTTTTCAATGCTGCTATTTGATTTGTTACTAGTAAACTTTAAAGTGAAAGTTATCGTACGATGGTCGCTGTTACTGAATTCATCACCAACATTCAAATTCTCTATTAATTCTTCTTTTGTTGCGAGTACAAGGTCAAGCACATTATTACCACGGGTCGGAGATTGTACAAATTGAAAAAGTGAACTCTCTTGCAAGTTAGCATAGAGGTCGTGGCCAGAGTGTGAAGTAAGAATATCGCCCCATTTAGTCACGGGTAAGTTGAAATCGCCAAGAATTACGGTATCTTGTATGTTAGTTATTTCTGCAATTTGTTCATAAATTTCACTGTCAGTTTGCACTGATTGAGATGGGGGTCTGTATAATAAAGCTAGTGTTATTTTAGTTCCTTGTTTATTATTTAATAGTACGTAAGATATGTCTATATTCGCAATTTGAGGTTTTGACATTAAGACGGGATTAAGACTTTCCTTTATAAAAAACAGAACTCCTCCTCCATTTCTATTGATCCGACTTTTCTCAAACATTGTATAACCAGGAAGCGTATATTCGGCTAAAAAGTCTCTGTCTTCTGTATTTAACCAAGATTCTGTAATGCCGATTATATCATAATGTTCTGTAAACACGATTTCCTCTAGATCTGAAAATTTATTGCGTATGCTACGAGCATTTACATAAAACACCTTAAGAGTATTAGAGTTGGATGTTACCAATTGTGCATTGTCTGAATTTTCAGTTCGTATTTGACTTACACTACCCTGTCTGGGGTCTGGTTGACCCCGTTTTTTGAACGGAAATCCTTGACTGCATCGTTCAGCAGACGACCAAGACGTGCAGCTCCTACTTCATTGAGATGTACACCATCTCCTGAAAACAAAGATTTATCATAGTAAAAATTATCCCACGTGTCGACAAAGCCGATGTCCTCCTCCCTGCAGAGTTTGGCTAGTCGGCGATTTGTACTGGTAGCTATGTTGTAGAATCGGTTTTCTACATCAATCCGGGGAACAATTCCTGAAATTAAGATTCTATTAGATTTTTCCTTGAAGGACCTGATCAGCCGCCGGTACTTGCAAAGTAGTTCCTCTGACCGCGTCCGTTGAACATCGTTAGATCCAACGTGGATGACGTATGTAGTGCTTGCGGGGACGAGCCTGGAAACCTCTTCCACAGCCGCAACAATGTCGTCCACGCCGCCACCTGGGATACAGAATCGCTTTCTGGTCCTGGGTGCCCTGGTGCAGAACTCGGTTAGTTGGCCACGGAATATGGAGTCGCTCACAAGCCGAACTTCTTTCGTTTCCTCTTCCTCGTCAATAGCCAGAATTTTGAAGCGGTTTTGGCATGTTGTCGGGATGACCTTCCTGGTACTGGTACTGGGATGCACATTGTTTCTCACTAACTGAAAATTGTCCTGGGGGGGAGTGAGAGTAGAGTCATTATTATTTTCTGCAACATCTAAGGTAGCTGCTGGTGTGGGTACCGGTACCGGTACTGTATGCACTGGAATGGCGGTTGACATCGTAGTGGTTTCTTGGGCCGAGGGCACTCCTACGTTGAGTGTGGCAAATTCTTGAAGGGATTCAAACTTCGTAGTCAGGGCATCGATCTTGCAGTGAGCTGCATTCAATTAATCCGCAATCTTCTCTCGGAGCTGGCAAAATCTACAAATTTGGACATCAGTATCAACAAACATGGTAGGGCCAAATTTACCAGAACAACTCGTGCAGGTTCGTTGCGGCGCCATGACGATATAATCACAATATGCCTGAAAATCACACAAATTTATGGTAGCAAAATGGTACAATTAAAGCCTGAAAATCACAAAAAATGTATGTTAGCAATGTGATACAATTAATTCCTGAAAATCACAAAAAATTTTGTTAGCAATATGATAAAATTAATATGCCTGTAAATCACAAACAATATGTTAGCAATAGAACACAATTTATGCCTGAATAAAACACAAAATATTGATGTTAGCAGTATGACACAGTTAAAGCCTGAAAATCACAAATGGACTAGAAATATGTTACAAAATGTACTGGAAAAAAAAAAGTGGGAGAAGGTTAATGTAGCCTAGTGAGAAAACTGGAAAACAGTATACAGTACAGTAACAACAAATATTTGTTTGCAATATGGTACAATGAATGCCTGTAAATCACAAATAGAATATGTTAATCACAAGAACACAATTTATGCCTGAAAATATAACAACAATTTATGTTAGCAGTATGACACAGTTAAAGCCTGAAAATTGCAAATGGACTAGTAATTTGTTACAAAATTTACTGGAAAAAAAGTGGGAGAGGGTTAATTTAGCCTAGTGAGAACACTGGAAAGCAGTATACAGTACAGTAACAAAAAATATTGGTTAGCAATATGGTACAATTAATGCCTGTAAATCACAAAAAGAATATGTTGATCACAAAAAGAAAATGTTAGCACTAGAACACAATTTTATGCCTGAAAATAAAAATAAAATTATGTTAGCAGTATGACACAGTTAGGCTAAAGCCTGTATATTAGTTTATACAGTGGTCGACACAATACTAATAATAGAGTTAGTAATATCCCTCCCTGGCAAGAGTGTGAGAGGCCTATTATTATGGTGACAAGTATCTGAAATGCGATTAATAAATAGGCTATCAAAAAGTATTACAGTAACTAAATTATTCTAACCCAATATTAAAACTATCTTGACAAATGTTAGGGTGTGCGATTTATATAGAAAACCAAGATAAAAAGTTCAACCAAGTACAGTATTGGCTAGACTTTGATATATAAAATACAAGAAGAGGGTTTGTTTATGCGTACACAGGTGGCGCTGGTATCGGCGGCGTCTCTACTAACTTGACAAATAGAATTTTGAAAAACAAACGTTTATTAGTCAAAACTACAGTACAATGTCATGCAAGATAACTACTGGGTGGTTTGCTAAGCACTTAACTACAGTGAGGGCTAAAATATCTACAATAAGTGCTAGAACTTTATAATATGAAACAAGCATATAGTTTGTTTACTTTAGAGCGTCGGTCGTCACTAACCGGTACAAATGTAAACAAAAACAGTCTCGATAAACAAACGTTTATCAGTCAAAAACACAGCACAATTAAATGCAAAACAACTACAGGGTAGTTAAGCTAGAGCTTAGCTACAGCTCATGCAAACAAATAAGGGGATGAGTAATGGAGTACTCAAGTTATGGTCAAATTTCGAGCAGCGAGAGCGAAGTGCTGTTGGCGGGTTGGCGCGTCGGACTCGAGTGTCGATAGAAAAGCGAGAGAGATGCAACATTGCGGCGGAGAGAGAGAGATTGCAGAGAGTTGGTGAGTGGATGCGAGTTAATGATACGAAAGGCCTTCCTTTCCACTTTGTCCTGGAGTGCGGTGTGAGAGGATCCTCCCAACACATGTGCGCAATACTTATTACGAGGGCGCACCGTGCCCCTGTACAGAACAAGAAGCTGTGCACGGGTAAAGAACCCCTTGAGGCGGTTGAGCACAACCAGCTTCTGGGAGGCTGCCTTAGCAAGACTGGTAATATGGTCCTTCCAAGTGAGAGCAGAAGAAAAAGAGATACCGAGAATATTGAGATGAAGGTTTGATTTTTGTATTGTTGAAGAATAAGGGATAGTCCGCTGGGAGTTCCGGACGGGTAGATAGATGGAGAAGTTGGGTTTTGAAAGCATTAAAGGCAAAAAGGTTTTCTCTGCCCCAATTGGAAATATTAGTTAGCTCATAATTTAAGTGTTCTATCGCTTCATTAAGTTTGTCTTTCAGGGATTGCTGGCTGGGGCGTTCTGAAAAAACTAATTGAATAGTGTAAGGTAGAGTCGTCTGCGTACGAATGGATGGGACTGGATCATTTATGAAAATTGGAAAGAGAATAGCAGATAGGACAGAGCCCTGAGGAACACCCAAGTTGATAGGATGAGGAAGTGAGCGATGGCCGTCCACAACCGCAGCTATGGAACGTCCTGAAAGAAAATTAGAGACGAAGGCACAGATGGAAGGATTGAAACCGAAGGAGGGTAGTTTAGAAATTAAAAATTTGTGCCAGACTCTATCAAAGGCCTTCGATATGTCTAGTGCAATAGAAAAGGTCTCACCGAAGTCCCGAATGTTGGATGACCAAGAGTTAGTAAGATATGAAAGAAGATCACCAGTAGATCGACCCTTGAGGAAGCCATACTGGCGATCTGAGAGTAGATTATGGAAAGATAAATGCTTAAAAAATTTGGAAGCAAGAATAGTTTTAAAAACTTTAGAGATACAAGAGATGAGAGCAATTGGACAATAGTTGGAAGGTTGAGAGCGGTCACCCTTCTTTGGACAGATTGAATGAGAGCAAACTTCCAGCATGAAGGGAAGACGTTAGAGGAGAGACAGAGACGAAAGAGTACAACAGGAGGAACACCGTTCGTACCGTACGCCTTCGTAGTATTAAGCCCAGAGAGGGTAGAAAGTACATCTTTAGAAGAGATTAGGATATTAGGCATAAGTAGTGGAGAGGGAGGAATAACACCAGAAACATCCAAGGTGGGGTTTCTAGCAAAAGTTTGAGAGCATAATTCAGCTTTGTCAGAGGAAGAAGTGATGGTTGTGCCATCAGAGTGGAAAAGGGGAGAGAAAGACGAGGAAGAAAAATTGTTGGAGAAGTTTTTGGCTAGATGCCAGAAAGCTTGGGAAGAGCTAGAGTTGGATAGTTCAGTGCATTTATTATTGATGAAAGAGTGCTTGGCAAGTCGAAGAACAGATTTGGCTTGATTCCGGGCAGAAACATAGGAAGTATGTATATGTATATATATATATATATATATATATATATATATATATATATATATATATATTTTGACATACGGAGCCCTGTATGTTAATTTAAGAGTTAGAATTAGAGTTGAAGGAGTTTCAAACTACCCAAGCGGCGAAGCAGGCTAGCGAGTGGGAAACCAGCTCGCCCGCATACCAGCAAACAAGCCTTCACACCTGCGTGCGTCATAGGGGACCCTGCATACTACTTCGATGACCCGACGCTATGACGTATGATCGACGCCAGGAGCTGTGATTGGACCAGGCACCTGCTATGCAACTAGAGGAGCTATGATAGGGGCGCGCACCATCACTCGCCTCCTGATTCGTTCCTACACCATCATTGTTTAGTATATAAGACCCGAGTTGTGGGCATTCAAATCAGTCTCATTTGGAGTTGGGGAAGGTGAACTTGCAGCTGGAGGAAGACGGGGTGAAGTATTATAATGGGATTGTGACTGTCAGTCAGATTATATAAGTGTGTGTTAAGTGTGTTCGGTGTAAACACTTACGTTATGTTGGTTAGTGAGATATGTGATTGGGAATAAACGTTAACGTTATTATTATGTGCTTAACTATTTGATTGCGAATTAACGTTAACGCTACTATTTATGTACTTAATTATTTGATTTGAATTAACGTTAACGCTATTATTATGTACTTAACTATTTTGGTTGACTAACTTGTGGACTAAAGCAACTCTTTAAGTAATTGGGTTATGATGAAAGTAATACTATTGTTTTATATTAATACTAACGAGTTCTTTCATTTTCTTTTAATTAAGCTTACATTGCTTAACGGTGCTTAATACGGTGATGCTATTGTCTCATATTAGTAATATCGCCTTAGACTAACATGGCTGTGTTAATATTACTTCTAGTGATTTCCTAAGCTGAAGAAAAATTCTTTTCGCTTCAAAATATTATTTTTGCTTTTCATATTATTTGAGTGAGACCCGAATCGAATCTATGAAGCGATCCTGTAACTTAATTTACTCATAATCAAACCTCAATGTTACGTGGTTAAGAAATACATTTAACTAATTATTAAATATATATCTAACTTTTTATGTGACTTTGATATAAATCCTGATGATAATAATAATATAATACTGTTAACGTAAGACAAGAACCAAGAATAATAACTACATTAAATATAAATAAAAGGACATATAAGAAAACTATCTATTTATTTAAAAAAGGGTAAGAGACAGAAATATTCTTACTTTAATGTTTATCTTTCAAGACTTTTTATAGAATTAATAGTCCTTCTTTAGATATACTTCTTTGGTTCATAACCATAGCCTACTAAGCTTCGGTTAAATAATAATTCTTTATAAATATTACATGACTTTAATTAGTTTCAGTATTTTTCATAATTAAAGAGTATCAGTCAATAAAGGATACTAAGTCCTAAGATCCAAAAGGAAAGGAAGCAACAAAAGGAAATCATTTTATTAGATTTTACTTTTGTTTTGCCTTCAGCTGACTGATACCTTAATATATATCTCTGTGCTATCTAGATTCATCAAGTTAACCACTTGAGGATCAAGATACGTAACAATATATATATATATATATATATATACACTACATATATGTATATATGGTTCCATGTCAGTTGAACCAGTGCCACTTCAACCAGTGCCACTTTAACCAGTGCTAACTCAACCAGTGGCCACTTCAACCAGTTACCATTTCAACCAGTAACCATTTTAACCAGGGCCCTGGGTAGGCTTTGGTTTCCTGGGCGTCTCCACACCATTCTCAGCTCCCCGCCATAGAGTGGCTTCGGTCACCCAGGCATTATTGTGGTCGGCAGTGAGGGTTCTGTAAGGGCGCACGGTTATGGCCTTGGCCTTGCTCAGGGCCTTGGGGCTGTTCGGCCAGGCAGCTTGGGGAACAACAACAACAACACCAACTAGTAACCTAACCTAATCTAACCTACTGGTTAAAATGGTCACTGGTTGAAATGGTCCCTGGTTGAAGTGGCCACTGGTTGAGTTAGCACTGGTTAAAATGGCACTGGTTGAAGTGGCACTGGTTCAACTGACCTGCCACCATACATATATATATATATATATATATATATATATATATATATATATATATATATATATATATACCGTATATATATATATATATATATATATATATATATATATATATATTATTTATATATATAATATATATATATATATATATATATATATATACAGTATATATATTAATATATATATATATATATATATATATATATATATATATATATATATATATAGTGTAGCTTTGTCACTTAGGTATTTCCCTTAGTTTAAGATCTACTTTCAACTTAACTTTTAGACCACTAACATTATTTTTCTTATTGTGTCCTCTTTGTCCATTTAATTTCCTTTTCCTTTCACTTGTTGACTTCGAATAAATAAATATTAAAATATTTCGTTGTATTCACACAACTATACGATGCTTTAATTATTTATTTTGTTCTAGGCTCTGATGATGGACTAATTATGTATTAATACTTACTTCTTCAAGATGTTTGTGTTCTCCCTGGTGATCCTCTTCATCATAAAGGGTACTTCACACAGTCAGGAATGCGAGTTAGAATCAACAGGAGTAGCTGAAAATTCGGATTCCTGGGCCTATTCGCAGTGAAAATCGATGACTCCTAGTGACTCTAGCGATATCCAGTGATTCCTGTTAGACTCCCAGTGACTCCAAACCACTCGCGAGCGATTGGCCCTGTTCGACAAAATGTTCAACGTGTTTAAAGTTCTCGGAATCGGACCACTCTCAGTGATTCCCAGTGATCCCCAGTGACTCCCAGTGATTCCTGGTGATTCTCGGTGATTCGTATCTGATTCACGACTAACTAATGGGGAAAACATCTTAACATCTGAAAACTAATGGGGCTAAACATGAGGGAGAAAGTGGTCCAGAAAACCGGGCCCTCCCCCCTTAATGTGATACATAAATCCCATCCAAATAGTAGCCAATCTGGGTTTTCTGAGGCTCAATAAGATAATTCGCCAAATATAATCACATCGCTCAATTTATATCATAGGCAGTTTTACAATATGTAAACCTATAGAATCACAACATTACTTTTATGTGATTTTCTTATAGACACAAAAAAATCCTCGGAAATAAAATATCTAAATTAGTTACCCGTAAAATTGCCTTTTTCTTAAATGCCTAATTAGAAAAAACGATTTAATATTATGGGAGACTATTATATATTTGGTTAATGTTCTTTAACAACATTATTTTTTATTATTAAAGTAAACTGCAAGTATAATTAGCTAATATTATAATATTACGATAAATATACATACATAAAACATATGTTTACATTATGTAAAATAGGGTAACAAAGTATGTAGCCTATGTAGATATTTTAGTTGAAGCTTGAAGGGTTTGGAGCGCTGGCAGTGGTTCATTATTAATTTGACTTGATCTCGCGTCGCACGGTAATAGAAGATTCTCCCAAAGTCTTTCATTTATAAGTGATTTTCTGTTAATTAGTGAACGTTAATTGTTTAATTATACACAAAGCAGGATGGGGTTCGGTAAACTGTTCAAGTTCAACAACAAAAAGAGCCAGGGTGTGAAATTTGTGACAGGGTTGCTAAAATCAATCGGTGTGGATTGGGAGGAAAAATCAAAAGGCTACCCAACATTGGTTGAATCCCTCGTTGATGAAATCAAGAATCTTCGATGTATGGTGAAAGCTGGGGGTGTTAACAGGGAAACACTAGAAAATGATTTGGTTTTGTGCCGGCAAGTGCAAAGTGAAACTACGCAAAAGTACAACGACGAAGAATCAAAATCCGAGTCTTTGATTGGTGAATTGAATACCACGAAAATCAACCTGTCCGAAATCAATCAAATCCTGAAACAGGAAAAGTTGAAGATTGAAAAGCACGAGCGGAATATAATACATCTACAAAATTCCCTTTCCGTAACAAAGCATGAGGCTGAGGCGCAGGCAAGACTGTTGGAGGAATCAACACAGCAGGCAATAAAGGGTAAGGCAAAAATGGAAAAATATGAGGAAAACATGGCTATACTGGAAGATAGCATCAACGAGAAAAATGTTGAAAGTGAAAAATATAGAAAGGAATATAATAGTTTGGAGAAAGAACTAAACCAAGAAAAAAATGACCATCAGGCAACCATGAGTACTTTGGATGAAAAAATGAAATACATTGTTGAACTAATGGAGGCGATAGAAGGAAAAAATGACAAGATTTCTTTCCTAGAGTCTTCCCTTGCTACATTTAAAAATGAAAATGAGGTGAAAATTGAAAAATATGAGGACAAAATGGTTATCCTTGAAGGTATTATCAACGAGAAAGTTGTTGAAAGGGAGAACATCAAGAAAGAAAATATGAATTTGCAAAATGAACTGACTCGCGCTAAACATAACTATCAGTCGGCAAATAGTATTTTGAATGATAAAATTAAATCTATTTTTGAACTGCAGGAGTCGATAGAAAATGAGTTGGATTTGTGCCGGCAAGTGCTAAGTGAAACTACGCAAAAGTATGACGACGAAAAATCAAAATCCGAGTCTTTGATTGGTGAATTGAACACCACGAAAATCAACCTGTCCGAAATCAATCAAATCCTGAAACAGGAAAAGTTGAAGATTGAAAAGCACGAGCGGAATATAATACATCTACAAAATTCCCTTTCCGTAACAAAGCATGAGGCTGAGGCGCAGGCAAGACTGTTGGAGGAATCAACACAGCAGGTAATAAAGGGTAAGGCAAAAATGGAAAAATATGAGGAAAACATGGTTATACTGGAAGATTGCATCAACGAGAAAAATGTAGAAAGTGAAAAATTTAGGAAGGAAAATAATAGTTTGGATAAAAAACTAAACCAATCAAAAAATGACCATCAGGCAACCATGAGTACTTTGGATGAAAAAATAAAATACATTGTTGAACTAAAGGAGGCGATAGAAGGAAAAAATGACAAGATTTCTTTCCTAGAGTCTTCCCTTGCTACATTTAAACATGTAAATGAGGTGAAAATTGAAAAATATGAGGACAAAATGGTTATCCTTGAAGGTATTATCAACGAGAAAGTTGTTGAAAGGGAGAACATCAAGAAAGAAAATATAAATTTGCAAAATGAACTGAGTCACGCTAAACGTGACTATCAGTCGGCAAATAGTATTTTGAATGATAAATTTAAATATATTTTTGAACTGCAGGAGTCGATAGAAGAAAAAGATGAAAATATGAATACCTTGAAATCTTCCCTTGCTAAAATTAGAAAAGATGATGAGGAAAAATCTCAATTCATAGAACAATTGAGAAGTCGTCTGCAGGAAAAATATGCCGTTACAGATAATTCTAAATCTTGGTTATCAAAAATGAAGGGCAAATAAAAAACATAATCTTTCGTATTTGTTAATTATTAGTATTTGATTAATATACTGTATTCAATAATTTAAATGCTTTACTTTTTATTTGTATTGGATTAAGGCATTTTATTCAAGAATTCAAATAGTTTTATTATTTTTAGTTTATACGGATACTTTGTTTAGTAATTCAAATTATATATTATCTTTAGTTGATTAGGATACTTTATTAATGAACTCAAAGGGGGTATTTATTATTTTTAGTTGATGAGGAAACTTTATTAAATTGGTATATTTGTATTTTTAGTTGATTAGGATACTCAATTCAATCATTTCGACCAGCGAGGTTAAACAACGTAGTATTTTTTATGATCTCCCTTCTCTCTCATGTTTATCCTTATAATCACCATAGCTATCATATCAGTGTCGAAAGTTGCATTTAGGCCTTAGGGTATAATTATTTGTATTTAAGGTAGTGGTTTTTGTATGAACCCCCTTCTCCCTCATGTTTGTCCCCATTACTTTTGAGATTTTAAAGATGTTCACCCCCGATAGTTTGGCCATTGATCAACTTTTCGCATCATATTCTTGTCAGATTTAAGACCTTTTGTACCATTTAGGCATCGATTTCTTCCTGGCGATTTCACTCGCCTGCAATTTATAAACATACCAAAAGACCCTCATCGAGATAAATTCGTACATTATTTGGTAAAAAAATGTCCAAGCCAAAGACCGGGTCCCCCTAAATTGCAGGCTCGATATCGCTGTCCAGGGAAAAAAAATCAACACCAAAATGGAAAGAAAGGCATTAAAATTGACAAGGAAATGAAGACGAAAGGTCTTAAAATCGCCAAACTAATGGGGCAAGCATCCTATAATCTAAAATAAATGGGGCTAGATATGAGGGAGAAGGGGGTAAAACAAATATAATAAACTGTACACATTTATCTTGAAGGAGGGTCTTGGGCGGGTGTTTTTTTTAAGTTTGAGGGAGGTCTAGCGAGGAAACTAAACCAAAAATAATGTAAAACGAGATATAAATGAGCAAATAAATACGCCCATCCCCCCTTATAGCATCAACAAACAAGCTAGCTCTACTAAGGACCATTTTTACCCCCGCCCGTGAAAAGATCTGGCCCTGATTACGACCGCGATTACAAGCTAGGGTAAAAATGGGCGGGTATGGAGAGGGGGCGGTGCGTGACTCGGATTAATTGGTAGAGCGGGGGTGGGGGGTAGTGTGTGTGTGGAGGGGTGGGGGGGTTAGTGTGTGTGGAGGGGTGGGGGGTTAGTGTGTGTGTGGGGGGGGAGGGGTAGTCTGTGTGGGGGGGGGGGGGTTTAGTGTGTGTGTGGGAGGAAAGGGGTAGTGTGTGTGGGAGGAAAGGGGTAGTGTGTGTGGGGGGAGAGGGGTAGTGTGTGTGGGGGGGTGAGGGGTAGTGTGTGTGGGGGGGAGAGGAGTAGTGTGTGTGTGGGGGAGGTGGGGGAGGCTTATGGGTGGACCTGGTTCGATGCCTGGGGAGAGGTTTGTATACACTAGGGTTTTATTTTGTTCTTGAGTTGTGTTTTTATATATCAAATAGGATTAAGGGGAAACGGATAAATGTGTTTCGATGCCAGACATGATTATACTCAGTAGCTTGTAGTCAATTATTAGGATGAAGTGGGAGTATGCTCTAGTGAAAACAGGTCAGTTGTTCTTAAAGTAACTGTAACTTTGATAGTAAAGTAATATACTATGGATGATGATGCCTTGGGGAATATTTATATGTAAAATACTATTGTAAGAGTACATGCTGGTAAATAAATAACAACCCTTAACCCTATTAATTGAAAGGTCTGTTTAATATGACGTACACGGATTATATACAGACACACACAAACATACACACACACATTAGATAGATAAATAGATTATATATATATATATATATATATATATATATAAGCGAGGGAAAACTAATGACAAGCCCTACATCACCAGCCAAAAAAAAAAAAAAAAAAAAAAAAATGTGTCCCATCACCTCATAAGTGTGCCTTCACCTCCCCTCTGTCATTATGTTTCCTCTCTCTCTCTCTCTCTCTCTCTCTCTCTCTCTCTCTCTCTCTCGTGTGAATGAGTGAGGTGACCAGTGTATATTTTTGTGTAATGTTTAATACTCTTACTCTCACTATCTCTCTTCATAAATATAGATAGATAGATAGATAGATTGATTAGGTACATAGATATATTGCAGTAGTGAGGGCGTGTGCAATATTAAAATATATATATATAATAATTTAGTCAAACATACAAGTACTTTCAATAATTGTATTTAATAAAAACGTGATCAGGTATTGCTGATAAGATATACTGTATACCGGTAATGCATTTTAAACATTTACTGTCTATCTATCTATCTTGTAATGAAATGTTAACTGTAGCGACCGCCCTAATCGCCCCTCGATGATCAGCAACCTTCACACACAACTATTATTCGGGCTTTACAATAACAAGTTCTATAATTAACTTACGGCTCGGTTGGATCCGGCAAACAAGTAATTCTGTAATAAAGATAATAAATATTAATTAATTTCCGGTCTACCTTATGCCTGTTAATAGTTTCAATCGTAATTATATTTAGATAGCCAGGTCGATCAATTATTGTCACAAAAGAAAAGTTAGCGCAATATACAAAACTTACTTTGGTTTTTGGAGGGTATGCCTCGTAACGCCTCCTAAAAGATACCCTAAAATACCTAACTGGCCAGCCGGTAAATAAACGGATACTTTATCCTCGGAAAGCGCACGAGCGTTATAATTATCGTTGTCACTGCGATGTGTTGTCTGGGTAGATTCCGTTGACACGTGTCACTATTATGAAGTTATATGTTAACACTTTTACCCAGGCAATCACTATAGATATAATACCGTAGGCTAGACGAACATTAACTATTATGAAGTTATATGTTAACACTTTTACCCAGGCAATCACTGTAGATATAATACCGTAGGCTAGACGAACATTAACTATTATGAAGTTATATGTTAACACTTTTACCCAGGCAATCACTATAGATATAATACCGTAGGCTAGACGAACATTAACTATTATGAAGTTATATGTTAACACTTTTACCCAGGCAATCACTATAGATATAATACCGTAGGCTAGACGAACATTAACTATTATGAAGTTATATGTTAACACTTTTACCCAGGCAATCACTGTAGATATAATACCGTAGGCTAGACGAACATTAACTATTATGAAGTTATATGTTAACACTTTTACCCAGGCAATCACTATAGATATAATACCGTAGGCTAGACGAACATTAACTATTATGAAGTTATATGTTAACACTTTTACCCAGGCAATCACTATAGATATAATACCGTAGGCTAGACGAACATTAACTATTATGAAGTTATATGTTAACACTTTTACCCAGGCAATCACTATAGATATAATACCGTAGGCTAGACGAACATTAACTATTATGAAGTTATATGTTAACACTTTTACCCAGGCAATCACTATAGATATAATACCGTAGGCTAGACGAACATTAACTATTATGAAGTTATATGTTAACACTTTTACCCAGACAATCACTATAGATATAATACCGTAGGCTAGACGAACATTAACTATTATGAAGTTATATGTTAACACTTTTACCCAGGCAATCACTATAGATATAATACCGTAGGCTAGACGAACATTAACTATTATGAAGTTATATGTTAACACTTTTACCCAGGCCATCACTATAGATATAATACCGTAGGCTAGACGAACATTAACTATTATGAAGTTATATGTTAACACTTTTACCCAGGCAATCACTATAGATATAATACCGTAGGCTAGACGAACATTAACTATTATGAAGTTATATGTTAACACTTTTACCCAGGCAATCACTATAGATATAATACCGTAGGCTAGACGAACATTAACTATTATGAAGTTATATGTTAACACTTTTACCCAGGCAATCACTATAGATATAATACCGTAGGCTAGACGAACATTAACTATTATGAAGTTATATGTTAACACTTTTACCCAGGCAATCACTATAGATATAATACCGTAGGCTAGACGAACATTAACTATTATGAAGTTATATGTTAACACTTTTACCCAGACAATCACTATAGATATAATACCGTAGGCTAGACGAACATTAACTATTATGAAGTTATATGTTAACACTTTTACCCAGGCAATCACTATAGATATAATACCGTAGGCTAGACGAACATTAACTATTATGAAGTTATATGTTAACACTTTTACCCAGGCAATCACTATAGATATAATACCGTAGGCTAGACGAACATTAACTATTATGAAGTTATATGTTAACATTTTTACCCAGGCAATCACTATAGATATAATACCGTAGGCTAGACGAACATTAACTATTATGAAGTTATATGTTAACACTTTTACCCAGGCAATCACTATAGATATAATACCGTAGGCTAGACGAACATTAACTATTATGAAGTTATATGTTAACTTTTACCCAGGCAATCACTATAGACATAATACCGTAGGCTAGACGAACATTAACTATTATGAAGTTATATGTTAACACTTTTACCCAGGCAATCACTATAGACATAATACCGTAGGCTAGACTAACATTAAATATTATGAAGTTATATGTTAACACTTTTACCCAGGCAATCACTATAGATATAATACCGTAGGCTAAACGAACATTAACTATTATGAAGTTATATGTTAACACTTTTACCCAGGCAATCACTATAGATATAATACCGTAGGCTAGACGAATATTAACTATTATGAAGTTATATGTTAACACTTTTACCCAGGCAATCACAATAGATATAATACCGTAGGCTAGACGAACATTAACTATTATGAAGTGATATGTTAACACTTTTACCCAGGCAATCGCTATAGATATAATACCGTAGGCTAGACGAACATTAACTATTATGAAGTTATATGTTAACACTTTTACCCAGGCAATCACTATAGATATAATACCGTAGGCTAGACGAACATTAACTATTATGAAGTTATATGTTAACACTTTTACCCAGGCAATCACTATAGATATAATACCGTAGGCTAGACGAACATTAACTATTATGAAGTTATATGTTAACACTTTTACCCAGGCAATCACTATAGATATAATACCGTAGGCTAGACGAACATTAACTATTATGAAGTTATATGTTAACACTTTTACCCAGGCAATCACTATAGATATAATACCGTAGGCTAGACGAACATTAACTATTATGAAGTTATATGTTAACACTTTTACCCAGGCAATCACTATAGATATAATACCGTAGGCTAGACGAACATTAACTATTATGAAGTTATATGTTAACACTTTTACCCAGGCAATCACTATAGATATAATACCGTAGGCTAGACGAACATTAACTATTATGAAGTTATATGTTAACACTTTTACCCAGGCAATCACTATAGATATAATACCGTAGGCTAGACGAACATTAACTATTATGAAGTTATATGTTAACACTTTTACCCAGGCAATCACTATAGATATAATACCGTAGGCTAGACGAACATTAACTATTATGAAGTTATATGTTAACACTTTTACCCAGGCAATCACTATAGATATAATACCGTAGGCTAGACGAACATTAACTATTATGAAGTTATATGTTAACACTTTTACCCAGGCAATCACTATAGACATAATACCGTAGGCTAGACGAACATTAACTATTATGAAGTTATATGTTAACACTTTTACCCAGGCAATCACTATAGACATAATACCGTAGGCTAGACGAACATTAACTATTATGAAGTTATATGTTAACACTTTTACCCAGGCAATCACTATAGACATAATACCGTAGGCTAGAAGAACATTAACTATTATGAAATTATATGTTAACACTTTTACCCAGGCAATCACTATAGACATAATACCGTAGGCTAGACGAACATTAACTATTATGAAGTTATATGTTAACACTTTTACCCAGGCAATCACTATAGATATATTACCGTAGGCTAGACGAACATTAACTATTATGAAGTTATATGTTAACACTTTTACCCAGGCAATCACTATAGATATAATTCCGTAGGCTAGACGAACATTAACTATTATGAAGTTATATGTTAACACTTTTACCCAGGCAATCACTATAGATATAATACCGTAGGCTAGACGAACATTAACTATTATGAAGTTATATGTTAACACTTTTACCCAGGCAATCACTATAGATATAATACCGTAGGCTAGACGAACATTAACTATTATGAAGTTATATGTTAACACTTTTACCCAGGCAATCACTATAGATATAATACCGTAGGCTAGACGAACATTAACTATTATGAAGTTATATGTTAACACTTTTACCCAGGCAATCACTATAGATATAATACCGTAGGCTAGACGAACATTAACTATTATGAAGTTATATGTTAACACTTTTACCCAGGCAATCACTATAGATATAATACCATAGGCTAGACGAACATTAACTATTATGAAGTTATATGTTAACACTTTTACCCAGGCAATCACTATAGATATAATTCCGTAGGCTAGACGAACATTAACTATTATGAAGATATATGTTAACACTTTTACCCAGGAAATCACTATAGATATAATACCGTAGGCTAGACGAACATTAACTATTATGAAGTTATATGTTAACACTTTTACCCAGGCAATCACTATAGATATAATACCGTAGGCTAGACGAACATTAACTATTATGAAGTTATATGTTAACACTTTTACCCAGGCAATCACTATAGATATAATACCGTAGGCTAGACGAACATTAACTATTATGAAGTTATATGTTAACACTTTTACCCAGGCAATCACTATAGATATAATACCGTAGGCTAGACGAACATTAACTATTATGAAGTTATATGTTAACACTTTTACCCAGGCAATCACTATAGATATAATACCGTAGGCTAGACGAACATTAACTATTATGAAGTTATATGTTAACACTTTTACCCAGGCAATCACTATAGATATAATACCGTAGGCTAGACTAACATTAACTATTATGAAGTTATATGTTAACACTTTTACCCAGGCAATCACTATAGATATAATACCGTAGGCTAGACGAACATTAACTATTATGAAGTTATATGTTAACACTTTTACCCAGGCAATCACTATAGATATAATACCGTAGGCTAGACGAACATTAACTATTATGAAGTTATATGTTAACACTTTTACCCAGGCAATCACTATAGATATAATACCGTAGGCTAGACGAACATTAACTATTATGAAGTTATATGTTAACACTTTTACCCAGGCAATCACTATAGATATAATACCGTAGGCTAGACGAACATTAACTATTATGAAGTTATATGTTAACACTTTTACCCAGGCAATCACTATAGATATAATACCGTAGGCTAGACGAACATTAACTATTATGAAGTTATATGTTAACACTTTTACCCAGGCAATCACTATAGATATAATACCGTAGGCTAGACGAACATTAACTATTATGAAGTTATATGTTAACACTTTTACCCAGGCAATCACTATAGATATAATACCGTAGGCTAGACGAACATTAACTATTATGAAGTTATATGTTAACACTTTTACCCAGGCAATCACTATAGATATAATACCGTAGGCTAGACGAACATTAACTATTATGAAGTTATATGTTAACACTTTTACCCAGGCAATCACTATAGATATAATACCGTAGGCTAGACGAACATTAACTATTATTAAGTTATATGTTAACACTTTTACCCAGGCAATCACTATAGATATATTACCGTAGGCTAGACGAACATTAACTATTATGAAGTTATATGTTAACACTTTTACCCAGACAATCACTATAGATATAATACCGTAGGCTAGACGAACATTAACTATTATGAAGTTATATGTTAACACTTTTACCCAGGCAATCACTATAGATATAATACCGTAGGCTAGACGAACATTAACTATTATGAAGTTATATGTTAACACTTTTACCCAGGCAATCACTATAGATATAATACCGTAGGCTAGACGAACATTAACTATTATGAAGTTATATGTTAACACTTTTACCCAGGCAATCACTATAGATATAATACCGTAGGCTAGACGAACATTAACTATTATGAAGTTATATGTTGACACTTTTACCCAGGCAATCACTATAGATATAATACCGTAGGCTAGACGAACATTAACTATTATGAAGTTATATGTTAACACTTTTACCCAGGCAATCACTATAGATATAATACCGTAGGCTAGACGAACATTAACTATTATGAAGTTATATGTTAACACTTTTACCCAGGCAATCACTATAGATATAATACCGTAGGCTAGACGAACATTAACTATTATGAAGTTATATGTTAACACTTTTACCCAGGCAATCACTATAGACATAATACCGTAGGCTAGACGAACATTAACTATTATGAAGTTATATGTTAACATTTATACCCAGGCAATCACTATAGATATAATACCGTAGGCTAGACGAACATTAACTATTATGAAGTAATATGTTAACACTTTTACCCAGGCAATCACTATAGATATAATACCGTAGGCTAGACGAACATTAACTATTATGAAGTTATATGTTAACACTTTTACCCAGGCAATCACTATAGATATAATACCGTAGGCTAGACGAACATTAACTATTATGAAGTTATATGTTAACACTTTTACCCAGGCAATCACTATAGATATAATACCGTAGGCTAGACGAACATAAACTATTATGAAGTTATATGTTAACACTTTTACCCAGGCAATCACTATAGATATATTACCGTAGGCTAGACGAACATTAACTATTATGAAGTTATATGTTAACACTTTTACCCAGGCAATCACTATAGATATAATACCGTAGGCTAGACGAACATTAACTATTATGAAGTTATATGTTAACACTTTTACCCAGGCAATCACTATAGACATAATACCGTAGGCTAGACGAACATTAACTATTATGAAGTTATATGTTAACACTTTTACCCAGGCAATCACTATAGATATAATACCGTAGGCTAGACGAACATTAACTATTATGAAGTTATATGTTAACACTTTTACCCAGGCAATCACTATAGATATAATACCGTAGGCTAGACGAACATTAACTATTATGAAGTTATATGTTAACCCTTTTAAGTATAACTAAATAAGTTGGTCACCAATTAGTTTGCAATATTTGAAAACAAATATGGATTTTATATGCTCTAAACATAATATGAAAATGTGTTTTAAGCCTCGGCAAAACCTAATAAAAATATATGGTACTAAAATGGAATTTTGTCGAAACATGGTTGTCAATGCCTTCCTATAGACGGCACCGATTCGTACACACGCCATTTTCACCTGTCTCCCGAGGTCTGTCCACCAGCTTTTTAGTCCACTCCACCTGCCCATCTCTGTCGATAGGTTGGGTTGTTTGGTTAGGTTAATATACTAGGTCTCAGAAACAAGATTCGTAGTTGCGGTAGTATTTACGGTATCTGGACACTTCGAGCGAATTCATATTCGAGCGGAGGCACATTTAGGTTAGGTTAAGTTAGGTTAGGTTAGGTTAGGTTAGGTTGTTAAGTTAGGTTAGGTTAAGTTAGGTTAGGTTAGGTTAGATTAGATTGTGCATCTGCTCGATCAGGAATTCGCTCGAAGTGACTCGCATTCGTATTTACAGATACGGCTGAATACCTGTAGGCTACGAAATGGCAGCCGGCCCAACCGCCATGTTGTATCCCACGTAGGCCTACTAGGTACTACGGACACATTGTAGGCGTTAGGTGTGGATTAGGCTTGTATCCAATGTACTAGGTCTATGTACTGGATATTTGATTTAAATAAGTGGTATGTTTTCGATAAATCTGGTCATATGGCTTTGCAATTAGGGAAATCATGAGCCGATTTCCGACGTTTTCTTTTTCGATTCTCAAAATACGATCCAAGTTTTGCCAAAAATTGGCTTGAGTTTTCCAAAATTATGCTTTTTGGGGTTTGCAATTTAGGGAAACATGAGCCAAAATTCTAAATTAGGTTACTGTAATTTGTTTACTCTTAAAATTCCCCAAATCCGAGCCAAGTTTTGCCAAAACTTGGCTCGGGTTTTCCAAAACTCGGGTTTTATGGCTTTGCAATTTCTGGAAACCTGAGCCAAATTTCTAAATGAGGTTACTGTCATTTTGTTGTCTACAAACTCTCAAAATCCGAGCCAGCTTTGGCCAAAACTTGGCTCGGGTTTTCGAAATATTGGGTTTTAGGCCTTAGAAAAACCTTAAAACTCGAACCAAGTTTTGCTAAAATACGTTTTAATCGCCGTTTTACGCATTTAACCCCTCATTTTCCCTGTACTTCATAGCCCTCCCCACTATCGGGCGGCGTGTCTTAAGATCGTTGTACAATGGGGAAAACGGTTTCGCCGAGGGTTGTAATTATTTGCAAACACTATATATTGATGTAAACTAACAGGGAAAAATAAAAAAATCCATGGGAAAATTGGTGACCATCTTATTTAGTTTTTCCCACTTTTACCCAGGCAATCACTATAGACATAATACCGTAGGCTAGACGAACATTAACTATTATGAAGTTATATGTTAACACTTTTACCCAGGCAATCACTATAGATATAATACCGTAGGCTAGACGAACATTAACTATTATGAAGTTATATGTTAACACTTTTACCCAGGCAATCACTATAGATATAATACCGTAGGCTAGACGAACATTAACTATTATGAAGTTATATGTTAACACTTTTACCCAGGCAATCACTATAGATATAATACCGTAGGCTAGACGAACATTAACTATTATGAAGTTATATGTTAACACTTTTACCCAGGCAATCACTATAGATATAATACCGTAGGCTAGACGAACATTAACTATTATGAAGTTATATGTTAACACTTTTACCCAGGCAATCACTATAGATATAATACCGTAGGCTAGACGAACATTAACTATTATGAA
This sequence comes from Lithodes maja, assembly GCA_037953745.1. Lineage (NCBI taxonomy): Eukaryota > Metazoa > Arthropoda > Malacostraca > Decapoda > Lithodidae > Lithodes > Lithodes maja. The sequence continues at coordinate 263,531 of JBAKBP010000358.1, forward strand.
GTTATATGTTAACACTTTTACCCAGGCAATCACTATAGATATAATACCGTAGGCTAGACGAACATTAACTATTATGAAGTTATATGTTAACACTTTTACCCAGGCAATCACTATAGATAAAATACCGTAGGCTAGACGAACATTAACTATTATGAAGTTATATGTTAACACTTTTACCCAGGCAATCACTATAGATATAATACCGTAGGCTAGACGAACATTAACTATTATGAAGTTATATGTTAACACTTTTACCCAGGCAATCACTATAGATATAATACCGTAGGCTAGACGAACATTAACTATTATGAAGTTATATGTTAACACTTTTACCCAGGCAATCACTATAGATATAATACCGTAGGCTAGAAGAACATTAACTATTATGAAGTTATATGTTAACACTTTTACCCAGGCAATCACTATAGATATAATACCGTAGGCTAGACGAACATTAACTATTATGAAGTTATATGTTAACACTTTTACCCAGGCAATCACTATAGATATAATACCGTAGGCTAGACGAACATTAACTATTATGAAGTTATATGTTAACACTTTTACCCAGGCAATCACTATAGATATAATACCGTAGGCTAGACGAACATTAACTATTATGAAGTTTTATGTTAACACTTTTACCCAGGCAATCACTATAGATATACTACCGTAGGCTAGACGAACATTAACTATTATGAAGTTTTATGTTAACACTTTTACCCAGGCAATCACTATAGATATAATACCGTAGGCTAGACGAACATTAACTATTATGAAGTTATATGTTAACACTTTTACCCAGGCAATCACTATAGATATAATACCGTAGGCTAGACGAACATTAACTATTATGAAGTTATATGTTAACACTTTTGGTATATATTAAGCAAACCACCCACCAATTTTCATGACAATTTTGAAATGCTTGTTGGAATCCCTATAAACTGTACTTAATTTTTATGTAAGTTTGATAATTTGGAAAAATCGATTAAGGGAGAAAATTAACATTGAAAATGATGTGTAAAAAGTCTCCCATAAACGGCGGCCCGCTATGTTATTGTAGTTTCCGGCCTAATTTCGTCTGTTAATTCACTCTCTCCTTAATTGGACCCCCTATGAAGTACAACAGATTATGATGACATAAGTGACGGGTGTTTAGAGGGGGAAGAGCTCCCCCTTCAACATATTACGTGTCTCACAGTAACTTCTATTATAAAAATAACCCAAGAATTTTCACAAATATTTTAAATTTCATTTAGGATGTAATATAACCTATACTCCATGTCAAAATAAGTGTCAACCCTCGAAAAATTCTATTAAGGGAGATAGAACCTGTAACCTGTAACGATATTTGGCCAGGGTTTTCCTAGACGGCACACAACACGACTCGGCGGACCTCATTCTCCCTGCCTTTCAGTCTAATTAACACTAGGAATGTACCTAATTTTCTATCCAATGTACTATCCAACCAGCGGGGGTGTGGGGGCGGCAGCCCCCACCCATAATACTAGGTTAGGTTAGGTAAGGTTGGTAGGTTAGGCTAAAAAAAATTAATGTTGCTTAATTGTTGGATAATTGATAATGAGCTTACCGGGTAAGTTCATTTTCTATCCCATGTATCATCCAACAACTTTTGCCAAAACTTGACTGTTTTTTTTTCATTTTGGGGTTTTCTTAATTGAAAAACAAGAAAACCTGAGCCAACTTTTTTTTGCCACTTTCTGACTTTTATGAAGCTGAAAAATCTTAAAATCCGAGCCAACTTTTGCCAAAACTTGGCTCTATTTTTTTTTTTCATTTTGGGGGTTTCTTCAGTTGAAAAACAAGGAAACCCGAGTCAACTTCCTTTTTGCACTTGCTGTCTTTTATGCAGCTGAAAAATCTTAAAATCCGAGCCAACTTTTGCCAAAACTTGGCTCGGGTTTTTTCATTTTGCGGTTTTCTCAAGTTGAAAAACAACAAAACCCGAGCCAACTTTCATCATAAAAACCATTATATCGCCTTTTTATGTCTTTAACCCCACATTTTCCCTGATCTTCATAGCCCTCCCCACTATCGGGCGCCGTGTCTTAAGATCGTTGGATAAAGGGGAAAACGATTTTTGCGGAGGTTGAAACTAATGTCAATCACTATATATTGATGCAAATAAACTAAAACTAAACAAAACAAAATGAAAATAATTGGTGGGTGGTTTCCTTAATATTTTCCCAGAGTTCCTCCAATATTACCCATTTATTTAAGTCTTTTACCCCACAATTTCCCTGATCTTCATAGCCCTCCCCACTATCGGGGGGGCCGTGTTTTAAGATTGATGGATAATGGGAAAATACTATAATGCGACAGTTCTCGGTATTAAACAACACTGTATATCAAAGAAAAAAACAAAAACAACAAAACATTACCTGAAAAACTCGTAACTGGTTGGTGCTACATTTTTACCGGTGTAATTTTAAGCTTGATGGAGGTCTAGGGAACAAACTAAAAACCTCCCCTTAAAAGCCTGCTATTCTTTTCCAACTCGCTAACTGATTTATGTTGGATCATTCCGGTTAACCCTTTCTGTACCAGTTACGTACAGCAGCATTTAGACGATTTTACGAAGCTTATTACCCCTAGAATTAAATTACATACACGTCGCTGGTAAGGAAGGGGTTAACTTGACCGTTTACTTCACGAGTCTAGAACGAACTGATGAACCTCAGGCGGCTTTGTTGTTGTTACTGGCGGAACAATACAATATAGTAGTGCCTGTTACAGTCATCACGGGCGAATGAGACCGATCATCAATTTATCAACTAATTGAGAAATAATGTACAGTATATACTTTATCCTAAATAATGTACAGTATATACTTTATCCTAAATAATGTACAGTATATACTTTATCCTAAATAATGTACAGTATATACTTTATCCTAAATAATGTACAGTATATACTTTATCCTAAATAATGTACAGTATATACTTTATCCTAAATAATGTACAGTATAGGGCCTATACTTTATCCTAAAATGTAAGTAAATATCTATGATATGTATTACCCATTTATTATGTAGATCCCATTTTCTATACACTAACATTTACGTATTTACATATAGTGAACGCCATCTGTTGAGTGTGGGGCGAGATCTAGTTACAAGTGGCTCGAATGATTCGTTTGAGACAATGAAACTACCTCCATATATCTGAAATACATAACTGATTGTGCGAAGTATGTCCAACATGCCGTATCTTCTATTGTGCGAAGTATGGCCAACATGCCGTATCTTCTATTGTGCGAAGTATGTCCAACATGCCGTATCTTCTATTGTGCGAAGTATGTCCAACATGCCGTATCTTCTATTGTGCGAAGTATGTCCAACATGCCGTATCTTCTATTGTGCGAAGTATGTCCAACATGCCGTATCTTCTATTGTGCGAAGTATGTCCAACATGCCGTATCTTCTATTGTGCGAAGTATGTCCAACATGCCGTATCTTCTATTGTGCGAAGTATGTCCAACATGCCGTATCTTCTATTGTGCGAAGTATGTCCAACATGCCGTATCTTCTATTGTGCGAAGTATGTCCAACATGCCGTATCTTCTATTGTGCGAAGTATGTCCAACATGCCGTATCTTCTATTGTGCGAAGTATGTCCAACATGCCGTATCTTCTATTGTGCGAAGTATGTCCAACATGCCGTATCTTCTATTGTGCGAAGTATGTCCAACATGCCGTGTCTTCTATTGTGCGAAGTATGTCCAACATGCCGTATCTTCTATTGTGCGAAGTATGTCCAACATGCCGTATCTTCTATTGTGCGAAGTATGTCCAACATGCCGTATCTTCTATTGTGCGAAGTATGTCCAACATGCCGTATCTTCTATTGTGCGAAGTATGTCCAACATGCCGTATCTTCTATTGTGCGAAGTATGTCCAACATGCCGTATCTTCTATTGTGCGAAGTATGTCCAACATGCCGTATCTTCTATTGTGCGAAGTATGTCCAACATGCCGTATCTTCTATTGTGCGAAGTATGTCCAACATGCCGTATCTTCTATTGTGCGAAGTATGTCCAACATGCCGTATCTTCTATTCATAAAACTGTCTTGATAGCGTAATGCATAAGTGCGCGGAATTTCAATGTGAGTATCCTAGGTTCGAGTCCTTGGAGTGCCACAATTATTTGTTGATTTTATTAATTGACTTTATAATGTGAAGTTGGTTGGTGGAAAAAACATAATAATTGCATTAAGGGTTTTTTTTTTTTCTGGACCCTCATGTTAAGCACTATTAGTCTTTAGATTTTATGAGGCTCACTCCATAAGTGCCATTTGTGTGTCTAGTTTTTCCTGGCGAACGATAGCGAGCCTGTAATTTAGGACGAACCGACCTTTGGCCCGGACATTATTCTACCAAACAATGCACAACATTACCTCGAAGTGGGGTGTTGGGTGTATTATTTAAGTTTGATGGAGGTCTTGGGAGGAAACTAAGGAAAATAGTACACAAATAAAATATTAATATATTAACAAATAAATAAAAATCTGTCCTTAAGACCTCTGATCTCGATCTATCTATCTATCTATTGCCTGACACCGTGATCCCCGAAGGGGTGGCCACGAACGAACCGCCCCCATGCACCTCTGTCCCCAGTCATTCGACGCCCCTCCCCCCAACCAGCACCGCCTTCGTTCATGTACTTCCTCACTCCATCCTTCCACCTCTCATTCGGTCTACCTCTCCCTCTCTGTCCCTCCACCTCGCTCTCGTACACCCTCTTAGTCATTCTCTCGCTTTCCATACGTTCCATATGGCCGAACCATCTCAAGTTGTTCCTTAAGACCTCTGATCTCGATACTAAGCACAAATAAGAGTATTTATTGTCAAATATCATTATGATGCAAACTACGACACTGCAAACTAACACATAATCCATTATTTGCATAAGGCAGATATAATTGTAATGCACCAATGTGAATTAACCTCCTGACGATCATGATAAGTGTTGACAGTTTATTCTGGTTATCATAAAACGATAATATACAGTTTAGGAAGGATCTGTGGGAATTAAAAGGGTAAGTACTTGCTCAATTAACCCGCTGACGTCCATATACCTTTCTTTATCGAAACACAATCGTCTAATAATAGCCAGAAAGCAGAAAATAAATGCGTCACTGGATCTTCAGAGGGTTAAACACATTAGAAGCCGATAAACTACTGATATTATTTACAAAACATAAACGAATACAAAAGGATTTCATTGTTCAAACCGTAACCATGCAATATATGTTCCTTAAGGGGAGATATCCACTTGAGGGACTTTTTTCTTGACCCCTTTCTCTCTCATGTCTAGCCCCATTGCTTTTGAGATTTTAAGATGTTTGCCCCGTTAGTTTGGCGATTTTAAGAACTTTCACCCCATTTTAAGACCTTTCGTGCCATTCAGGTGTCTATTTTATCCTGGCGAGCGATAGCGAGCCTGTAACTTAAGAGGAAACGGCCTTTGGCCAGGACATTTTTTCTACCGAAAAATGTACAAATTAATCTTGAAAGGGACTCGAGGGGGTGTAATTTTAAGCTTGCTGGAGGTCTAGGGAACAAACTAAATACCGCCCCTTAAGGGGGGATGGTTGGATGTTCAAATTTATCTTGAAGAGGGTGTCTTGGGTGTGTTTATTTAATCATGATAGAGGTCTAGAGAAGAAACTAAACCAAAATAATTATAACAAGACTTTCCCTTATACTTCAACAACATAAAAATCAACCCTTCATCTTCTCTCAATATTCTCGGTGTCTCTTTTTCTTCTACTCTCACTTGGAAGGACCATATTACCAGTCTTGCTAAGGAAGCCTACCAGAAGCTGGATGTGCTCAACCGCCTCAAGGGGTTCTTAACCCCTGAACAGCTTCTTGCTCTGTACAGGGTCAAGGTGCGTCCTTATATAGAGTATTGTTCACATGTGTGGGGAGGATCCTCTCACACCATACTCCTAGAAAAAGTAAAAGGGAAGGCCTTTCGTATCATTAACTCCCATCCACTCTTGAACTCTCTGCAATCTCTCTCTCTTCGCTGCAATGTTGCATCTTTCTCGCTATGCTATCGCTACTACATGTATTCTGTATTATAATCAGTGTTCCTCAGAGCTCTCCCAGTGTACAGTATACAACCTCCTCTACGTAGGGCATGTGGTACCCGTCTTGCAACACTCCCTACTCTGTGCAACTCTCCAACCCAAGAGTGAAATATTACTCTCAGGCTTTCTTCTATTGAATATCTGAGCTCTGGAACCGTCTCCCAGAATCAGTCTTTCCCTCTTCCTATGACTTAAATTGCTTCAAACTCTGTGTGTCCAGGCATGTTGGCTAGAACGTCCCTTGATTTTGGCCCTGTCACTCTTTCAACTCTGGGGGAGGCACTTGCTACAGGCAGTTCTGCCTTTTGCCTCCCTTACTCACGTAGAAAAAAGAAAAAAAAATACGGCAATCCCCTTTAAGATAAGAGGGCGCGTAGTATTTTATCTGCCAGCTTCCTCTTACTGTATATAACTCCCTGGCCACTACCTTATCTCGGGTTAGTAATTCCTGTTATCTAACTCTTTCTATCATTAGCTCTCTATCTCACTCTTACACTAACAATGCCAGAAACCATGAACTAAATATAGACAAACTATATTTAAGGGGGTAGTGCTTGTTTTGTTGGTCTATGTATTTATGTAGGCCTATATATTTAGTTTTTAGTTTCCTCACTAGACCTCCATCAAACTTTAAAACACATCCCTAGACCCCCTCTCAAGATAAATGTGTACATATTTCGGTAGAAAAATGTCTCGGCCACAGGCCGGTTCCTTCTAAAATTACAGGGCGATCATAGATATATATTAATCGTTGCTCACACCATCACCGGATTATCCATACAGACCCGAAGATATACGAGTGTAATTGTGGCGATCATAGATATATATTAATGGTTGCTCACACCATCACCGGCTTATCCATACAGACCCGAAGATATACGAGTGTAATTGTGGCGATCATAGATAATTATATATTAATGGTTGCTCACACCATCACCGGCTTATCCATACAGACCCGAAGATATACGAGTGTAATTGTGGCGATCATAGATATATATTAATGGTTGCTCACACCATCACCGGCTTATCCATACAGACCCGAAGATATACGAGTGTAATTGTGGCGATCATAGATAATTATATATTAATGGTTGCTCACACCATCACCGGCTTATCCATACAGACCCGAAGATATACGAGTGTAATTGTGGCGATCATAGATATATATTAGTAGATCCCAAGTCCTACTGAAAGTGGATAATAGCTTTATGTTGAAAAGGAACATGAAATACCTTAGCTATAACTTACACAATTTAGAGAGAGAGAGAGAGAGAGAGGCTTCTTTTGATATATTGTTTTACTTATAATACTTGGCACACAATTATATGTGTCCTCTTCCCCTCTGATGGCTAAATATAACAGATAATTATATCTGCAAGCGTATATTATGCCAAATAGTTTCCAATCTCTTAGACAATAAATACATTAGCTTATAATTTTAATGGGAATTAATCATCCAGTGTTGTTGCTTGACTTTACTACTTTTATCGTATTTGGTTTTACATTTTATCAGCAATATTATTGGTACCTTACTCTTAACTACAAATCATGGTCAATAGTGTTTATATCAATGCAGTGTTTGAATAGTATACTACATTATTGTTAACCTACTTCTATGTACAGTATCATGGTCAATAGTGTTTATATCAATGCAGTGTTTGAATAGTATACTACACTATTGTTAACCTACTTCTATGTACAGTATCATGGTCAATAGTGTTTATATCAATGCAGTGTTTGAATAGTATACTACATTATTGTTAACCTACTTCTATGTACAGTATCATGGTCAATAGTGTTTATATCAATGCAGTGTTTGAATAGTATACTACATTATTGTTAACCTACTTCTATGTACAGTATCATGGTCAATAGTGTTTATATCAATGCAGTGTTTGAATAGTATACTACATTATTGTTAACCTACTTCTATGTACAGTATCATGGTCAATAGTGTCTATATCAATGCAGTGTTTGAATAGTATACTACATTATTGTTAACCTACTTCTATGTACAGTATCATGGTCAATAGTGTTTATATCAATGCAGTGTTTGAATAGTATACTACATTATTGTTAACCTACTTCTATGTACAGTATCATGGTCAATAGTGTTTATATCAATGCAGTGTTTGAATAGTATACTACATTATTGTTAATCTACTTCTATGTACAGTATCATGGTCAATAGTGTTTATATCAATGCAGTGTTTGAATAGTATACTACATTATTGTTAACCTACTTCTATGTACAGTATCATGGTCAATAGTGTTTATATCAATGCAGTGTTTGAATAGTATACTACATTATTTGTTAGTAGTCTTGGTAAATCCAACGTCAAGGCTATTAACCTAATTGCAATGACGACTTGTCTAATTTGACTGCTATGTCGTCATTCCAACCGCGGTTAAAAAGAAAACGTCTAGAGTCTACTCCTTATCTTGCTCTAGGAGACGTTGTACATTAACCAAAACTACCACCGAAGGTGAAAAAAGCATAGAAGAGAAGAAAAAGGGGTTTACCTTAGTTACCGCTCAAGGCCCATCCCGTGTTCCGTCATGCGCAGATCCCTGTCGAACGTGCGCATAAGCGACCCTCTCTTGTTATCATTTTTTCACGCGTCGCCATTGTTGAAGTCCGCTTTTGTTGTGCTCCTTCAATTCACCCTGTTTTAGGTTCGTTTCGGCTTTTCTGGCCTTCTTTTTGGTTAGACAGATGTTACGTGATCTAGGACACACGTAAATGGGCTCCTCAGTGTGTTTAATGGAGACGCGTGTGGAAATAGCTACCGAAGGTACGGGGGCGCCTGGCGTTCCCGTCTATATTTTTTCATTCTTTCTCTTTTCATATTCTTTTTTCCTGTTAGTCTGGGCATAGTTTAGCTTTTAGCTTATTTTAGCCTAGCTTGTTTCTCATTCAGGACTTGCTATGCCCCTATGAGTTCTCATTTTTTCATAGCCTAGGTGTCCAGTTGGTTCACAATCTGAGATTTCGTGGTGGCGGTGCTGTTTGTAGAGTTTGTGTCAGCCGCATAAATAGCGTTATTCCCGAGTCCCCCCTTTCGAGCCTTCACTGTGTCTCAAGGGCCTGGGCGCTTGGTGGTTCGTGATATCCAGGGGTACCCCACGGGGGCCTCTCCCTCACACCACAGGGTTTTTCGCCCCTGACACATTCTCTACTCGCGGCTAGGCCACCCTTTTTCTCGCCAGTTTCATTTACTGGTTTTTGTGTTCCCTTCCTGTTTTCACCTCCATCCTTTCATAGCTTTTGCCAATCTTGGGGTACCCCACGGGGGCCCCTGTTTGTGCCACACCACCCAACCTGCCACTTCTCCTCATGGGCTTTGCTCTATCTCTGTGGGTTGGGTGGTTCCTGGGGGATGTGCCTCCTCTCCCCTGGTGTGTCTTCCTTGCCTCTCCCTTGACCGGTTGAGTCAGGATATTATCAAGGAAGACACTGCTCAGCTTGATGGTCATCGTCGCTTGGAGTTCATAAGGAGTTGACGCTTGTTTGCGGGCCTTTTTTGGTTTTCCTAGACGCTCCTCTCGCTTTTTCGGCACCGGGCCATCTCGGCCGGTCCCGCAAATTTGCGGAGTGCTCGATTCGGTCCTCTGGGTCGTTTCGGCTCCCCGCAAATTTGCGGAGATCGCTGGGGGGTCTCACGGCGATGCGGGAGGGTTGTGTCGGTACGGTTCTACCTCCATTGGCCCGCAAATTTGCGGTTATAGTTGGCTTTCACTGTTGACCCTTTTTTGTGTCATATTGTTGCCTGTTACTATATTGGTGTCTACACTTTATGGTGTTAGGGCCCTGCATGTGAGGTGTTGAATGGTGTTTAACACTTTCTCCATCTTTGCAGGTTCTGCTTGTGCTCTTGCGCATCGCCCGCCCTCATCACCTCCCTCGGTGCTCCCGGTTTAGAGTGAGTATGCCTTCCAGTTTGCATGTGTATTCCTGTTTACCCATGCTCATTCCCTGGTTTTTATTGGACATTATCTTCGCTTACTCCGTCACCGTGCTGCTTATGCTGTGTGTTCTTCCATTGCAGGTGTGATGCCTTGCTTTCGCCAGGGCTGTGGCTCCCCGTGCTTAGAATGCCACAGGTCCTGCCTACGCCACTCCCAATGTGTGTCCTCTACGGCCTACCTCCCTGCGCTGTGTGGCCCGTGTATGGACCTGGTCGATGTCGTGGACCATCACCCTGGTTCCTCTGACGCGGCGGTGGCCTCGGCATCCCTTCAGTCCGTGTGATCGGTGGTCTCCCACCACATTCGATCTGTGGGCCATCGCTCCCCGGCTTTTGTGGATGACCGGATCCGTGTGGCCCTGGGCATCCCTGACCCGTCTGGGGGCCGTTTACCTGGCCCTCTCCCTGCTCGGGCCCTTCTTCCTGGGTCCCGTGGTCGGTCGTCGCATCGTCAGGAGGATCCCCAGCTCCGTCCACGCTCTCGCTCTCCTCATCGTCCGTCCTCTACTGCCCCTCCTCGTCCTCCTGATGGCCTTGACTCCGGCCGTCGCCCTCGTCATGGTTCTCGCCCTGAGGCCGGGGTTAGCGTCTCTGCCCCTGTACGCCCTCCCCTGGCCTCTCCGGATAGGGGCTCTACTACTTTCCGCCCGCTTCCCCTGAACAAAAGACGTCCTCTTCATGTGTCCTCTACGCGCGCGGATGTCCATACTGTAGCTGGCCCTCTGCTCCCTCCTCCTACTCTGTCCTGGGGGGTCCGCCAGGTTGTAGTTGCTTCTCCTCCTACTTCTCCTGCTTCTGTGCCTCTTCTTCCTTCGCGGTCTCGTCCCAAGGTGGAGGTCCCTCCCTCCTCCTCCTCGGTGTCGGGCCGCCCTGTTCTCTCAGCCCCGGGGATCCTTGCTCTGTTTCCACCCGCGGCTCCTTCTGACCTCCTTTCACCCGGCCAGCCTTCCCACTCCCGTCATCCTACTCCTCTTCCTTCTTCTATACCTGATCTTCACTTACCGGCTCCCCGAGTGGGTACCCCGCCACTTGACTCGGTAGAGTATAGCGAGGTTTCGGGGTCCCCTTTCTCGGGGGCTGACGTGTCGCTGGAAGAGGGGGATGGTGATGTTTCCCCCTCGGGCGTTAGTGAGCGGGGGCGAGACCCTCAGGGACGCCACGGCAGTCGTCGCTCGCCTTCTTTGGGCCGCGACGCTCCTGTTTCGTGTCATGGGTCTCGCTCTCGCTCACGCTCGCCCCTGCGGGCCGAACAATCTTCGGGGGGGTCTCCTCTCTCGGATCGATTTTCGGCTATGCAGGGGTGGGTTGTGTCACACTTCGACGCGCGATTGGAGGCGATGCAGGAATCCCTCTTGTCGCGCTTCTTGGCGGTGACACAACCTCAGCGCCTCACCCAACCTACCCCTGCTTTGGTCCCCCTCCCCTCTGCGGTGGACCACATTCCCTCTCGCCCTGCTTCTCCTCCTGCCCGGTCGTCGGATAGTACTGCTCCTGCCCTGGCTCAGGTGGTTGCCCCTGCTGTCTCCCATGCGGGGGTTCTCCGTCTGCTAGGGCAGGGTCCGCGCTTGCCCCCCATCCAGAAGGCCAAGGTCCCGTCGAGGACTATGCCTCTCCTCTATGGCTCCTTGGCTGTTTGGAGGGGGTTGCAGGCCTCCCACCCGGAGCGTGCTACCGACTTCCCGTCAGGTGAGAGGGCCCTACCTTTGAGCTGGTCGGTCCAAATTAATGATAAAATGCAGTTCAGGGCGATCAGGGTGGATGGTCAGGTGGCCGACGTGGAGGTGCGGGCTTACCCGACGAGGACTGACCTTCAGTACTTTTCGGTGAAGCCCAAGCCCCCGTCTGCTCCTCGGACTAAGCTCTGGTCAGACTTCAGCCGCCAGGACATCCTTCAGGATGTTCAGTCCCTCGCTGTTTTGACGGGACTGTCCTCCTATGGGACGGGTTTGAGCGACGATGGTAAGCCTGGCTTAGCCGTCGTCCTTGATAATCCTCTCCCATTGGAGGCCTGGTTTGCTGAGGCCTTGGAATTTGCCAACCGTTCCGTCGACAGATCAGTTTCAGTCCCTCCCCCAGAGTCGTCACTGCTTTTGCCTCCTCTTATGTCTGTCGGCGGATTGGATGGCAAGTTCTGGTCCTGGATCAGCGCTCCCAAACTTGAAATTTGTGCTATTGCTAACCCGTTCTTTTCCCACCCAGATAAGTCCTCTGTCGACAGGGATTTTACCTTGCGGCAGAGGGTGGCGAACTTATTGTCTTGTCTTTTAGGTTCCCTCCAGACATCTGTTCACCACCTGCGACTTATCGAGGCGACTGCACCTGGCGATCTTCGCGAGGGTTTGGACCACGTTCGGCGGATCCACCTTCATCTCGCGGTGTCTTTGGTTCCCGAGCTGAAGGCGGTTTTGTGCGAGGCTACTCGACAACGCCAAACGGTAAGGTCCTCGTTCTGCCGGAAGGCCCCTTTGGATATTCGTCAGGGTTTGTTATACTCTGAGCTATATACATCGGGGCTGTTCGCGCAGGATGCTTGGGAACGCTACGCTTCTCTGTCAGCGGACCCTGCTTACGACACGCAAAGACGCGCTGTGTCGCGACCAGGGTCTTCGCAGTCCCGTCCTTCTGCCGGTCCTCCTCGGGGTGCCGCTGCCGCTGCTACCGCCAAGAAAGGGCGCAGGAAATGGAAGTTGCCGGCTAGAGCGTCGGTTCCGCCTCGCACTTCTGCTCCTGCTCCCTTTCATCCCCGCCGAGAAGGGGCTGGCCAGCCTTCCACTTCCGGCCGCACTTCGACGGGGTCCGACGCACGACGGACAGGGGATGGGGTGACCCGCCCTTTTCGGCGAGGTGGGGGGGGTAGAGGTGGTCAACGTGGCTCTTATGACCGCAAGGACCGTACCGGGGGACCCTCCACGTCAAAAAATGTGTAGGTTCTCCGGGTCGGTCTCCTCCTTGTTCTCCTTCTCGCCTCACCGAACGGGTCGCTCACCTCATCTCGGGGGCTCCCACAGGTTGTTTTCGCCCTTGCGCCCCTCGGTGGCCGCGAGGGACGTGGGGGCGGAAGGTTGCACGGAGGGGTCTAACCTGGAGATGGAAGTCCAGACCCCAACTCAGCTCTTGTCAACGAAGCCGGCCTGTCTCTTCGGAGGTGGCCGCCGTGATTACATCCATGCACGAGCAGGGAATCGTCAAGGAGGTGAAAGCCGGTCAACCGGTTTTCCTCTCCCGTGTTTTTCTGGTACCGAAGAAGGACTGCGACGCGATGCGACCGGTGGTGGATATGTCGGCCCTCAACGGGCACATCGTGAACACGCGATTTCGGATGCTAACGGTGCACCAGGTACGACTGGCCCTGCGACCTCTGTCGTGGGTAGTGTCGCTGGACCTCAAGGATGCGTATTGGCACGTCCCTATACATCCTCGTTTCCAGCGATTCTTGGCCGTTCAGACTTCCGATCGTGTGTTCATGTTCGACAGGCTTCCCTTCGGTCTCAACATCGCGCCGCGGATCTTCTCGAAACTGGTGAAGCAGGCTCTGGATCCTCTCCTCAGGGGCGGCCTCCAGATCCTGTTTTATTTGGACGACTGGTTGATAGTTTCAGACACCCTAGAACAGTGCGTTCGCGACACCCTCACAGTAGTTCGACACATCACACAGTTAGGGTTCAAAGTAAACATTCCCAAGTCCCGCCTGACCCCGTCGCGTGTCGTGACGTGGGTAGGTCTCGAATGGGATCTGACAAACACTACGGTTACCCAGAGTCAGCCAAACGCGGTGAAACTTCGCAGGAAGGTCTTCGCCGTGTTGCACTCGGTCTCCCTCACGAGGAGGATCTGGGACTCGTTAGTGGGTTCCCTGAATTGGGCTGCTCTGACCATTCCCTTAGGGAGGCTCAGGCTGCGCCGCCTAATACTCATGGGCAACAAGGTGTTTCCGTTGGCCCCTATGGATCGGCTCATGCCGATCCCGCGTACCATTCACAGACACTTAGGACACTGGGTTGCTCGGGGCACGCTCTCTGCGGCTGTGCCCTGGACTGCCCCCCCCGCCGACGATCTGGGTGGATACAGATGCGTCGAGCGAGGTGGGGTGGGGTTACCAATCCAACCTGGGACATCAACATCACGGCAGATGGGTGGGACACACACACCTACACATCAATGCCCTCGAACTCTTGGTTCCCTTGTTCTTCCTGCGGGACCACGCGCTGGCCCTTCGGGGCCTGTCGGTGGCCTTCCGGATGGACAATCAGACAGCTGTCCACTGTATCCAAAAGCAGGGGTCCTCCAGGTCTTTGACTCTGTTGGGGATCTCCGAGAAGTTGTTCTTCCTCGCGAACCGACACAACATCTCCCTGCACGCCTCCTACCTGCCCGGGACTGCCAACCTGTGGGCGGACGCCCTGTCGCGAGGACAGGGCGTTCTTGTAGAATGGGCAATGAAACAGACTGTATTCGACGACCTCGCGGCTTCCTGGGGTGTTCCGGAGGTCGACTTGTTCGCATCGAAGGAGACGCGCAAGTTGCCTCGGTACCTATCCCTCCGGACTCGTACTCCGGAGGGGGGTCCGGACGCTTTCATGGAAGACTGGAGCAGGTGGCAGTCGATATACATATTTCCGCCACCAGACGCACTGTTGATGTGCAAAGTCCTCGCGAGGCTGCGGCTGTAACGCAGCAGAGTCTGGCTCATAGCGCCTCTGTGGCCGGCCCAGGCTTGGTACTCCCAGTTGAAGCAGTGGTGCCCGAGTCCGGTCCCTCTCCCTCTCTCACACTTCCACTTGAGCCAGGTTGGAGACCTACGGACCTCGTTGGCCTTCGCATCGTGGATGTTCGTGAGGCACGGTGGCTCCCAGTCCACGGACGGGCCCTGACTGACTTCCTGAAGCGTTCATGGACGTCTTCGACTTGGGGGTCTTGCGAGTCCCACTGGGGGTCTTTTACTAGGTGGATACAGGACACTCACCAGACTGTTAGCTCTCCTTCCCTCGTCCTACACTACTTGTTTCACCTCTTCCGTACACGTCGCTTTCAGGTCAACACTATACGTAACCACTTGTCTGCCATCCGGGAGGTCTTTGAGTCCGTCACTGGGCTGGTCGTTCCTCCGAAGGAGCTGGATTCCTTCATGAAGGCTGCCTTCAGGGAGCGACCGCCTCCGCGCCAGATCCCTCCTCAGTGGGATCTGGGGCGTGCTCTGGACCTTCTGGCTTCACACACATATACACGGGACACTACACCGGTTCAGTTGCTGGAGCGTACACTCTTCCTTGTCGCTCTGGCCACTGGGGATAGGGTGTCTGAACTAGCTGCCATGTCACAGTCCCAGGAATGCATGCGATTCTCCCCGTCATTGAATGTCGTCACGTTAGCCCCCTCCCCTCATTTTGTTGCCAAGAATGAGAGAGAGACCCACGTTTTCAAGCCTTTCACCATCCAGGCTTTAAAACGTGGGCATACTCACCATGTGTTGTGCCCGGTGCAGGCCTTGCACTCTTATGTTGAGTCTGTGGCTCCAACTTCGGGGACTGCTGTGTGGGTGTCTCCTCGGACTGGTGGGAGGCTTTCGAAGGTACAGATAGGACGCTACATTTGTCGGGTTATTCGTGCCAGTAACCCTGCTTGTCGGGGTTCTGCACACGATGTGCGATCCTTTGCTGCCTCCTTACGGTTCCTGCAGACTCGTTCGTTGCCTGACGTCGCCTCGGCAGGTTTGTGGTCTTCTATCCATACCTTCATCTCCTCCTACCTCTCCATGTCCATTGTTAGACCCCCTCGGCCTGTGATAGCTCTCGGGAGTCGTGTTTCCTAGAGCTCTAGCGAGGTTGCCTGGTCTTCCCCCTTGTCACTCTTTCTTTTACTTTGTTTTCTTTGCAAAAGGGGGCGGTAGTACGGGTTTGCAACACTGGATTACAAGTTTGATATTATGTTCTATGTATACAGTACATAAGTGTTTTTGCCTCCTTGCACATTGTGTTTTAAGTTTGTGTTCCTTGTTTTTTGTTCATTTTGGAAGAAAAGGGATTTTCTGTACAGTGCTTTTTGGTTTAAGACAAGTCTATGGTTTTGCATTAATATGAATGACGGGCACGTGTTAAAACTGCTCTTTTTAGCTACTCCTCAGTTTTTCACGCTTTATTAAACTCTCTTGTTTAACTTGTGTTTCTTTGTCATTCATAATTTTGTCTTATGCATTGGTTTTTTGGTATGTTGGGCTTGGATGTCCTCCTCCTATTTGTTATGCAGCCTTGACGTTGGATTTGCCAAGACTACTAACAAATTGGGAGGTTTGACGTACCTCCCAACCTACCAAATAGGAAAACCTACTATTTGGTAGTAGTCTTGGAAAATCCAACGTACATAATACCCTCCCTCACTCCGGACCCCTGCCCATCCGCGTTCTTCTGCTGGCGTGAGATGTGATAACAAGAGAGGGTCGCTTATGCGCACGTTCGACAGGGATCTGCGCATGACGGAACACGGGATGGGCCTTGAGCGGTAACTAAGGTAAACCCCTTTTTCTTCTCTTCTATGCTTTTTTCACCTTCGGTGGTAGTTTTGGTTAATGTACAACGTCTCCTAGAGCAAGATAAGGAGTAGACTCTAGACGTTTTCTTTTTAACCGCGGTTGGAATGACGACATAGCAGTCAAATTAGACAAGTCGTCATTGCAATTAGGTTAATAGCCTTGACGTTGGATTTTCCAAGACTACTACCAAATAGTAGGTTTTCCTATTTGGTAGGTTGGGAGGTACGTCAAACCTCCCAATTGTTAACCTACTTCTATGTACAGTATCATGGTCAATAGTGTTTATATCAATGCAGTGTTTGAATAGTATACTACATTATTGTTAACCTACTTCTATGTACAGTATCATGGTCAATAGTGTTTATATCAATGCAGTGTTTGAATAGTATACTACATTATTGTTAACCTACTTCTATGTACAGTATCATGGTCAACAGTGTTTATATCAATGCAGTGTTTGAATAGTATACTACATTATTGTTAACCTACTTCTATGTACAGTATCATGGTCAATAGTGTTTATATCAATGCAGTGTTTGAATAGTATACTACATTATTGTTAACCTACTTCTTTTTTTTTTTTTTTTTTTTTTTTTTTCTATGTGATTGAGGGAGGCAAAAGGCATAACTGCCTATAGCGAGTGCCTCCCCATAGTTGAAAGAGTGACACGGCCAAAATCAAGGGACGTTCGAGCCAAAATGCCTGGACACACGGAGTTTGAAGCAATTTAAGTCATAGGAAGAGGGAAAGACTGATTCTGGGAGAGAGTTCCAGAGCTCAGATGTTGAGTAGAAGAAAGTTTGAGAGTAACGTTTCACTCTTGGGTTGGAGAGTTGCACAGAGTAGGGGTGGGATTGAGTTGCAAGACGGGTACCACGTGCCCTACGTAAAGGAGGTGGTATGCACTGGGATAGCTCTGAGGAACACTGATTATTATAGTAGCGATAGAATAGCGAGAGAGATGCAACATTGCGGCGGAGACAGAGAGATTGCAGAGAGTTAGTGAGTGGACGGGAGTTAATGATACGAAAGGCCTTCCTTTCAACTTTGTCTAGGAGAGCGGTGTGAGAGGAACCTCCCCACACATGTGAACAATACTCAATACAAGGGCGCACTATGCCCCTGTACAGAGCAAGAAGCTGTGCAGGGGAAAAGAACCCCTTAAGGCGGTTGAGCACACCCAGCTTCTGGGAGGCTGCCTTAGCAAGACTGGTAATATGGTCCTTCCAAATGAGAGCAGAAGAAAAAGAGACACCAAGAATATTGAGAGAAGATGAAGGGTTGATTTTTGTATTGTTGAAGAATAAGGGATAGTCCGCTGGGAGATCCTGACGGGTAGATAGATGGAGAAATTGGGTTTTGGAAGCATTAAAGTTAACAAGGTTTTCTCTGCCCCAATTGGAAATAGTATTTAGATCAGAATTTAAGAGTTCTATGGCTTCATTACGTTTGTCGTTGAGGGATTGCTGGCTGGGGCGTTCTGAAAAACTAATGGAGTAGTGTAAGGTTGAGTCGTCTGCGTATGAATGGATGGGAATTAAGGTACAGTCAAGGAGATCATTTATAAAAATTAGAAAGAGAATAGGAGATAGGACAGAGCCCTGAGGAACACCGGAGTTTATAGGGTGAGGAAGTGAACAATGGCCGTCCACAACCGCAGCTATGGAACGGCCGGAAAGGAAATTAGAGACAAAGGCACAGATGGATGGATAGAAACCGAAGGAGGGTAGTTTAGAAATTAAAGATTTATGCCAGACTCTATCGAAAGCTTTCGATATGTCTAGTGCAATAGAAAAAGTCTCACCGAAGTCCCGAAAGGAGGATGACCAAGAGTTAGTAAGATATGAAAGAAGATCACCAGTAGAGCGACCCTTAAGGAAGCCATACTGGCGATCTGAGAGCAGATTATGAGAAGAGAAATGCTTAAGAAATTTGGAAGCAAGAATAGTTTCAAAACTTTAGAAAGACAAGAGATAAGAGCAATTGGACGATAGTTGGAGGGTTGAGAACGGTCACCCTTCTTTGGGACAGGTTGAATGTGAGCAAACTTCCAGCATGAAGGGAAGACGTTAGAGGATAGACAGAGACGAAAGAGTTTGCCTAGGCAGGGAGTCAGCACGGAAGCACAGTTTTTGAGAACAACAGGAGGAACACCGTCCGGACCGTACGCCTTATTAGTGTTAAGCCCAGAGAGGGTAGAAAGTACATCTTTAGAAGAGATTAGGATATTAGGCATAAGTAAGAGAGAGGAGGGCGGAGAGGGAGGAATAGCACCGGAATCATCCAAGGTGGAGTTTCTAGCAAAAGTTTGAGCGAAGAGTTTAGCTTTGTCAGAGGAAGAAGTGATGGTTGTGCCATCAGAGTGGGAAAGGGGAGGGAAAGACGAGGAAGAGAAATTGTTGGAGAGGTTTTTGGCTAGATGCCAGAAAGCTTGGGAAGAGCTAGAGTTGGATAGTTCAGTGCATTTATTATTGATGAAAGAGTGTTTGGCAAGTCGAAGAACAGATTTGGCTTGATTCTATGTACAGTATCATGGTCAATAGTGTTTATATCAATGCAGTGTTTGAATAGTATACTACATTATTGTTAACCTACTTCTATGTACAGTATCATGGTCAATAGTGTTTATATCAATGCAGTGTTTGAATAGTATACTACATTATTGTTAACCTACTTCTATGTACAGTATCATGGTCAATAGTGTTTATATCAATGCAGTGTTTGAATAGTATACTACATTATTGTTAACCTACTTCTATGTACAGTATCATGGTCAATAGTGTCTATATCAATGCAGTGTTTGAATAGTATACTACATTATTGTTAACCTACTTCTATGTACAGTATCATGGTCAATAGTGTTTATATCAATGCAGTGTTTGAATAGTATACTACATTATTGTTAACCTATTTCTATGTACAGTATCATGGTCAATAGTGTTTATATCAATGCAGTGTTTGAATAGTATACTACATTATTGTTAACCTACTTCTATGTACAGTATCATGGTCAATAGTGTCTATATCAATGCAGTGTTTGAATAGTATACTACATTATTGTTAACCTACTTCTATGTACAGTATCATGGTCAATAGTGTTTATATCAATGCAGTGTTTGAATAGTATACTACATTATTGTTAACCTACTTCTATGTACAGTATCATGGTCAATAGTGTCTATATCAATGCAGTGTTTGAATAGTATACTACATTATTGTTAACCTACTTCTATGTACAGTATCATGGTCAATAGTGTTTATATCAATGCAGTGTTTGAATAGTATACTACATTATTGTTAACCTACTTCTATGTACAGCATCATGGTCAATAGTGTCTATATCAATGCAGTGTTTGAATAGTATACTACATTATTGTTAACCTACTTCTATGTACAGTATCATGGTCAATAGTGTTTATATCAATGCAGTGTTTGAATAGTATACTACATTATTGTTAACCTACTTCTATGTACAGTATCATGGTCAATAGTGTTTATATCAATGCAGTGTTTGAATAGTATACTACATTATTGTTAACCTACTTCTATGTACAGTATCATGGTCAATAGTGTTTATATCAATGCAGTGTTTGAATAGTATACTACATTATTGTTAACCTACTTCTATGTACAGTATCATGGTCAATAGTGTTTATATCAATGCAGTGTTTGAATAGTATACTACATTATTGTTAATCTACTTCTATGTACAGTATTATGGTCAATAGTGTTTATATCAATGCAGTGTTTGAATAGTATACTACATTATTGTTAACCTACTTCTATGTACAGTATCATGGTCAATAGTGTTTATATCAATGCAGTGTTTGAATAGTATACTACATTATTGTTAACCTACTTCTATGTACAGTATCATGGTCAATAGTGTTTATATCAATGCAGTGTTTGAATAGTATACTACATTATTGTTAACCTACTTCTATGTACAGTATCATGGTCAATAGTGTCTATATCAATGCAGTGTTTGAATAGTATACTACATTATTGTTAACCTACTTCTATGTACAGTATCATGGTCAATAGTGTTTATATCAATGCAGTGTTTGAATAGTATACTACATTATTGTTAACCTACTTCTATGTACAGTATCATGGTCAATAGTGTTTATATCAATGCAGTGTTTGAATAGTATACTACATTATTGTTAACCTACTTCTATGTACAGTATCATGGTCAATAGTGTCTATATCAATGCAGTGTTTGAATAGTATACTACATTATTGTTAACCTACTTCTATGTACAGTATCATGGTCAATAGTGTTTATATCAATGCAGTGTTTGAATAGTATACTACATTATTGTTAACCTACTTCTATGTACAGTATCATGGTCAATAGTGTTTATATCAATGCAGTGTTTGAATAGTATACTACATTATTGTTAACCTACTTCTATGTACAGTATCATGGTCAATAGTGTCTATATCAATGCAGTGTTTGAATAGTATACTACATTATTGTTAACCTACTTCTATGTACAGTATCATGGTCAATAGTGTTTATATCAATGCAGTGTTTGAATAGTATACTACATTATTGTTAACCTACTTCTATGTACAGTATCATGGTCAATAGTGTTTATATCAATGCAGTGTTTGAATAGTATACTACATTATTGTTATCCTACTTCTATGTACAGTATCATGGTCAATAGTGTTTATATCAATGCAGTGTTTGAATAGTATACTACATTATTGTTAACCTACTTCTATGTACAGTATCATGGTCAATAGTGTCTATATCAATGCAGTGTTTGAATAGTATACTACATTATTGTTAACCTACTTCTATGTACAGTATTATGGTCAATAGTGTCTATATCAATGCAGTGTTTGAATAGTATACTACATTATTGTTAACCTACTTCTATGTACAGTATCATGGTCAATAGTGTTTATATCAATGCAGTGTTTGAATAGTATACTACATTATGTTTAACCTACTTCTATGTACAGTATCATGGTCAATAGTGTTTATATCAATGCAGTGTTTGAATAGTATACTACATTATTGTTAACCTACTTCTATGTACAGTATCATGGTCAATAGTGTTTATATCAATGCAGTGTTTGAAGAGTATACTACATTATTGTTAACCTACTTCTATGTACAGTATCATGGTCAATAGTGTTTATATCAATGCAGTGTTTGAATAGTATACTACATTATTGTTAACCTACTTCTATGTACAGTATCATGGTCAATAGTGTTTATATCAATGCAGTGTTTGAATAGTATACTACATTATTGTTAACCTACTTCTATGTACAGTATCATGGTCAATAGTGTCTATATCAATGCAGTGTTTGAATAGTATACTACATTATTGTTAACCTACTTCTATGTACAGTATCATGGTCAATAGTGTCTATATCAATGCAGTGTTTGAATAGTATACTACATTATTGTTAACCTACTTCTATGTACAGTATCATGGTCAATAGTGTTTATATCAATGCAGTGTTTGAATAGTATACTACATTATTGTTAACCTACTTCTATGTACAGTATCATGGTCAATAGTGTCTATATCAATGCAGTGTTTGAATAGTATACTACATTATTGTTAACCTACTTCTATGTACAGTATCATGGTCAATAGTGTCTATATCAATGCAGTGTTTGAATAGTATACTACATTATTGTTAACCTACTTCTATGTACAGTATCATGGTCAATAGTGTTTATATCAATGCAGTGTTTGAATAGTATACTACATTATTGTTAACCTACTTATATGTACAGTATCATGGTCAATAGTGTTTATACCAATGCAGTGTTTGAATAGTATACTACATTATTGTTAACCTACTTCTATGTACAGTATCATGGTCAATAGTGTTTATATCAATGCAGTGTTTGAATAGTATACTACATTATTGTTAACCTACTTCTATGTACAGTATCATGGTCAATAGTGTTTATATCAATGCAGTGTTTGAATAGTATACTACATTATTGTTAACCTACTTCTATGTACAGTATCATGGTCAATAGTGTTTATATCAATGCAGTGTTTGAATAGTATACTACATTATTGTTAACCTACGTCTATGTACAGTATCATGGTCAATAGTGTTTATATCAATGCAGTGTTTGAATAGTATACTACATTATTGTTAACCTACGTCTATGTACAGTATCATGGTCAATAGTGTTTATATCAATGCAGTGTTTGAATAGTATACTACATTATTGTTAACCTACTTCTATGTACAGTATCATGGTCAATAGTGTTTATATCAATGCAGTGTTTGAATAGTATACTACATTATTGTTAACCTACTTCTATGTACAGTATTAAATGCTTAACCTTTCCAGCCATATTTGACAGCAGTTTTATGATTTATACAAAATAATGATGACTCCAGGTAAATAATACCAAGGCTCTCTACTGTATTTTGTCTTGTATCATGATAATTACCCAATAATAATAATAACCATATTACTGTAGTGCCATTTACGAATAGTCTGGCATTGTCTCCATTACCTCTCATTTCATCAGCGATAGCATATGCATGTTCCGAACTAATCTGCTAACAAATAATTCAAAAACTATGAAAAGAAAACTATCTGCAATCCATATATATATATATATATATATATATATATATATATATATTGGGAGGTTTGACGTACCTCCCAACCTACCAAATAGGAAAACCTACTATTTGGTAGTAGTCTTGGAAAATCCAACGTCAAGGCTATTAACCTAATTGCAATGACGACTTGTCTAATTTGACTGCTATGTCGTCATTCCAACCGCGGTTAAAAAGAAAACGTCTAGAGTCTACTCCTTATCTTGCTCTAGGAGACGTTGTACATTAACCAAAACTACCACCGAAGGTGAAAAAAGCATAGAAGAGAAGAAAAAGGGGTTTACCTTAGTTACCGCTCAAGGCCCATCCCGTGTTCCGTCATGCGCAGATCCCTGTCGAACGTGCGCATAAGCGACCCTCTCTTGTTATCACATCTCACGCCAGCAGAAGAACGCGGATGGGCAGGGGTCCGGAGTGAGGGAGGGTAATATGTACGTTGGATTTTCCAAGACTACTACCAAATAGTAGGTTTTCCTATTTGGTAGGTTGGGAGGTACGTCAAACCTCCCAATTTGTTAGTAGTCTTGGCAAATCCAACGTCAAGGCTGCATAACAAATAGGAGGAGGACATCCAAGCCCAACATACCAAAAAAAACAATGCATAAGACAAAATTATGAATGACAAAGAAACACAAGTTAAACAAGAGAGTTTAATAAAGCGTGAAAAACTGAGGAGTAGCTAAAAAGAGCAGTTTTAACACGTGCCCGTCATTCATATTAATGCAAAACCATAGACTTGTCTTAAACCAAAAAGCACTGTACAGAAAATCCCTTTTCTTCCAAAATGAACAAAAAACAAGGAACACAAACTTAAAACACAATGTGCAAGGAGGCAAAAACACTTATGTACTGTATACATAGAACATAATCCCAAACTTGTAATCCAGTGTTGCAAACCCGTACTACCCCCCTCCCTTTTGCAAAGAAAACAAAGTAAAAGAAAGAGTGACAAGGGGGGAAGACCAGGCAACCTCGCTAGAGCTCTAGGAAACACGACTCCCGAGAGCTATCACAGGCCGAGGGGGTCTAACAATGGACATGGAGAGGTAGGAGGAGATGAAGGTATGGATAGAAGACCACAAACCTGCCGAGGCGACGTCAGGCAACGAACGAGTCTGCAGGAACCGTAAGGAGGCAGCAAAGGATCGCACATCGTGTGCAGAACCCCGACAAGCAGGGTTTCTGGCACGAATAACCCGACAAATGTGGCGTCCTATCTGTACCTTCGAAAGCCTCCCACCAGTCCGAGGAGACACCCACACAGCAGTCCCCGAAGTCGGAGCCACAGACTCAACATAAGAGTGCAAGGCCTGCACCGGGCACAACACATGGTGAGTATGCCCACGTTTTAAAGCCTGGATGGTGAAAGGCTTGAAAACGTGGGTCTCTCTCTCATTCTTGGCAACAAAATGAGGGGAGGGGGCTAACATGACGACATTCAATGACGGGGAGAATCGCATGCATTCCTGGGACCGTGACATGGCAGCTAGTTCAGACACCCTATCCCCAGTGGCCAGAGCGACAAGGAAGAGTGTACGCTCCAGCAACTGAACCGGTGTAGTGTCCCGTGTATATGTGTGTGAAGCCAGAATGTCCAGAGCATGCCCCAGATCCCACTGAGGAGGGATCTGGCGCGGAGGCGGTCGCTCCCTGAAGGCAGCCTTCATGAAGGTATCCAGCTCCTTTGGAGGAACGACCAGCCCAGTGATGGACTCAAAGACCTCCCGGATGGCAGACAAGTGGTTACGTATAGTGTTGACCTGAAAGCGACGTGTACGGAAGAGGTGAAACAAGTAGTGTAGGACGAGGGAAGGAGAGCTAACAGTCTGGTGAGTGTCCTGTATCCACCTAGTAAAAGACCCCCAGTGGGACTCGTAAGTCCCCCAAGTCGAAGACGTCCATGAACGCTTCAGGAAGTCAGTCAGGGCCCGTCCGTGGACTGGGAGCCACCGTGCCTCACGAACATCCACGATGCGAAGGCCAACGAGGTCCGTAGGTCTCCAACCTGGCTCAAGTGGAAGTGTGAGAGAGGGAGAGGGACCGGACTCGGGCACCACCGCTTCAACTGGGAGTACCAAGCCGGGGCCGGCCACAGAGGCGCTATGAGCCAGACTCTGCCGCGGTACAGCCGCAGCCTCGCGAGGACTTTGCACATCAACAGTGCGTCTGGTGGCGGAAATATGTATATCGACTGCCACCTGCTCCAGTCTTCCATGAAAGCGTCCGGACCCCCCTCCGGAGTACGAGTCCGGAGGGATAGGTACCGAGGCAACTTGCGCGTCTCCTTCGATGCGAACAAGTCGACCTCCGGAACACCCCAGGAAGCCGCGAGGTCGTCGAATACAGTCTGTTTCATTGCCCATTCTACAAGAACGCCCTGTCCTCGCGACAGGGCGTCCGCCCACAGGTTGGCAGTCCCGGGCAGGTAGGAGGCGTGCAGGGAGATGTTGTGTCAGTTCGCGAGGAAGAACAACTTCTCGGAGATCCCCAACAGAGTCAAAGACCTGGAGGACCCCTGCTTTTGGATACAGTGGACAGCTGTCTGATTGTCCATCCGGAAGGCCACCGACAGGCCCCGAAGGGCCAGCGCGTGGTCCCGCAGGAAGAACAAGGGAACCAAGAGTTCGAGGGCATTGATGTGTAGGTGTGTGTGTCCCACCCATCTGCTGTGATGTTGATGTCCCAGGTTGGATTGGTAACCCCACCCCACCTCGCTCGACGCATCTGTATCCACCCAGATCGTCGGCGGGGGGGCGGTCCAGGGCACAGCCGCAGAGAGTGTGCCCCGAGCAACCCAGTGTCCTAAGTGTCTGTGAATGGTACGCGGGATCGGCATGAGCCGATCCATAGGGGCCAACGGAAACACCTTGTTGCCCATGAGTATTAGGCGGCGCAGCCTGAGCCTCCCTAAGGGAATGGTCAGAGCAGCCCAATTCAGGGAACCCACTAACGAGTCCCAGATCCTCCTCGTGAGGGAGACCGAGTGCAACACGGCGAAGACCTTCCTGCGAAGTTTCACCGCGTTTGGCTGACTCTGGGTAACCGTAGCGTTTGTCAGATCCCATTCGAGACCTACCCACGTCACGACACGCGACGGGGTCAGGCGGGACTTGGGAATGTTTACTTTGAACCCTAACTGTGTGATGTGTCGAACTACTGTGAGGGTGTCGCGAACGCACTGTTCTAGGGTGTCTGAAACTATCAACCAGTCGTCCAAGTAAAACAGGATCTGGAGGCCGCCCCTAAGGAGAGGATCCAGAGCCTGCTTCACCAGTTTCGAGAAGATCCGCGGCGCGATGTTGAGACCGAAGGGAAGCCTGTCGAACATGAACACACGATCGGAAGTCTGAACGGCCAAGAATCGCTGGAAACGAGGATGTATAGGGACGTGCCAATACGCATCCTTGAGGTCCAGCGACACTACCCACGACAGAGGTCGCAGGGCCAGTCGTACCTGGTGCACCGTTAGCATCCGAAATCGCGTGTTCACGATGTGCCCGTTGAGGGCCGAGAGATCCACCACCGGTCGCATCGCGTCGCAGTCCTTCTTCGGTACCAGAAAAACACGGGAGAGGAAAACCGGTTAACCGGCTTTCACCTCCTTGATGATTCCCTGCTCGTGCATGGATGTAATCATGGCGGCCACCTCCGAAGAGACAGGCCGGCTTCGTTGACAAGAGCTGAGTGGGGGTCTGGACTTCCATCTCCAGGTTAGACCCCTCCGTGCAACCTTCCGCCCCCACGTCCCTCGCGGCCACCGAGGGGCGCAAGGGCGAAAACAACCTGTGGGAGCCCCCGAGATGAGGTGAGCGACCCGTTCGGCGAGGCGAGAAGGAGAACAAGGAGGAGACCGACCCGGAGAACCTACACATTTGTTGACGTGGAGGGTCCCCCGGTACGGTCCTTGCGGTCATAAGAGCCACGTTGACCACCTCTACCCCCCCCACCTCGCCGAAAAGGGCGGGTCACCCCCTCCCCTGTCCGTCGTGCGTCGGACCCCGTCGAAGTGCGGCCGGAAGTAGAAGGCTGGCCAGCCCCTTCTCGGCGGGGATGAAAGGGAGCAGGAGCAGAAGTGCGAGGCGGAACCGACGCTCTAGCCGGCAACTTCCCTTTCCTGCGCCCTTTCTTGGCGGCAGCAGCGGTGGCAGCACCCCGAGGAGGACCGGCAGAAGGACGGGACTGCGAAGACCCTGGTCGCGACACAGCGCGTCTTTGCGTGTCGTAACCAGGGTCCGCTGACAGAGAAGCGTAGCGTTCCCAAGCATCCTGCGCGAACAGCCCCGATGTATATAGCTCAGAGTATAACAAACCCTGACGAATATCCAAAGGGGCCTTCCGGCAGAACGAGGACCTTACCGTTTGGCGTTGTCGAGTAGCCTCGCACAAAACCGCCTTCAGCTCGGGAACCAAAGACACCGCGAGCTGAAGGTGGATCCGCCGAACGTGGTCCAAACCCTCGCGAAGATCGCCAGGTGCAGTCGCCTCGATAAGTCGCAGGTGGTGAACAGATGTCTGGAGGGAGAAGACAATAAGTTCGCCACCCTCTGCCGCAAGGTAAAATCCCTGTCGACAGAGGACTTATCTGGGTGGGAAAAGAACGGGTTAGCAATAGCACAAATTTCAAGTTTGGGAGCGCTGATCCAGGACCAGAACTTGCCATCCAATCCGCCGACAGACACAAGAGGAGGCAAAAGCAGTGACGACTCTGGGGGAGGGACTGAAACTGATCTGTCGACGGAACGGTTGGCAAATTCCAAGGCCTCAGCAAACCAGGCCTCCAATGGGAGAGGATTATCAAGGACGACGGCTAAGCCAGGCTTACAATCGTCGCTCAAACCCGTCCCAAAGGAGGACAGTCCCGTCAAAACAGCGAGGGACTGAACATCCTGAAGGATGTCCTGGCGGCTGAAGTCTGACCAGAGCTTAGTCCGAGGAGCAGACGGGGGCTTGGGCTTCACCGAAAAGTACTGAAGGTCAGTCCTCGTCGGGTAAGCCCGCACCTCCACGTCGGCCACCTGACCATCCACCCTGATCGCCCTGAACTGCATTTTATCATTAATTTGGACCGACCAGCCCAAAGGTAGGGCCCTCTCACCTGACGGGAAGTCGGTAGCACGCTCCGGGTGGGAGGCCTGCACCCCCTTCCAAACAGCCAAGGAGCCATAGAGGAGAGGCATAGTCCTCGACGGGACCTTGGTCTTCTGGATGGGGGGCAAGCGCGGACCCTGCCCTAGCAGACGGAGAACCCCCGCATGGGAGACAGCAGGGGCAACCACCTGAGCCAGGGCAGGAGCAGTACTATCCGACGACCGGGCAGGAGGAGAAGCAGGGCGAGAGGGAATGTGGTCCACCGCAGAGGGGAGGGGGACCAAAGCAGGGGTAGGTTGGGTGAGGCGCTGAGGTTGTGTCACCGCCAAGAAGCGCGACAAGAGGGATTCCTGCATCGCCTCCAATCGCGCGTCGAAGTGTGACACAACCCACCCCTGCATAGCCGAAAATCGATCCGAGAGAGGAGACCCCCCCGAAGATTGTTCGGCCCGCAGGGGCGAGCGTGAGCGAGAGCGAGACCCATGACACGAAACAGCAGCGTCGCGGCCCAAAGAAGGCGAGCGACGACTGCCGTGGCGTCCCTGAGGGTCTCGCCCCCGCTCACTAACGCCCGAGGGGGAAACATCACCATCCCCCTCTTCCAGCGACACGTCAGCCCCCGAGAAAGGGGACCCCGAAACCTCGCTATACTCTACCGAGTCAAGCGGCGGGGTACCCACTCGGGGAGCCGGTAAGTGAAGATCAGGTATAGAAGAAGGAAGAGGAGTAGGATGACGGGAGTGGGAAGGCTGGCCGGGTGAAAGGAGGTCAGAAGGAGCCGCGGGGGGAAACAGAGCAAGGATCCCCGGGGCTGAGAGAACAGGGCGGCCCGACACCGAGGAGGAGGAGGGAGGGACCTCCACCTTGGGACGAGACCGCGAAGGAAGAAGAGGCACAGAAGCAGGAGAAGTAGGAGGAGAAGCAACTACAACCTGGCGGACCCCCCTGGACAGAGTAGGAGGAGGGAGCAGAGGGCCAGCTACAGTATGGACATCCACGCGCGTAGAGGACACATGAAGAGGACGTTTTTTGTTCAGGGGAAGCGGGCGGAAAGTAGTAGAGCCCCTATCCGGAGAGGCCAGGGGAGGGCGTACAGGGGCAGAGACGCTAACCCCGGCCTCAGGGCGAGAACCATGACGAGGGCGACGGCCGGAGTCAAGGCCATCAGGAGGACGAGGAGGGGCAGTAGAGGACGGACGATGAGGAGAACGAGAGCATGGACGGAGCTGGGGATCCTCCTGACGATGCGACGACCGACCACGGGACCCAGGAAGAAGGGCCCGAGCAGGGAGAGGGCCAGGTAAACGGCCCCCAGACGGGTCAGGGATGCCCAGGGCCACACGGATCCGGTCATCCACAAAAGCCGGGGAGCGATGGCCCACAGATCGAATGTGGTGGGAGACCACCGCCCACACGGACTGAAGGGATACCGAGGCCACCGCCGCGTCAGAGGAACCAGGGTGATGGTCCACGACATCGACCAGGTCCATACACGGGCCACACAGCGCAGGGAGGTAGGCCGTAGAGGACACACATTGGGAGTGGCGTAGGCAGGACCTGTGGCATTCTAAGCACGGGGAGCCACAGCCCTGGCGAAAGCAAGGCATCACACCTGCAATGGAAGAACACACAGCATAAGCAGCACGGTGACGGAGTAAGCGAAGATAATGTCCAATAAAAACCAGGGAATGAGCATGGGTAAACAGGAATACACATGCAAACTGGAAGGCATACTCACTCTAAACCGGGAGCACCGAGGGAGGTGATGAGGGCGGGCGATGCGCAAGAGCACAAGCAGAACCTGCAAAGATGGAGAAAGTGTTAAACACCACTCAACACCTCACATGCAGGGCCCTAACACCATAAAGTGTAGACACCAATATAGTAACAGGCAACAATATGACACAAAAAAGGGTCAACAGTGAAAGCCAACTATAACCGCAAATTTGCGGGCCAATGGAGGTAGAACCGTACCGACACAACCCTCCCGCATCGCCGCGAGACCCCCCAGCAATCTCCGCAAATTTGCGGGGAGCCGAAACGACCCAGAGGACCGAATCGAGCACTCCGCAAATTTGCGGGACCGGCCGAGATGGCCCGGTGCCGAAAAAGCGAGAGGAGCGTCTAGGAAAACCAAAAAAGGCCCGCAAACAAGCGTCAACTCCTTATGAACTCCAAGCGACGATGACCATCAAGCTGAGCAGTGTCTTCCTTGATAATATCCTGACTCAACCGGTCAAGGGAGAGGCAAGGAAGACACACCAGGGGAGAGGAGGCACATCCCCCAGGAACCACCCAACCCACAGAGATAGAGCAAAGCCCATGAGGAGAAGTGGCAGGTTGGGTGGTGTGGCACAAACAGGGGCCCCCGTGGGGTACCCCAAGATTGGCAAAAGCTATGAAAGGATGGATGTGAAGACAGGAAGGGAACACAAAAACCAGTAAATGAAACTGGCGAGAAAAAGGGTGGCCTAGCCGCGAGTAGAGAATGTGTCAGGGGCGAAAAACCCTGTGGTGTGAGGGAGAGGCCCCCGTGGGGTACCCCTGGATATCACGAACCACCAAGCGCCCAGGCCCTTGAGACACAGTGAAGGCTCGAAAGGGGGGACTCGGGAATAACGCTATTTATGCGGCTGACACAAACTCTACAAACAGCACCGCCACCACGAAATCTCAGATTGTGAACCAACTGTACACCTAGGCTATGAAAAAATGAGAACTCATAGGGGCATAGCAAGTCCTGAATGAGAAACAAGCTAGGCTAAAATAAGCTAAAAGCTAAACTATGCCCAGACTAACAGGAAAAAAGAATATGAAAAGAGAAAGAATGAAAAAATATAGACGGGGAACGCCAGGCGCCCCCGTACCTTCGGTAGCTATTTCCACACGCGTCTCCATTAAACACACTGAGGAGCCCATTTACGTGTGTCCTAGATCACGTAACATCTGTCTAACAAAAAGAAGGCCAGAAAAGCCGAAACGAACCTAAAACAGGGTGAATTGAAGGAGCACAACAAAAGCGGACTTCAACAATGGCGACGCGTGAAAAAATGATAACAAGAGAGGGTCGCTTATGCGCACGTTCGACAGGGATCTGCGCATGATGGAACACGGGATGGGCCTTGAGCGGTAACTAAGGTAAACCCCTTTTTCTTCTCTTCTATGCTTTTTTCACCTTCGGTGGTAGTTTTGGTTAATGTACAACGTCTCCTAGAGCAAGATAAGGAGTAGACTCTAGACGTTTTCTTTTTAACCGCGGTTGGAATGATGACATAGCAGTCAAATTAGACAAGTCGTCATTGCAATTAGGTTAATAGCCTTGACGTTGGATTTGCCAAGACTACTAACAAATATATATATATATATATATATATATATATATATATATGTATATATATATATATATATATATATATATATATATATATATATATACTGTGGGGAGATTGTAGGCACCAATCGATCAGGGCTAGACCCAGGTGAGGTTATAGGCATGTGATAAAGAGTCGCTGGAACTCCTGTTTCATTTGCTTGGCCTCTCTTACTGATTTTCTTTGTGCCTCATTTACACTGAGAGCAATCCAGCTAGCTCTCACAAACACCTCCTCCTCCTATCCACTTCACTACACTAAACATGCACACCACACTTCATTCCTCCACACCAAAATTAAAAAAACACAATGATGAATTTTAGCCCAGCCTCGGAGTCCCCAGGGGGTGGGACCATAAATGCCCCCTCACCCGACCGACCATCCCCTGACGACCCCACACAATTACCTGGACCTCGGCCTGTTACTCTTTCTATTAATTTCTGCAACATTCGCGGACTTTCCTCTAACTTTCACTCTGTTGAGCACCATCTCTCCTCCTACAAACCTGATCTTCTCTTCCTCACCGAAACCCAGGTGTCTGTAGCAACATCCAGCAACCCCTTTTCTGTATCCTCCTACTTTCTCTATCCTAGTTTCAAAGCCAATGGCGGATGTTGTGCATATGTGCACAACAAACTCACTTGCTCTCGTGTTCCCGATTTCGACTCCTCTGAATTCTCAACTTTATGGCTCAAACTTTCCTGTCATTCTCTTACTAAATATTTCTGTGCTGTCTATCTTTCCCCTAACTCTACCAACTTTCCTAAATTCTTTGACTATCTAAACTCTACAGTGGAACACATTCTATCCATTTCTCCTTTCTCAGAAATCTCCATCTTAGGAGATTTCAACGTTCACCACCGCCAATGGCTCTCCTCTCACACTACTGATCCACCTGGTGAACAAGCCTACGTCTTTTCTATCATAAATGACCTAGAGCAGTTAGTTCAGCAACCCACCCGTATCCCGGATCGCATCGGAGATCGGCCCAACATTCTTGACCTGTTTCTAACTTCTAACCCTTCTTCTTATACTGTCGATCTTTTCTCTCCTATGGGCTCCTCCGACCATAAACTTATCTCTGTCACCTGTCCTATCTCTCCAGTACAGCCACCCGATCCTCCTAGCCGGCGGCGCTTGTGGCACTTTGGCGCTGCCGACTGGGAGGCTCTTCGGCAGTACTTCTTTGATTTCCCATGGAATGATTTCTGCTTCCATGGCCGAGGACCCTCGGAGAGTGCTGAACGCATTACCGAGGTAATCCTATCGGGCATGGAAGCATACATTCCATTCTCTTTCTCTCAGACTAATGCTAAAAAATCTTGGTTTACTCACGCCTGTTCTACTGCTGTCCGCAATAAGGAGGAAGCATTCAAACGGTACCGACGCCTTAAAACTCAAGACTCTCATTCTTCATATGTTTCTGCCCGGAATCAAGCCAAATCTGTTCTTCGACTTGCCAAACACTCTTTCATCAATAATAAATGCACTGAACTATCCAACTCTAGCTCTTCCCAAGCTTTCTGGCATCTAGCCAAAAACCTCTCCAACAATTTCTCTTCCTCGTCTTTCCCTCCCCTTTCCCACTCTGATGGCACAACCATCACTTCTTCCTCTGACAAAGCTAAACTCTTCGCTCAAACTTTTGCTAGAAACTCCACCTTGGATGATTCCGGTGCTATTCCTCCCTCTCCGCCCTCCTCTCTCTTACTTATGCCTAATATCCTAATCTCTTCTAAAGATGTACTTTCTACCCTCTCTGGGCTTAACACTAATAAGGCGTACGGTCCGGACGGTGTTCCTCCTGTTGTTCTCAAAAACTGTGCTTCCGTGCTGACTCCCTGCCTAGGCAAACTCTTTCGTCTCTGTCTATCCTCTAACGTCTTCCCTTCATGCTGGAAGTTTGCTCACATTCAACCTGTCCCAAAGAAGGGTGACCGCTCTCAACCCTCCAACTATCGTCCAATTGCTCTTATCTCTTGTCTTTCTAAAGTTTTTGAAACTATTCTTGCTTCCAAATTTCTTAAGCATTTCTCTTCTCATAATCTGCTCTCAGATCGCCAGTATGGCTTCCTTAAGGGTCGCTCTACTGGTGATCTTCTTTCATATCTTACTAACTCTTGGTCATCCTCCTTTCGGGACTTCGGTGAGACTTTTTCTATTGCACTAGACATATCGAAAGCCTTCGATAGAGTCTGGCATAAATCTTTAATTTCTAAACTACCCTCCTTCGGTTTCTATCCCTCCATCTGTGCCTTTGTCTCTAATTTCCTTTCCGGCCGTTCCATAGCTGCGGTTGTGGACGACCATTGTTCACTTCCTCACCCTATAAACTCCGGTGTTCCTCAGGGCTCTGTCCTATCTCCTATTCTCTTTCTAATTTTTATAAATGATCTCCTTAACTGTACCTTAATTCCCATCCATTCATACGCAGACGACTCAACCTTACACTACTCCATTAGTTTTTCAGAACGCCCCAGCCAGCAATCCCTCCACGACAAACGTAATGAAGCCATAGAACTCTTAAATTCTGATCTAAATACTATTTCCAATTGGGGCAGAGAAAACCTTGTTAACTTTAACCCTTAAAAAGCGGCTCACAACTTAAGTCGAGTTGAAAAAACAGGCAAAAAACGGGTGAAAAAAGGGTTGAAATCGAGTGAAAATGAGTGGGATAGTAATGATCCATACGTCCGATATCTGTGGCCTCCCGGCCCACACTAACTCCAGTTCCCCCACCGCGCGAGACAGTCACAGTGTAACCAATAGTTCGCTAAAAGTGAGCAAGGTAGCAAAATCTGCTAAACTTCCATCTTCGAGGTAACACTGTCAGTGCTCCACGAGTGCTACGTAGCTGTTTCTCACGTCATTGTGTAGCGATTTCCACCTAGTTTTCGACGCAATACAGTTCCTTTCATACTGATGGTTGATATAGCTGTCAGAATGGCCTGAAAAGGCCCAAAACGGCCACAGAGGGCCCGCTAGACGAGGGTTAATGCTTCCAAAACCCAATTTCTCCATCTATCTACCCGTCAGGATCTCCCAGCGGACTATCCCTTATTCTTCAACAATACAAAAATCAACCCTTCATCTTCTCTCAATATTCTTGGTGTCTCTTTTTCTTCTGCTCTCATTTGGAAGGACCATATTACCAGTCTTGCTAAGGCAGCCTCCCAGAAGCTGGGTGTGCTCAACCGCCTTAGGGGGTTCTTTTCCCCTGCACAGCTTCTTGCTCTGTACAGGGGCATAGTGCGCCCTTGTATTGAGTATTGTTCACATGTGTGGGGAGGTTCCTCTCACACCGCTCTCCTAGACAAAGTTGAAAGGAAGGCCTTTCGTATCATTAACTCCCGTCCACTCACCAACTCTCTGCAATCTCTCTGTCTCCGCCGCAATGTTGCATCTCTCTCGCTATTCTATCGCTACTATAATAATCAGTGTTCCTCAGAGCTATCCCAGTGCATACCACCTCCTTTACGTAGGGCACGTGGTACCCGTCTTGCAACTCAATCCCACCCCTACTCTGTGCAACTCTCCAACCCAAGAGTGAAACGTTACTCTCAAACTTTCTTCTACTCAACATCTGAGCTCTGGAACTCTCTCCCAGAATCAGTCTTTCCCTCTTCCTATGACTTAAATTGCTTCAAACTCCGTGTGTCCAGGCATTTTGGCTCGAACGTCCCTTGATTTTGGCCCTGTCACTCTTTCAACTATGGGGGAGGCACTCGCTATAGGCAGTTATGCCTTTTGCCTCCCTCAATCACATAGAAAAAAAAAAAAAAAATATATTATATATATACATATCTATCTATTGCCTGATGCCGTGATCCCCGAAGGGGTGGCCACGAACGAACCACCCCCATGCACCTCTGTCCCCACCCCCATGCACCTCTGTCCCCAGTCAGTCGACGCCCCTCCTCCCAACAAGCACCACCTTCATTCATATACTTCCTCACTCCATCCTTCCACTTCTCCTTTGGTCTACCTCTCCTTCTCTGTCCTTCCACCTCGCTCTCATACACCCTCTTAGTCATTATCTCACTTCCCATACATTCCATATGGCTGAACCATCTCAAGTTGTTCCTTTTCACACTTTCCAGCACATCTACCTCCACACCACACCTCCTTTTTACTTCCTCATTCGTCTGTCTATCCCTCCATGTAACTCTGCACGCACTTCTAAAGTACCTCATTTCCACCGCTCTCACTCTTGGTCTGAGTCTCTTCCCGAACGTCCATCCTTCGCTGCTTCGGTAAGTTAGTGGGGATTACCACACTGTCATGCAAAGACTTCTTCACTTCCATACTGACCACTCTATTTCTTGTTACTGCTTTCAATGTTCCTACAACCCTCTTCCCCTGTTGCACCCTCTCCCGCACTTCTTCATCCATAGTCCCATCTTTACTCAACACACTGCCCAGATACTTAAAAGAGCTGACGATCTCCATAGCCTGACCGTTCATATATATATATATATATATATATATATATATATATATATATATATATATATAGAGAGAGAGAGAGAGAGAGAGAGAGAGAGAGAGAGAGAGAGAGATTGCAGATAGTTTTCTTTCCATTGTTTTTAAATTAGTTTTTAGTAAATCAGTTGGGAACAAGCGTTTGCTATCGATGATGAAATGAGAGAGAATGGAGACAATGCCTGACTATTCGTAGATGGTACTACAGTAACCTACCTCAAGGATAAGTTAACCCAGTTGATACAAACAGTTTAATATCTACAGTGATACAGAAACCCTTGGATCTCCTTCCGTGCTACAACGGTGGTCATCCCAGTACACAAGAATGTACAGTCCTAGCAAAGAGTCATTAAGTAAAGGGTACTTCACACAGACAAACAATACAACACAACACAACACAAACAGTGAGGGAAGCCATACAAAGCAAACAGGGGTTCCAGCAACTCCTTTTCACATGTCTATGAGGCCTCCCCTGGGTATTGTCCTACTGGATTGGTGTGTACATCTCCCCAAGCTAATACCTTACTATGCCACCATAAATAAGTAATACTGATTAATCCTTTCAGCATTATCACATGTCTATGAGGCCTCTCCTGGGTATTGTCCTACTGGATTGGTGTGTACATCTCCCCAAGCTAATACCTTACTATGCCACCATAAATAAGTAATACTGATTAATCCTTTCAGCATTATCACATGTCTATGAGGCCTCTCCTGGGTATTGTCCTACTGGATTGGTGTTTACATCTCCACAAGCTAATACCTTACTATGCCACCATAAATAAGTAATACTGATTAATCCTTTCAGCATTATCACATGTCTATGAGGCCTCTCCTGGGTATTGTCCTACTGGATTGGTGTGTACATCTCCACAAGCTAATACCTTACTATGCCACCATAAATAAGTAATACTGATTAATCCTTTCAGCATTATCACATGTCTATGAGGCCTCTCCTGGGTATTGTCCTACTGGATTGGTGTGTACATCTCCACAAGCTAATACCTTACTATGCCACCATAAATAAGTAATACTGATTAATCCTTTCAGCATTAGGTTATTTTACGGAGATGAGTTGGGATGTGCATGAATCATGGGGTAATCTCAACTATCCCTTTTGACTACTCGGGCCTTCCAAAAATAAATATTGTCTTCTAACAAATGACCAGAAATAAAAATAAATCGTAGTGGTATACTAAAAGGCTTCATCATTACTCCCTTATCCACCTTCCAGCTAGCCCTCCAGGATATTATGATAGTATTTGTCACGATCAAAGGTACGTATATGCTTGTCGATCCTCCACCCTATTGGGAGAGGGCAATAGCTTCATAGAATGGAACAAAGATGTATAACCATCGATACGCTTTCAGGGGGAGGTAGTAGTTTTTTCTGGACCTCTCCCTTCTCCCTCATGTTTATTATTTTAGTTTTGTGATTATAAGACGTTCGTTACGTTAGTTTGGCTATTTTTAGACCTTTCACCTCATTTCTTTGCCATTATTAAAACCTTTCGTGCCATTTAGGTATCGAGTTTATTCTTGCGAGCGATAGCGAGCCTGTAATATTAGAACAATCTGGCCTTTGGCCGGGACATTTTTCTACCGAAAAATGTACACATTTATCTTGAAAGGGGGTATAGGGGGTGTTTCTTTTAAGCTTGATGGAGGTTTAGCGAGGAAACTAAAAAATAAATAAATAATAATTAATATAGATATAGACCAAAAACAAACACTAGCCCCTTAATAGACCAAAAACAAACACTAGCCCCTTAATGAGGTGATCATGTTCACGGTATCACAATGATTAATGTTGGCCTCTTCCTGTGCTCTATTGTCCGCTTGCCTGTACATCCTTATTGTTCACGGTATCACAATGATTAATGTTGGCCTCTTCCTGTGCTCTATTGTCCGCTTGCCTGTACACCCTTATTGTTCACGCCATCACAATGATTAATGTTGGCCTCTTCCTGTGCTCTATTGTCCGCTTGCCTGTACACCCTTATTGTTCACGCCATCACAATGATTAATGTTGGCCTCTTCCTGTGCTCTATTGTCCGCTTGCCTGTACATCCTTATTGTTCACGCCATCACAATGATTAATGTTGGCCTCTTCCTGTGCTCTATTGTCCGCTTGCCTGTACATCCTTATTGTTCACGCCATCACAATGATTAATGTTGGCCTCTTCCTGTGCTCTATTGTCCCCTTGCCTGTACATCCTTATTGTTCACGCCATCACAATGATTAATGTTGGCCTCTTCCTGTGCTCTATTGTCCGCTTGCCTGTACACCCTTATTGTTCACGCCATCACAATGATTAATGTTGGCCTCTTCCTGTGCTCTATTGTCCGCTTGCCTGTACACCCTTATTGTTCACGCCATCACAATGATTAATGTTGGCCTCTTCCTGTGCTCTATTGTCCGCTTGCCTGTACACCCTTATTGTTCACGCCATCACAATGATTAATGTTGGCCTCTTCCTGTGCTCTATTGTCCGCTTGCCTGTACACCCTTATTGTTCACGCCATCACAATGATTAATGTTGGCCTCTTCCTGTGCTCTATTGTCCGCTTGCCTGTACACCCTTATTGTTCACGCCATCACAATGATTAATGTTGGCCTCTTCCTGTGCTCTATTGTCCGCTTGCCTGTACACCCTTATTGTTCACGCCATCACAATGATTAATGTTGGCCTCTTCCTGTGCTCTATTGTCCGCTTGCCTGTACACCCTTATTGTTCACGCCATCACAATGATTAATGTTGGCCTCTTCCTGTGCTCTATTGTCCGCTTGCCTGTACACCCTTATTGTTCACGCCATCACAATGATTAATGTTGGCCTCTTCCTGTGCTCTATTGTCCGCTTGCCTGTACACCCTTATTGTTCACGCCATCACAATGATTAATGTTGGCCTCTTCCTGTGCTCTATTGTCCGCTTGCTTGTACACCCTTATTGTTAACGCCATCACAATGATTAATGTTGGCCTCTTCCTGTGCTCTATTGTCTGCTTGCCTGTACATCCTTATTGTTCACGGTATCACAATGATTAATGTTGGCCTCTTCCTGTGCTCTATTGTCCGCTTGCCTGTACATCCTTATTGTTCACGGTATCACAATGATTAATGTTGGCCTCTTCCTGTGCTCTATTGTCCGCTTGCCTGTACACCCTTATTGTTCACGCCATCACAATGATTAATGTTGGCCTCTTCCTGTGCTCTATTGTCCGCTTGCCTGTACACCCTTATTGTTCACGCCATCACAATGATTAATGTTGGCCTCTTCCTGTGCTCTATTGTCCGCTTGCCTGTACACCCTTATTGTTCACGCCATCACAATGATTAATGTTGGCCTCTTCCTGTGCTCTATTGTCCGCTTGCCTGTACATCCTTATTGTTCACGGTATCACAATGATTAATGTTGGCCTCTTCCTGTGCTCTATTGTCCGCTTGCCTGTACATCCTTATTGTTCACGGTATCACAATGATTAATGTTGGCCTCTTCCTGTGCTCTATTGTCCGCTTGCCTGTACACCCTTATTGTTCACGCCATCACAATGATTAATGTTGGCCTCTTCCTGTGCTCTATTGTCCGCTTGCCTGTACACCCTTATTGTTCACGCCATCACAATGATTAATGTTGGCCTCTTCCTGTGCTCTATTGTCCGCTTGCCTGTACACCCTTATTGTTCACGCCATCACAATGATTAATGTTGGCCTCTTCCTGTGCTCTATTGTCCGCTTGCCTGTACATCCTTATTGTTCACGGTATCACAATGATTAATGTTGGCCTCTTCCTGTGCTCTATTGTCCGCTTGCCTGTACATCCTTTTTGTTCACGGTATCACAATGATTAATGTTGGCCTCTTCCTGTGCTCTATTGTCCGCTTGCTTGTACACCCTTATTGTTCACGCCATCACAATGATTAATGTTGGCCTCTTCCTGTGCTCTATTGTCCGCTTGCCTGTACATCCTTATTGTTCACGGTATCACAATGATTAATGTTGGCCTCTTCCTGTGCTTTATTGTCCCCTTGCCTGTACATCCTTATTGTTCACGGTATTACAATGATTAATGTTGGCCTCTTCCTGTGCTTTATTGTCCCCTTGCCTGCACATCCTTATTGTTCACGGTATTACAATGATTAATGTTGGCCTCTTCCTGTGCTCTATTGTCCGCTTGCCTGTACACCCTTATTGTTCACGCCATCACAATGATTAATGTTGGCCTCTTCCTGTGCTCTATTGTCCGCTTGCCTGTACATCCTTATTGTTCACGGTATCACAATGATTAATGTTGGCCTCTTCCTGTGCTTTATTGTCCCCTTGCCTGTACATCCTTATTGTTCACGGTATTACAATGATTAATGTTGGCCTCTTCCTGTGCTTTATTGTCCCCTTGCCTGTACATCCTTATTGTTCACGGTATTACAATGATTAATGTTGGCCTCTTCCTGTGCTTTATTGTCCCCTTGCCTGTACATCCTTATTGTTCACGGTATTACAATGATTAATGTTGGCCTCTTCCTGTGCTTTATTGTCCCCTTGCCTGTACATCCTTATTGTTCACGGTATTACAATGATTAATGTTGGCCTCTTCCTGTGCTCTATTGTCCGCTTGCCTGTACACCCTTATTGTTCACGCCATCACAATGATTAATGTTAGCCTCTTCCTGTGCTCTATTGTCCGCTTGCCTGTACATCCTTATTGTTCACGGTATTACAATGATTAATGTTGGCCTCTTCCTGTGCTCTATTGTCCGCTTGCCTGTACATCCTTATTGTTCACGGTATTACAATGATTAATGTTGGCCTCTTCCTGTGCTCTATTGTCCGCTTGCCTGTACATCCTTATTGTTCACGGTATTACAATGATTAATGTTGACCTCTTCCTGTGCTTTATTGTCCCCTTGCCTGTACATCCTTATTGTTCACGGTATTACAATGATTAATGTTGGCCTCTTCCTGTGCTCTAATGTCCCCTTGCCTCTACATCCTTGTTACTCTCCCACCACACCCACAGCCTTGCTCTTGGTAGTGTATTTTACTTATGGTAGTCGCTTTTTCTGGACCCCCTTCTTCCTCATGTTTAGCATATTAGTTTGGAGATTTTAAGACTTTCGGCCCATTACTTTGACGATTTTAACACCTTTCGCCCCATTTCATTGTCAATTTTAAGACCTTTTGTGCCATTTAGGTGTCGATTTATTCCTGGCGAGCGATAGCGAGCCTGTTATTTTAAGAAGATCCGGCCTTCGGCCAGGACATTTTTCTATCGAAAAATGTACAGATTTATCTTGAAGGGGGGTCTAGGTGGTGTTTGTTTAAGCTTGATGGAGGTCTAACGAGGACACTAACAAATAATTGAATAACTGAATACATAGCCCACAAAAACAGCCACTAACGCCTTAACTCTTAAAGCCGCTATCACACCAGAGCTTTTATAGTGAACATTCGATTATCAAAAATGTTCTGGCAACATTCCTGGGATATGTTCTGGCAACATTCCTGGGATATGTTCTGGCAACATTCCTGGGATATGTTCTGGCAACATTCTTGGGATATGTTCTGGCAACATTCCTGGGATATGTTCTGGCAACATTCCTGGGATATGTTCTGGCAACATTCCTGGGATATGTTCTGGCAACATTCCTGGGATATGTTCTGGCAACATTCCTGGGATATGTTCTGGCAACATTCCTGGGATATGTTCTGGCAACATTCCTGGGATATGTTCTGGCAACATTCCTGGGATATGTTCTGGCAACATTCCTGGGATATGTTTCACTGTTATGGGAAGCTGGACGACTGGTGATAGATGAAACTGGGTAACACAAATATATCAAATGTTGACCTCATAAGCTGCCAGACCAGTGTTGAGGATAAATGTTGAGGGAAAAAGCGCTCGTGTGATACCGACTTAACCGCGACGTCGTTTGTTTTTTAGTTCAACTGCATTTTAAAGATTTTATGAAGTTTAGGAAGAATATATATATATATACTATATATATATATATATATATATATATATATATATATATATATATATATGTTTCTAGTCTCTTAGTGGGGATCGAACCATCGTCCTGATGGTCGATGGTTCGATGCCCACTAAGAGACTAGAAACATTTAGTGGCTCACGTGTATTTGTGATATATATATATATATATTTATATATATATATATATATATATATATATATATATATATATATATAATATATATATATATATAT
This sequence comes from Lithodes maja, assembly GCA_037953745.1. Lineage (NCBI taxonomy): Eukaryota > Metazoa > Arthropoda > Malacostraca > Decapoda > Lithodidae > Lithodes > Lithodes maja. Next base: position 305,939 of record JBAKBP010000358.1, read on the forward strand.
ATTATATATATATAGTGTTTTCAATTTTGAACAATACTTTACAATTAACAATATGCACAGTGATTTAAGCCGGTGTCAAACGATTATTTATTTCCGGCAATTTGTTATGAAAAAGTTGTTCTCATAATATTTTGAGGCAATTTCTCATTGTAATCCAAACTTGAACGAAACTAGATTATGTGTAGAGCCTGATTTATGATATAACTAGAATTATGATATAACTAGATTATGTTTAGAGCCTGATTTATGATATAACTAGAATTATGATATAACTAGATTATGTTTAGAGCCTGATTTATGATATAACTAGAATTATGATATAACTAGATTATGTTTAGAGCCTGATTTATGATATAACTAGAATTATGATATAACTAGATTATGTTTAGAGCCTGATTTATGATATAACTAGAATTATGATATAACTAGATTATGTTTAGAGCCTGATTTATGATATAACTAGAATTATGATATAACTAGATTATGTTTAGAGCCTGATTTATGATATAACTAGAATTATGATATAACTAGATTATGTTTAGAGCCTGATTTATGATTTATGTTTAGAGCCTGATTTATGATATAACTAGAATTATGATATAACTAGATTATGTTTAGAGCCTGATTTATGATATAACGTTTAGAGCCTGATTTATGATATAACTAGAATTGAAGACTACCATTGCCCGAAACAAATGACGGATAAAAAGCTGGTGTGACACTGACTTTAGCATAATGTTCAAGAGAAATAACTCGTTAAGGAAGTATTTGTTAAATGCAAATATTTAAGTTTATTAATGTTCTGTTAGTTGATCTAGACCGTTATCATTAACCCTTTCAAGATGCGATTACGCATGTCTTTTCTGTTTTCAGGCTTTTATTACACGATTTTATTAAGATTAGAGAATTAATGGAAGTCAGAGGGTTAATTATAATATCCCACAGATCCTACCCAAATTGTATAACATCGCTTAATAATATCCATAAGAAACTGTCAAAATGCATCATCATCTTCAAATGGTTAAATATTCCCGAAGCAAGTAATGATGACAATAAATCGTGCTGTACTAGGTGGTGTCCTAGACTGCATGAACCACACACTGTTTACATACAAAGTGTCGCTGCTTACTTTACCAATGTTGTGGTCTGTGTTGTATTTTATTTATTTATGTATTTATTGATTTACTTAGAATATGACATTCATAGTCACGGCATCCCTCTCCGCTGCTTTCTTTATTTGTTGCAATTAGTTTTTTTTTTTTTTTTTTTTTTTTTGTATCAGTCATTATAGAGTACGACATCCATTGTCATCCCTCTACACAGGGATATCTTGAATTACTGTACCTTAATAACTATATATATTTCGGCTGGTTTTGTCTTTTTCAAATTCAATAAATTTTTGTTTGGTTTTCCTCTCGTGCTGTGCTGGGTGTATTGACTGTGGATTAAACAAGTAAAATCCACCGCCACTGCTCCCCCCTGGATATGGTGTCTCTGGGGCTTTTTTGTTTGACCTAACCCAGGTGTGATGGCTCTGACTGGGTCGATCTGTGTACATCCATCATTATCATTATGTTTTTGCGTATGGTGTTTTGCTTTCGATTCTTCTTGTTTTTGTTTCACCTTTTGTCAGGTGATAATTATAAGTTAATCCGGGTCCTCGCAGACAACCTATTACAAGTTGTGTATTTTATTCCAATACTCATGGTCTCTATAAGAACATCAAGGATCTTACATTGGCATCTGTCGATTATGACATTGTATTTTGTTCTGAAACCCATGTCTCTGATATAGCGATAATTCTGAACTTATACCTAACTTCAGTAAACCAGTTCTGTTATATAATTCGGCGTGATTCTATTCCTCGTGCTCGTGGAATGAGCTTGTATATACTGTAAGATCTGGGTTTAATGTTCAGCACTTAACTATGCTCTATCGCGTAAAGTCTACCTTAAATCCCGGGTTAACTGGGACAACGTTTGTAATGATGTTTGTAATATTGAGTGGAATCTCATACTAAGATCTCATGACCCGGTTTCAGCTCTCAACAATTCTCTTCTTGGTATCCATCGCAAAAGAGTTCCATCGAAAACAATTAAGTTTTGTATCAGGAATAAAGCATGGTTTAATGATGACTGCAAGTGTGCATTTGATGACAAACAAGCTGCATATCGTCTATGGAGGTGTAATGAAACCCCCTTGCATTGGGAAAATTATTTTGATCTAAGAGCAGTTGCACAGAGAGTTTATATTGCTGCTGATAGGAAATATAACTCCCATCTTCAGGATGTTCTGGCAGGAGCTACACAGCCTCATAAATGGTGGTCCGCTTTGAAGTGCTCTTTATTTGGAATAAATTCCTCCATGCCTCCTCTTTGTGATTCTGATGGCTCTGTCTATTTAGATACATTATCGAAGGCCAATATTCTCTCTCATAGATTTATTAATAAGCAGAGTAATCAGGAATTTCCTTTGCCATTGCCATGTTTCCCTTGACCCAACCTCAATTTAATGGCATTCAAATCAGCTGAACTGAAAAGGTATTTGCTGGACCTTGATACCTATGGGGGCACAGAGTCGGATGGATTTTCCCCCCACTTCTTTAAAAAGCTTGCAGTGGTCTTGGCACCAAAATTGGCCGTGGTGTTTAGGGTGCTTTTTAAATCAGGTAGTAAGGTGTAAGGCTAGTATCACTCCTATTCCAGAGGAAACTACTGCCTCATCATCTCCTAATGACTATCGCCCTGTTTCCATTACACCTATCCTACACCTGAGAGGCTTTTGTCCAGACGCCTTTCTGTTATTGTAATAGTCAAAATTTGATACCAAACTCACAGCTTGATTTTCGTACAGGACTGGGTACATGTGATGCGCTTCTGACACTCACCCATGACCTGTAGTTTTCATTGGACCAGGGGCATGAGTCTCGGGCCGTGGCTATTGACTTTAGTTCTGCTTTTGACTTAGTCAACCATAAAGCACTTCTGTATAAGTTACGATTTATCGGTATTGGTGGCAATATTTTTAGGATCTTTTTGACAAATACCTCTCCGTCTGTGGTCATTGATGAGTGTCGTTCCCCTTCTGTTCCTTTGGTTTCGGGCATTCCACAAGGCGGTGTCCTTGGGCCTTTGCTTTTTATTATTTTTACTGTTGACCTGAGCTCCGAGCTTGAAAATATATTAATCTCCTATGCCGACGATACTACTTTATATACGTCAATTCCATCACCAATTGATCGACATGAGGATGCTACTGCTCTGAATAGGGATTTAGTTCATAATTACATCATGGTGTCAACTTTGAGGTATGAAGCTTAATGCTAGTAAAACACACTCCATTATCATCAGTAGCTCACGTACCTTGGATCCACCCCATCCTTATCTAAAAGTTTCTGGCGAGCAAATTGAGAATGTGGATACTCTGCGTTTGTTGGGAGTTACTCTGGATCCCAAACTTAATTTTGAAAAGCATATTCGTTCCTTCTCCTTTTCCATTTCCTAGAAAATTTATCTGCTTCACAAGTGTTATAAAACGTTTGCTTGTGACGCCACAATTATCAAGTCTTTTTATTCTTTTATTTTGCCACACTTAGAGTACTGCTCACCTGTCTGGTTGTCAGCAGCTGACTGCCATCTCAAGTTGCTTGACAGGTCCTTGAATTCTATCAGTTTTATTCTACCTCATTTGTCTCTTGATCTGTATCATTGGTGTAAAGTTGGTGCCCTTTGTCTTTTATTTAAAGTTTTTAACAATCCTCAGGGGGCCGGGGGAGTGCTGGAGCGACCTTGGTGACCCTGGTCTCTGGGTCTTCTCCTGGATGACCTACAGTATATGTGTGTGAATTTGTGTTTTTATCTGTGTTTGTTCGTTGTTTTATGTTGGTTTTGTGTTTTCCCTGTTCTTGCTCTGTCTTGAGTCGGCCACCCTCAAGTAAAAAGGAAAACAAAATAATAAAATAGAATGAAATAGAAACTAAAACTTAAAATAGGAAAAATGGGGATTGGGCCTGAGCATATAGATAGATAGATAGATAGAACAATCCTCAGCATCCCTTACATGGGGACCTGCCTGGGTCCTATTTTCGGTCTCGTGCAACTAGATTCACAAGCAAACTTAGTGATTTTGCCATGAACCGTGTGAATTTTTCTACTACACAGTTTTCACGGTGTCTTGTGCCGGCCATGGTTGACTTGTGGAAGCAGTTGCCAAATAAGCTAGTAAATTCAGCTCATATCGCTGTTTTTTAAGTCAAGAATTAATGCTTTTTTACAGCATTAATTCAAATGTTTAAACTGATTTAATTCTATATATTTAATTGTATTTTATTTATACTTATCATCCTCCATTGTGTAATGTTTTATTATTCGTTGTGTTTGTGTTCAATGTGTCTTTTTTTTGTTCCTTCTTCTTAGTTGCCGTAGTCTCTCTCCAGTGCCTCCGGGTGTTTTGTGTGGATTAATCGTGTTGGTGTTTCTGCACCCTGGTTGGAAGCTTCGGCATTTCATATAATAATAATATTAATAATAATTTAGATATTGGATATACAAAATAATGCTATTGTCTTTGCCACAGAAGCGCGACAGCCCAAAGGCAGGGACCCTTGATTAATGAGGCGAGTCAAGGGTACGAAAATTATCGTCAGGAGCGGGGAAAAATATGCTAAAAGAAAACACTAATTAATGGAAAGCACTTAGTGGGAATTAGGGATGTGGTCCTGTTTGGCTGAAGTTTGAACTTCACACTATACTGTACAGCTGCCGACAAAGGTTCGTGAGAATTTGCGATGTGTTTATGCAAATATATACATTTAGATTGGTGTTCAGATCAAGTCGGCTATATATTTACATATATTGTATATAAGACGTTTTAATTATTATAAACCTGCTTTGATCTGAACATCAATCAAAATATATATTTGCATGAAGACATCGCAAGAGCTAACGAACTGTTTTCTAATAACTGTACGTTAATATATTGGTTCCATTACCGTGGTTGTCAAGGTCCCATTATTACCTTTAAGGGGAATGGGCGTATTTATTTTCCTAGATATTTATGTTTTTAGTATATATTTGTTTAGTTACCCTCCCCAGACCTTCATCAAGCTCAACCCGTTCAGTACT